>JAUMHS010000014.1:1504928-1659928 GCA_030762985.1 Adelphocoris suturalis | reverse complement strand
ACGAGGAGTCTGAGGACAATCTGTATGGACTCGATGGGAATCGAGAATCCGATGAAGATTTCGCTTCTGGCAGATACAAGTTTAAAGTATCAAGTCGAGGTGCGTATGAAGAAAAGTAATTTTAGGGGAAGTCCTTGATTTTTACATACATTTATGGATGTAGCAGTTCAAATCTTCTTTTAGTGTCCAACGGCGTAGCCCCATAAGTTGAATATGTTAAGTAGTTGTGGAACGATCTTAGTTCACTGGGGGAAAATATTAAGCAGTGCATGCAAAGCGAGGGTCTTAACACACAAACAAATAATGTACACCAGGGGTGCTCAAACTTGAACTGCTGGCGATCTACCTCAATATTTTTAGACTACTTACGATCGACTCTGAGAGGCTGCAAGTATGTGTGATGCAGGGTTGTCGTACGTACACGATACACCCTACCTACCTAGGTAGGGTGTACCGTAGCATATATAGATATTAGCTTTCCGCACAATTTACATTATTTTAGTCAAGGTTTATGTTAGGTTTACTTAAGTTCTTCTCTACAATATCAATGAAAAAACTCCTAGTTATTCAAAATTGCGAGTTCATTCGTTGTTACAAAACAAAAGAGTTACATATGGTGTTAAACTCAACTAAGGAGTGACTTTGGATGTTGAAGCGTGGCACTGCATGTCCTCAGACTACTTTTCATAAGATGGTGCGTAACCACTGAGTGCCAATCGCAAGCATGATGACATATGATCGTCAGTTAGTCGATTGCGATATTTTGACTTAATAATCTTCATTTCAGAAAATGCAGACTCGCACAAGTAAGTTGACCCAAACATTGCCGTCAGTTGAAGGGCGATTTGCCTTAGAATCGGATATTTATCTTCAGATATAAAACACCAGAAATTTGTATCAAATGCTGTAGCTTTGAGATGTATATCTGATATAATCTGCTCCAACTCATTTTCAACAGAACATGAGTTCATATTAAACTGACTTGCTACTTCAGTAGCTAATTCCTCAATGTTTTTACATGAAAAAGGATAACTCATAAATGATGCTGTATTTGCCAATTTACTGCAATCATAAAAACGCATTTCGAATTGTCCCAAAATATTTGATAATTCAGCCTCATACGTATCATAATTCAACTGAGGAATCCTTGCTTTCAAAGACGGAAAATGTTTCAGATCCTTTCTTTTCAGTTGATCTATCATAAGTTGCAATTTACTTTTGAGTGCGTTTAATGCGCTAATCATCTCAATAATAGTTTTTTCTTTACCTTGAAGCTCCAAGTTAATGGTGTTTAAGTGCATTGTGATGTCAGTCAAAAATGCCAAATCAGTCAGCCATTTTTCGTTTTTCAACATCCCAGCTTCCTTCACAACCGATCCATCTTCGAATGGTTTCTTGTGTTTCGCCAATATATGAGGTATTTTAAATGACGCGATTCGTCATTTTCTTCTCGAGATCTACTCAAAAAGCACTCGCCATCGACTGGTCATTCGCGATCGACCGTTTGAGCACCCCTGATGTACACCCTCCCCCCTTTTTTTGGCACCAACACCACAGGAGAACTCCATGCACTGGTTGATTCTCTGATTACTCCTCGGTCCAGTTGCTCCTGTATGAGCTGCCTTATAGGTTTCTAGGCATGAGCTATTCTATAGGGTCGTGCACGTATAGGAGGGTGATCCCCAGTGTTTTGAAGTGTAAGATATTTGGGGTTTCGAGTATATACGATTAAATACAAGAAGTACGCACAGGCCGAAAAGTGAGAGAGCGAGCGTAGCGACAGACTGACCAATCTGCCCAGTGTAGGCATGTATTGTGGACGCAGTGCTGCCACTAGTGTCAATGGTGGTAATCATTTACGTATCTTAAACCAACGGTATTAATTCCCTTCATGTTTATCTGGTGTTGAGCTAAATCTGTGCATCCAAGGTTATCGAATCCATCAAAGCTGAATATGTCTTGGTATTCGAGGAGGACGCTCTTTATCTGCTCCTGCTGTGCAGGAGGTAAGTCTTCTAACTTCTCTAATAATTCTTCGTTTAGTGCCTTTGTGCACTCAACCTCTGTTCTGGTTTCAGTAGTCAGGCAGGTTACGCTATTGTTATCTATTGGCACATAAGGTTTGGGAATTATATGGTCTACTTAGAGAGTGGTATTGAGCAAATGCATATGTACACTCTAAACTTGTGTGTGAATTATATTGTGAAGGTCTTGGAGAGCCCGAGATCAAAACTGACTAATGTGATAGCTCGTGAGGTAATCAGGAAGAATGTATCGTGGATGGTAGCATTTAATGAACTGGCAGGCAGACACGGGACGGTGTTAAATATTAATCCTGACGAACCGAAAAGTATTATGCAGCAGATGAGCAAAGTATTGGAATTGGGAAAAGTCGGATTTATCGAGAATTGTAAGTTAAAGGCTGGTGCAGCCCGCTTCCATACTTTGTATCAACAGTTGGGCCCACCAAGTTATAGAAAAGAGACTAAGAGACTAAGGTTCCCAGACGGACCTCCCGTGTTCGTCAATTTTAATTTCATTCACTCTCTTTCAGCTTTTTAAAAATGATTTTCTCTGAAGAGAAAAAAGCAGTGACATAGAAAAACGACATACACTGTGCAGACCCGCTCCGGAGCAGGTTTTAGGAACACTGCTCAGTTGCGTGCCGGTGACTCAATTACTCGTGTTTTGTTTACATTATAATGTATAGTTGTTTTATAGTTTCCACTTGCACAGTATTGGTTATGTTTGTTGAGATATTTGTACGAAAGGGATAAAAAAAAGTAAAACATCGCCATCTTCGGTTTTTGAGTTCGCTCTAGTGGAGGTTTGGAGAAGGTGTTATCAGTTGTCTTGTGTGTGATCAGTTGTTTTGTGTGTGATCTTATAGGAGACACTCAACATACCTAATACACGTCGGACTCTTGGCGTGGGAATGAGAGATGAAACACAGTTTTGTGTGTAGAGTTATCACTCTTTTCAACTCTTTTGAAACGACGCCAGTTCGCTCTAGTGGAGGTTTGGAGAAGGTGGTATCAGTTGTCTTGTGTGTGATCAGTTGGTTTGTGTGTGTGTCCGTCTGGGAAATCTTAGTCACTTTCTAATTAGAAATATTTGTAGAGCACGCTGTGAGATGCTGAATTTAAATTTTAAGCCGTGGATCTCAGGTGGTGTTTTTACTTGTCCTTTGTGTAATTCAGGGGATCCTGAAACTGTTTTTCATTTTTTGGCACGTTGCCATATTTTGAGGGGGATCCGTAAGCCACATTTCGGCTCTTTATATTTGTCAGATGACGAAGCACTTGACTACTTAAATGGCAAAAACTGGTTGGCCCTTGGGTGGTATATTGTAAGAGCGCTCAAGTATAGAAACTTTTTGGTTGAAGAATGGAATTTTTGAATCCTAATCGTATTATTTAAGTATCAAAACTGTATAAGTATTATAGATCAATAGTGAAGGAGTTATCTTTATAGAGTAATATTATGTTTTATGTACATGTATTATGCTTTATTTATTATGTATGTTATTCATGTATTTGTGTTTTTGAGTCTTTGTGCACAGTGTTCTCCTCTCTAATTTGACTATGTGATGCCGTATTGAAACATTAATATCCGAACCCCGGCTCATAGCTCGGTGCTAAAGCCGTACGATGTTTTGTTTGTTGGAATTGTATTAACATGTATTATGAAATAAAACATTTTCCAAATTCATAAGGTTTGGGACTGGACATAGTTCCTAACATCTTCTTTCATGCGAGGCCACCAAAACTGCTCTCGGACTCTTAGAAGTGTTTTCTTGTTGCCCCCATGACCTGCTTGAGGAAGGTCATGGTAGAGTATCGTCTCTCTTAGTTTCGTTGGTACCACCACTTTAAGACCATCCACAGTATCCTTGCAGAGTAGTTCATCTATGGAATACCTGAAGTTCTTTCTGGTAACCAGGCTTCTCGTATCCTCATCTGCCTCCTGCTCTCCTCTTATTTCATCATTGGTGATCACAGGAAGATAACGAACTTCTACACCCAAGACTCTGGATAGGGCGTCTGCGTTGCCGTGAGATTTACCCGCTTTGTGAACTATAGAGAATCTATATTCACTCAGCTGTAATGCCCATCGTGTGAGGCGGGAATTTAAGTCTCTATGCGTATGTAAATATTTCAAGGCTTGGTGGTCAGTGTAAACAACAAAGTCCACTCCCCACAAATAATGGTGGAATTGTTTTACGCCATATACAAGTGCAGCTAATTCCAATTCAATGGCACAATATGATGTGGGTTCTGGTGTTGTTGTGCGGAGGGAGGCATCAGCAACAGGATTGATGGATTTTACCATCCATTTGGCCATCCATTTTGTTTTTTGGATGGATGAATTTTACCATCCATTTGGCTCAGAACATGCTTCCGTCTGTGGCTAGGATAAAAGGCTTTGTGAAATCGGGATATGCTAGTATTGGAGCATTTATGAGCCGGGTTTGCAGCCCCCCCCCCCCCCCAGTTGCACTAGTCCCTTGTCCCACACACAGCGGCTGGATGAACAACCCTTTCTCCCCCGGACGACCCAATTAGTAGTTGGAAACCCTTGGATGAGCAATTGGCCGGTTATCACCTACAATCAACTCCCTGTTCAGTTGTTGTTGTTGTTCTTGTCCTGCCCAGGCACCCGCTGGTTGTGGGCACTAGTTGATGTGGCCCATGACAGTTGTTCCACAACAGCATTTTCAGACATTGAATCTTCTTTGGCTGTTTGGGACTGGACATAGTTCCTAACATCTTCTTTCATGCGAGGCCACCAAAACTGCTCTTGGACTCTTGAAAGTGTTTTCTTGTCGCCCCCATGACCTGCTTGAGGAAGGTCATGGTAGAGCTGTAGTATTTTCTCTCTTAGTTTCGTTGGTACCACCACTTTAAGACCATCCACTGCATCCTTGCAGAGGAGTTTATCTCTAGAATACCTGAAGATCTTTCTGGTAACCAGACTTCTCGTCTCATCTACCTCCTGCCAGATCAGATTAAAACAGTGGAAAATAAGCTTGTTACAAGGATTTCATATTGATGCATGGGCAATAGCTATTGATGATACAATCATGTTGAAATTGGTATGGGATAATCAAATTGTCATCCGCCAACTATCATCCAAATTTGAGCGAGATCGGACGACTAGGGCGTGAAAAAATAGAGAATGATAGAATTTACGTTTGCGCATGCGCAGAGGGGAGTATTGATTTCACACCAATGGAACTGATAGGGGACCGTCAACACCCTAGCCCGCACATTCCCTAAAAATTGCATCCAGATCTGATGAAAGCTGTGGAAAATAAGCTTGTTAGAATAATTTGGGGACACACGGCAAACACTCGCACACAGACAGACAGGTAACCAAAGTTGTTCAGAAATTTGGATTTTGGGGACCAAACTTTTTTTTTTCTCCTAAAAGTGACTTGGAATAGACTTGGAACCAATAGGATGAATCGACTAACTCATTTTTTCCCTATTTATAAAACTACCTTGTACCGTGAAATATTTAACCCTTTTCTGGACGAAACCCGGTCAGGACCCGGCTAGGCAATATCCGCATTTGGACGGAACATTTTGAGAGAGGGATGTCTCACAGGACGAATGCCGGTCCCTGCTCGGCGACCTTGTTACCTCGTAGGGGTCGAATGCCGGTCACTGCTCGGCGCCTTTTCTTGTCTTCACAGACGAAACCCGGTGGTAGCTTGGTATTTTTTAAATATTGGGGGCAATTCAGTAGGTTTTACTGAAGGTTTTGACAATAGATCGCAGCACTTTATTGATAAAATGAACCCATTGGGAAGGAATATGAGAAACCTTTCTGTGACTGGTTACTACTTGAACTTCAACTTTTTATCATTATTTTCTCACTGCTCACTGATAACTCTTGTCCTCGTGTTGTTTTCGTGTGCGGTATCCATTGTAAACATTTTTCTGTGTTTAGTAATTGTGCTTTTTCAGTTCGTAAGTGGTTTTTTCGTCATGAACGATGAACAAATTGAAAGATTGTTGCTTCAAATGGAAGAGCAAGACGACCAGATATATTTTTGTTCTGGGGAAATGATTACAATAAATAAAAGAAATAATAATAATAATAGGTAATCTGTGCTTTTATTTGATGAATATGTCTTCAAACGTGATGTACCGTTTTTAGGTGACCTATTGCAAAAAGCTTATCGTCCTTGAAAGATATAATGGCGTGTAATAAGTCGTCCTGTAAGGCACATGCATCATGCCGGTCCCTGACCGGGTCCCGTCCTTGTGGACACGATGGGAATTCAACTTTCGACCGCAAAGGGTTAAATCTCCCGCCACGTGGTATGGTCTGAGGAGCAGTCCACCTTTTCGGGATCCACGCTGAGTCCATCAAAGTTGGTTGTCATGTACAACCTAAATATTTCTCTGCATTCTCAAATGATACACCCAGTATATCCTATGAGTTGAAATAAAAGATTTAAATAGAATTAATTAGGGAGCAGCACTAATGAGGGAATCGGGCTAATGAGGAGTTTCCAGCTTCCTAGAGCAACTAAAAGAAACATAACGTGTGGGAAGAAATCCATATCTTCAGTTGAGGGGCAACAAGGCCCCGTCTTCAAGCCCAAGGCAGTGGACTTTTCTCCTTGAGCCTCTAATCCGCTGTGAAACCACCCGGATCAGAGCCATCTGGGTCTTCACCCGTACCCACTGGGTCACTTGCAAAAGAGGTTTAGCCCATTTGTCGGATAGGACAAGTTGATACCCTCTTCAGGAAGCAGTCATATTCCGTCGGAAGGGAGCCCTCTCAGGATATCACCAAGGGTGTGTAAACGTGCGTTTCATATCTTCGGCTACAATGTCATATTTCCTGTGCTTTGCATTGGCAGCATTTTGGGAGACTGGTGTCCATGTTTGAGAGCTGTAGGTTTTTTTATAATTTAATAATGATTAACAGGACGTTTCCATTTGGTTTCGTCACGTCACGAGCGTCACGTCACGGTGGGGTTTTCTATTGATTTTCACGTACAACCAATGCGTTACTAGGGAAGTGTAACTCCCTTAGTTTTCATAGCAGGAAAATCGTTAGCCACTTTTTGGAATGCTCTCATTTTATCACAGCATCTCACAATCCTTAAGCCTCTGTAGTGTCAAGAAAAGCTGATTTGTTACGCTCAGTTATAATTTAATATTGCTAAGTAACCATAATGAACTAATAATGTGTAGAATTAATCATTATTAAATGATCTGACTGTAGAACCGTAGGTCTACCATCGGTTTTAACACAGAATGTGTTTTAGCCATGGACTAACTAGCCGAAAATGGAACGCGGGATGGTAACGAAATGTGTGACGTACATGATTTTCACGTACAACCGAGCCGTTGGTAGGGAAATGGAACTTCCGCAATTTTAATCGCACAGAAATCGTTCACCATTCGTTGGAAAGCTCCTGATTTATCCAACCATATTATGTTAACTACTGCGAAGTGCGTGGCCATCAACCTGAGTTATGAGCATGGTTATTTGAATCAATTGTTTACACACAGATGATCATTCTCAATAATTGATATTGTCAACATGAATGCAACCGCTTGTAAATTTTCTTATGATTTTCACGTACAACCGAGCAGTTGGTAGGGAAATGGAACTTCCGCAATTTTAATCGCACAGAAATCGTTCACCATTCGTTGGAAAGCTCTTGTATTATCCAACCATATTATGTTAACTACTGTGAAGTGCGTGGCCATCAACCTGAGTTATGAGCATGAATAGTAAATGAATAGTAAACAATGACGCTTGTTTGGTTGTCACTTGGTTGCGCGACAACGCAAACACATTCTGTGTTTCAATAATTTCGTCCGAAGTATGTAAATAGAGGTAACCGGGGGTCCAGGGGGCTTGTTTTTTTTTTTTTTTTTTTTTTTTTTTTTTTTTTTTTTTTTTTTTTTTTTTTTTTTTTTTTTTTTGGATTAATTGATTGTTTGATTGATCGATGAGTTTTCTTGTAATGTGTAATTATTTGTGTTCCAGGTGCAGGCCCGAATTCTGAAGATGCATCCGATAACGACGGAATTATTTACGTTTATGAAAACGGGCGAACTTTGAAAGATCGAAAAAATCAGCCCAAAGTGACTCCAGGGAATACATCTGCTTCTCGAGTACTCGAAAAAAGTACGTTCCTCAGGCGCTTGCCATGTACAAGAGCCCACTCTGCACTTTACGCCATTGGGTTGCAATAACTATAATCTCGACACTTGTCCTTCCTTGCGGGATGTAAGAAACAATTTTTGAAATGACGATTCCATTTGATGTAGGAAATCTGATTTGTGCTGGGCCGCACGAGAATGAATAGCTTTAGTTCCACGTGTACAGCATAATAAAAAACGCTTGCATACGAGTCTGCAACACGTTGGGGCATTTTATGTCTTCAGTTGCAGACTCATATGTTTTGCGTATGCAAGCTCTAAGAGCCACTCATCTGATTCGGACCCTGGGCATTGTCAAGTAAATAAATGTCCCAAAGAGGCTACATACGATTACAGCTCCCTATAGTGTAAAGCATGGAAATTAGCTTTAAGAGCCACTCATCTGATCCGGACCCTGGGCATTGTCAAGTAAATGTCCTAAAGAGGCTTCATACGAAATTACAGCTTCCTAGAGTGTCAAGTATAGAAATACCCAGTAAAATGTTTTAACCACCGCTTCACAAATCAAACCATTCTCACAATATTCGGATCACCTGCTATGAATCAAATCATCGAAACACCAGCTCAATGGAATCATCAAAAATTAACAAGCGGTTGCAATCATGTTCACAATATCAATTATTGAGAATGATCACCTGAGTGTAAACAGTTATTCAAATAACCATGCTCATAACTCAGCTTGTTGGCCACGCACTTCGCAGTAAACATAATATGGTTGGATAAATCGAGAGCTTTCGAACGAATGGTCAACGAATTTTGTGGGATGAAAAACGACGAAGTACCATTTCCCTAGCAACGACTCGGTTGTAAGCGGAAATTATCAGATTATTATCGTGAGCAATTTTCGTGCGTTTCTAGCGAATTTTTGAAGAAAATTAAGCTATTGCTCTCGCCTCAAAATTTGTAGAATGTGAATTTTTGAAAAAAACTTATGCAGAAATCCGTTTCAGGCTATTCTGAATCATATTCTGAAGTTTAACGCATTATAGCGAATTTTTGAAGAAAATTAAGCTATTGCTCTCGCCTCAAAATTTGTAGCATGTGAATATTTGAAAAAAATTTATGCAGAAATCATATTCATATTCCGAAGTTTAACGCATTTTTTTATGTATGTATGTATGTATGTATGTATGTATATATGTATGTATGTATATATGTATGTATGTATGTATGTATGTATGTGTCATTCCAGACGATAACTGTCCGTAGAATTGTGCTAGAAACTTCAAACAAATTTTAAAATGTTAAAGACACAAAATGAAAGTTCAAGTTCGTTGGCCAGCATGATCGGATTACATCTTCGGGTTGAAATTTTCAAAAATGTAGTCAACAATTTCAAAATAGCCTGTTTTTTGCGATTTGTTGTGCGAAATAATTTTTTGAGCATACTAACATGTGGTATATTCAGAATCAGCGTAAAACTTCCTATAAGAATATGTATCAAATTTTCAAAAATTTCAAAGTTGAAAAATCAGTCAAAAATCGAAATAATGCCGTTCACTAGTTGTAAAAATCGGTAATATTTGCATGAAACATCTTCAAAAATTCGCTCATGGGGTCATGCTGCATGACTGGACTTTTTAATGTATGTATATATGTATGTCATTCCAGACGATAACTGTCCGTAGAATTGTGCTAGAAACTTCAAACAAATTTTAAAATGTTAAGGACACAAAACGAAAGTTCAAGTTCGTTGGCCAGCATGATCGGATTACATCTTCGGGTTGAAATTTTCAAAAATGTAGTCAAAATTTTCAAAACAGCCTGTTTTTTGCGATTTGTCGTGCGAAATAATTTTTTCAGCATACTAACATGTGGTATATTCGGAATCAGCGTAAAATTTCCTATAAGAATATGTATCAAGTTTTCAAAAATTTTAAAGTTGAAAAATCAGTCAAAAATCGAAATAATGACGTTCGCTAGTTGTAAAAATCGGTAATATTTGCATGAAACATCTTCAAAAATTCGCTCATAGGGTCATGCTGCATGACTGGACTTTTTTAGTTTATGTGCCATAGCAAAGACATAAAATGTCAAAACACCTGAAACTATACCTTCAGGCACTAAAGCCGATTTCACATGGAGCGGCATGTCCGGAGACGGAAAGACGGAACGCAATGTGATTGGCTGTTGGGACAACAGTTGAGGATGGTGGCTGCCATGTTGCCGGAATGGGCGGTCGGCGGTAGAAATTTGTATACCGTTGCCGGGTTCCGTCGAGCGTTGCGCAAGATCATTGGACAGGAATGTTGATAACTGCAAGTAGAGGTTTCAGATCAGAGAGGGTTTCAGTAGGAAGGATATGATTCCGTTTAGCGAGGTGCTGCTTTATGTGAACACCCTGCCACATTCCGCCGCCCCTCCACTGGGTTTTCCGGGCTTCCGTCTTTCCGGTCTTTACGCTCGTACCGCTCCATGTGAAACCGGCTTTACGTTGCCTACCCCGGTAGGTAATACTTCGCCCTGTCTCTAGCTGTAGTTATCAGAGAGTACGCCAGTAGTTTTTTTTTTTTTTTTTTTTTTTCGTGATTTATTTATTGCAACTGAAACGTAGTACATCTCATCTAGCAATATTACATTTCATGTTAAGCTCACTAAGGGGGGAGGTTTACAGCAAAACCTGGCCCATACTTGTATCAGGTACAGTTAAAAAGAACACTGGATTACACTTGCACTATTTGCACAGCACAATTAGGTCCAGAGGTTTATTTCTCTTGAGTCGCCGAAGTTCTCCTTCGTTGTTTAAAACGTTGAGCATCTCCAGGTTCTCGTGTTTGTGGAGGCGATGTTCGTGCTTCCTTGCATATTTGGCGATAATTTCGGTGACCGTTTCTACCCTCAAGTCTCGATGAATATCATCATTCCGCATGAACCAGGGGGCCTGAACTATACTTCTCAGTATTATATTTTGTCGGGTTTGTATTGTTTTAATATTTGATTTTTTCGCACAACCCCAAAGCTGAATCCCATAGGTCCAGATAGGGCGCAGTATCTGTTAGTATATGAGTAATTTATTGTGTAGTGAGAGATGGGAGTTCCTTCCCATCAACCAGTACATCTTTCTGAACTTGATTTTTAGTTCTTGATTCTTTTTTTCAATGTGATATTTCCAGTTAAGTTTGGAATCAAGGTGCATCCCTAAGTATTTTACAGTGTCAGAGTATGGAATTTTATTTGAATTGATCTCAACTTCTGGGGCTATGATTTTTCTATTAGTAAAGTTGATATGCACTGACTTTGTTTCATTTAGTTTCATTCTCCACATCTTGGTCCAATTGACAACCTTGTTAGTGGACGTCTGTAGATTGCGAGTTGCAGTTTCAGCGTCATCTCCAACAGAGAGGATGGCAGTATCATCTGCAAAAGTAGCTACAGTTGTATTTTCCTGTTGTGGAAGATCTCGTGTGTACAGCAGGTAAAGTACTGGGCCTAGGACACTGCCTTGCGGTACCCCTGCTTTTATAGGCTTCAAGACAGAGTACTGGTCACCCTGCTTTACCCTGAAGTGTCTGTTCGCTAGGTAGGATTTTAGGAGTAAGTAAAACTGTTTTGGAAGATCCCTATGCAGTTTATACTCAAGTCCCTTGTGCCAGACCTTGTCAAATGCCTGGGCCACGTCCAGAAAGATACTGGCACATATTTTTTTACCTTCTAGAGCCTTTTCTATTATGTTAGTGATTCTATGAACTTGATCTAGCGTAGAGTGGCGTTGCCTGAAACCGAATTGGTGGTCTGGTATCAATTTTCTGTCTTCAATAATTGGTTTAAGCCGTTTGAGCAACAATTTTTCGAACAGTTTTGATAAGACAGGGAGGAGGGATATGGGTCGGTACCCCGTCTTCTCATTTGGTGATTTTCCTGGTTTGGAGATCATTATGACTTCCGCTACTTTCCACTGGGCGAGGTGCTGCTTTATGTGAACACCCTGCCGCATTCCGCCGCCCCTCCACTGGGTTTTCCGGGCTTCCGTCTTTCCGGTCTTTACGCTCGTACCGCTCCATGTGAAACCGGCTTTACGTTGCCTACCCCGGTAGGTAATACTTCGCCCTGTCTCTAGCTGTAGTTATCAGAGAGTACGCCAGTAGTGGAACGATGAATCAATTCTTAAATCTGTTGCAGGACTGAATTCGAAGAACCATCTGGAGTGTACGGAATGCAATTTCGTTGGTAAAACCAAACAATTCCTCGACCGGCATATGGTGAAACACACGGGTAACTAAATTTCCATTTCCTAATTTTCATCTTGTTAGGGTATTTTCGAAAAAAATGAAGCTATTGCAATGGCGATTCCTGGAGTTGAACATTTTTCCATATGTGAGGGTATATATATAAATATGTATATAGTTTTGATGAAGGATGAAAACACTCACATGTAATATTATTCTGAGGTATTACAGATGGTTGGAAAATATAGGAAACACATAAATACAACTTACAAAATTCAGAGAATATTTCGCTGTATCGGCGTCGTCAGCTCGTCTTTAAATCTTTAAATCTATATTTTTAACTGAATTTCAGTAAATAAAGTTTATCAAAGATGGGCTACTTCATTAAACAATTTATGAAAAAATTAATTCCATCATTATTTGAAAAAAATTAGATAAAAACTGTAGAACCAAGTTTAAATTTTTAAATTTTATTTGAACTTTTACTTCACAAATCATCAATTTAATAAATTTTATATTTCACAGGAGCCAAGAACTTTAAATGCGACAAATGTAATTACCGTACTGGGTACATCAGTTCATTGAAGAGGCATCAGCTTTTACATTCCAAATCTGAAAGTAAGATCATTATATTTTGTGATTGTTATTTTCGAGCAAAACTTCCACAGTTTTGATTAAATCGTCCATGGTTTGATTAAATCGATCTCATAGCTCATCTGGTTAGAGCGTTGTAACTAGAGAGAAATTTCTCCTTTAACACGTTCCGAGCCTGAGATTTTGGTGGAAACTCCTTGTGACGGGACCTGTTTCTTTGAGAGAAAGGCGCAAAATGAAAGGGCGCGAAAATGTTACTGAACGGGGGCCTTGATATCAATGGGAAACGAAACGAAACGCATTCTTTCGGAGGCTTGATCATCTACAATAAGTGTGTTAAACTCCACAGCCAACAGAATGCGTGGTAATGTCGTCAGAAGGCAGAACGTAGGAACCTATGAGCTCTTTGTAGCTGGATCTATCGATCCACTCCGAGTGAATCGAACGAGGGCGCCTGGATCGATCGAACCATTCCGCTCGGAACGTGTTAAGGGCCGGTTAATCATTTATCTACATTAACTGCAGGGTAGCTATACCGAGTATAGCCTTATACTCCAGATAAAGAATGTGAGTCGTTTACCAATGCTGAATTACCTAGCGGATAAAATTATCCCTCAGATAAATTCTGTCTGGCAGATAGCGCTGTTAGCATCCTCATTGGTGTCCGTAGGCGACAAAATAAGGGTGATTTACACATGGAGCTACCACAGAGTAGAGTAGGAGCTACATTTTCTTCATGGATCGACTATTGAAAAAACGCTGCAAATTATTTCACAAAGGTTTATTATTTTTTCAATTGCGTATGATCGTAGTTTTAGTTGGCTTGCATTCGTCATAAGGCCCGTCCAGACTCCTCGGCGTGTCCTATTTCGAGTTGCCACAACCTATACTTCTATAATTATATACACATGTTTATATTTCTCGATTTGAGCTCCTATCTATTCAAATAGTTATTGCCTTAATAATATCATTATCTAAGTACGTACGAAAATTTGAGAGGATATGTTATTTAAAATGCGTAGAAATAGCATTGGTATTAACACACAAATATGACCTAGAAAAAAACATATATTCATGCCTCGAAGGAACGCTGTACCCACCTCATGGTGCCGCGGTGCATTATATGGGTATAACACGTAAAAGTAATAAATATCCATTCTCCTACACCCCTCTGCTACGCACCTGGTCACCAAAGACACCACAAGGTGCAGCGGCGCCTCCTCTCACTCCCCCCCCCCCCCCCCCCCTCCCCCCCACCACCCACCGTGACCCCCTGCCAAGCGTGCCAGGCGTGCGTGTCTAACACTCAAAGCCTTGAAAAAGACACATTTTTTCCCGTTTTTGGCCCATAGCATCTATGCGAGTAAAGCGATCGCGATGATTAAACGTTAGGACCAACTAGACCCCAAATGGAATGTGCGAAAGAACAGGTTTTTCAAGTCAATTCTTAGGCCTTTTATGGCCCGGATGGGGGACGGCGGACGGACATTTCAAATTTGGATTCTACGCACCTTGAAACGTAAAGTGGCAAAGTTTGAGGGGGGGTTATAAAAATTTTTTGCTACACGATCACATAGGCTTATTATTGGAAATAATAAACCAAAACCGGGTCTGACGTTATTTCCACATCAGTGTCCATCATATTATCAAGCTCGGCAAATAAGAAACTCACGTTTCTTACCACATTTTTGCCGTTTGCAATTTGCTTCATTTCTAGACAGAGAAATACATTTATGAATTCCAACCTGAATTATTATGCATGAATTATTGTGATCAATAAGTTGTGGACTTAATTTCATCTTCGATCTGTGTTATAAAGTAAAGAACGGTATCTTTGTCCAACCGAAACCTGAATTAAAAACACGCACTCGTCCCAAATTAGTAGGTCATCTACACGGGGTCTTACTAGGCATAAATGGTCATCTTTTCCATTCAACGAATTATGATGTGATAGGATACGCGTTGTTGCTGCTATTTGAAGACGAATCCCCAAATATATCCATTTGAAGGTACCAAAATAAAGACAATCAAACTTGAGATTTAAATGAGATTTTTGTAAATAAATTAACTTGTTTGAGGTTAAAAAGCTCTGGATACCTCATTATCCTCCAGTTATAATTTTTATCCAGCCTTCCAAAGACCGTATAAATTAAAACGCCAGATAGGTTTAACTAAGGACGGATACACCCCCTTATCCATTGGATAAATGTGATTAATAAACCGGCCCTAAGTAAGGACACGAGTTCGAACGATTACAGCGTTTTGGGTGAGTTAGCCTTCACACCCTGCTTGTCAAAAGTTGGAGAGCACAGGTGTGAAACATGAAGCTTCCTTATTTTTGGTGTGTTAGTCTTCGTACCGCAACAAAAGTCATATGCCATTTATGTCAAAAATTACATTACATTACAAGTTGAAAACAGCCGACGTAATTTGTCATAATGTTACGCTCTAGGAAAATAACTCTCGCAGTCGGAGGTTCGATTACATTGGCCTCATAGCTCAACCCGTTCGAGTGTTGCAACTTAGAAGAAATTTTGCGAGTTTGAACTCCGTCTGAGATATCAAATATTTTTGGGTCATTGCAATAAGTAAACTTCAGGATCTCCTGAACACAACCGCACGCTGTTTTCATCTTATTTCTCAGTGTGTGTTCTGCCAGTTTGGAATGGTTTTGGGCAAGCACAGTAGAGATTTGTCATTTGCAGTGTCAGAACGTCCAGTTCCGGAACGCCGAGTTTGGCGTTCGCAGTGTTTTGCGAACCCAGTTCCGAACGATTCTGACAGTCCCAGTTTTAGCATGAATATGCTTTAGCCGTGACCTAACTACCGAAAAATGTCCCAGAGTGCAACGAAAGTAGCGAAAATAATTGTGACGATTTCCTCTTACAACCGAGTCGTTGCTAGGGATATGGTACTTCGTCGTTTTTCATCCCACAAAATTCGTTGACCATTCGTTCGAAAGCTCTCGATTTATCCAACCATACTATATTAACTACGGCGAAGTGCGTGGCCAACAAGCTGAGTTATGAGCATGGTTATATGAATAATTGTTTACACACAGGTGATCATTCTCAATTATTGATATTGTGAACATGATTGCAACCGCTTGTTAATTTCTGATGATTTCATTGAGCTGGTGTTTCGATCATGTGATTCATAGCAGGTGATCCGAATATTGCGAGAACGGTTAGATTTGTGAAGCGGTGGTTAAATTATTTTAATAGGTAATTTCTATACTTTACACTATAGGAAGCTGTAATTTCGTATGTAGCCTCTTTAGCCTCTTTCTATAATAAAGTGAATGTTTACTCGCGAGTTTCTATTAGGAGATCATCATCTCACAAGAGCTCAATCGTCGTGATCATTTCTATAATAAAGTGAATGTTTACTCGCGAGTTTCTATTAGGAGATCATCATCTCACAAGAGCTCAATGGTCGTGATCATTTCTATAATAAAGTGAGAGCGAGGAGCTAAAACATTTTTTTGTTTTGAATGATAAACAGAGTTCAGAAGCCGATGGGGGGTCGGGTTCAGAGAATCGACGAGGAGTGAGTCGTGTACGGCTAAAGCATATTCATGTTTTTTAATTTTAGCCGTCAGGCTCAAAGGAACTGTGGCTTTTTTTCGGAACTGTCAGAACTCGAACGCAAGGACTTAGTTAACGCATGCGCATTTCACAATTTTTCGGATCTCGTGGAGTAAACAACTCTCTTCTTCTTCATCGAAATCATACTTAATCATACTTTAGTCTCTATACGTTAGTATGAGTACCTATTCTATGATCGAAATGTCAACTAGCTCGTCAAGTTGGGAAAGCGATAGTTTCAACGATGGTGTTTCATGGTTTGTAGACAATGAGGACGAGATTGAAGTTATAGTTGGATCTCGTCTACATCCACGAAACTCAATTTTTTTCAATTATACTCTTCAGTCATCTTGGAATATATATTTAAAAAAAATTGTATTGTCTTGGGGTAGTAGAGAAGTAATATTCACAGGCATAATAAGTAATAAAAATATTCACTGGCACTTAAAATATTCTGAAAAGGAGCAACAGAAGGTAACACGAGATGAGTGAGGTTACAAACAACACAGGTTATTCCACTTCCAAGTTCTGAAATCGTTCGCAGTGCAGAATGCGGTTCCACAAGTTCCGGAACGGCCTGGAATTTCCTGTCCCAGTTCTGATGAGTTCGAAAACTATCAGAACACACACTGAGAACAAAGCTTTCATTTCTAATCAAAAATAAGAAAATGTATTACATCTATATCTATAAAAGAGGATGTATGTATATATGTATATTGCCTATAGACTCCGAAACCGCTCGACAGATTGTAATGAAACTTTCAGGTATTATTAGGCATGATTCAAGGATTGTTCCTGTAAAGTTTGGTGCAAATCCGTTCAAAGGGCCCTGACCCAGAGGGCATAAAAGGGTGCAGTGTCAGGTTTTAGAAATTTTAGTGGTTGTAGAAATAGTTGAACAGAAAGTACTGGTACCTTCTTGACGGCCTACTACATTTTTTTTGACATTTTATGTCTTTACTATGGCACATAAATGAAAAAGCGTCACGCGGGGAGCGTCACGCGGGGAGCGTCACGCGGTGAGCGTTACGCGGAGATTCCCTAATGATCCCACGATTCTGAGATTTGGTATGTAGCCCCTTGAGGGACTTCTGAACACAACTGACCGATCCCAGATCAGCTGAGTGGCTCTAGAATCCAGTTTTTTCCCTAATGATCCCACGATTCTGAGATTTGGTATGTAGCCCCTTGAGGGACTTCTGAACACAACTGACCGATCCCAGATCAGCTGAGTGGCTCTAGAAACCAGTTTTTTCCCTAATGATCCCACGATTCTGAGATTTGGTATGTAGCCCCTTGAGGGACTTCTGAACACAACTGACCGATCCCAGATCAGCTGAGTGGCTCTAGAATCCAGTTTTTTCCCTAATGATTCCACGATTCTGAGATTTGGTATGTGGGCCCTCGAGGGACTTCTGAACACAACTGACCGATCCCAGAGCAGCTGAGTGGCTCTAGAATCCAGTTTTTTCCCTAATGATCCCACGATTCTGAGATTTGGTATGTGGGCCCTTGAGGGACTTCTGAACACAACTGACCGATCCCAGATCGGCTGAGTGGCTCTAGAATCCAGTTTTTTCCATAATGATCCCACGATTCTGAGATTTGGTATGTGGGCCCTTGAGGGACTTCTGTACACAACTGACCGATCCCAGATCAGCTGAGTGGCTCTAGAATCCAGTTTTTTCCCTAATGATCCCACGGTTGACTTAATAACAGTTTAAAATTACGATCAATAAACAAATTTAATTTGGGCGCAGCAACGCGCGCGGGGGGAACGCTAGTTGTTTTATAAACGTTCTTTTTTGGATAGATACCATTGATGTATGCCAAGATGTTGCTTTGTGAAATTTCATTACTGTCACGTCCTTGGAAGTGTGTTGTTACTATTGCATGTTGAAAATAATAAATACCTCGGTAGAATTGAAATATTTTCCCTTTAAACGATGGATTTCATATTGATTGTTTCTCTTGGCACTCACTGCGATATTTACTAATTTGGCATTTGCTTCTGCAGATACCTCAGTCCAACTTAAGAAGACCAAAAGTAATTATCAGTACTCGGAACATGGTGAGTGGTATCTGTTTTTTTTTTTTTTTTTTAACCAATTTAACATAAATATAGTACAGTTATTTGTAAAAAGTTAGAAACTGTTTTCTCCACTGTTCATGGTGTGTATCCTGGATACTGAAAATTTGTATCTAAACGCTGATTTTTTTTAATGTCTGTCGGCAGTTCATATCTCATTGTATGCCTATACCATTATTATAGTAAATATAGTTATTTGATACAATGAGATTCTGGTGATCTGGAACTCTTGCCTTGTTCAAAGAATTGAATTAATTTGGGGAAATACATATTAAAGAATAAATGTGATTTTAAAGAAAATATTAGGTATTTAAGAGGAAAACCATATAGAATGGAACTCTTTAAAATAAAATGTTCTTTCTTTTCACGCAACCCTAAATATCGCATGATTGTCGTTTTTAATTGTTTATTTGATGTTATTCATCCTTTATTTATCAATGTAAATCTTTACCCTTTATACAAGTTGAACAACGCTCTAAAAGAATATGTTATAACAATGGATAATTTGATTTTGTATACTAATGAAGTAAGATACCCCAAGTATGCGCTCAAATAATATAAAGTGGATTATTGGGTTACAATAGAAGAGCTTGAAACAAAATCAAAACAAACAAGAACGTTTTTTCTCTACTTTTCATGAGTAATATTAAAAAGTTAAATAGTTCTAAATCGGATTACTGAATTTGGCTCATGTATGCCAGCACAAGCTTAGCTTTTAGGCATACATTGTCCTTCAATAAGTGGACAAAGAACTGATTTATTGACATTTTCATGTCTTTGCTTTGGCACATAAACTAAAAAAACGTCACGGAAAATAATTGCTCACGAAAATTGCTCACGAAAATTGCTCACGAAAATTGTCCCAAGTGGCCACAACGATGATTATGACCATCAGAAATGACGTTTTTACCTAATGATCCCACGATTCTGAGATTTGGTATGTGGGCCCTTGAGGGACTTCTGAACACAACTGACCGATTGCAGATCAGCTGAGTGGCTCTAGAATCCAGTTTTTTCCCTAATGATCCCACGATTCTGAGATTTGGTATGTAGCCCCTTGAGGGACTTCTGAACACAACTGACCGATCCAAGATCAGCTGAGTGGCTCTAGAATCCAGTTTTTTCCCTAATGATCCCACGATTCTGAGATTTGGTATGTGGGCCCTTGAGGGACTTCTGAACACAACTGACCGATCCCAGATCAGCTGAGTGGCTCTAGAATCCAGTTTTTTCCCTAATGATCCCACGATTCTGAGATTTGGTATGTAGCCCCTTGAGGGACTTCTGAACACAACTGACCGATCCCAGATCAGCTGAGAGGCTCTAGAATCCAGTTTTTTCCCTAATGATCCCACGATTCTGAGATTTGGTATGTAGCCCCTTGAGGGACTTCTGAACGCAACTGACCGATCTCAGATCAGCTGAGTGGCTCTAGAATCCAGTTTTTACCCTAATGATCCAACGATTCTGAGATTTGGTATGTAGCCCCTTGAGGGACTTCTGAACACAACTGACCGATTACAGATCAGCTGAGTGGCTCTAGAATCCAGTTTTTCCCCTAATGATAAGAAAATAATAAGAAAACACACATGAAAATGTCCCAATGTGTTGCAGACTCGTATGCAAGCATTTAATATACGTTTTTTAAACACCATGTAGGTATTAATTTTATTTATTATGTATTTTTTCAATTTATATACAATTGGAAATTGTTATCTATACTCGATATAAATTTTATGTATCAAGAGGAAAGACTAAATTTCATTTCATTTATTAAAACATTTAGATTGTTACGAATGAAAATTCGTTCAAACAATCATGCTGCATGGCGGGATTATTATTATTTTCATTCTATCTTACTTACAAACAGAGTTCATCTTGCATCCACTCTTACCAGCATTAATTCACCAGAATTTTGGCCACAAACGCACTGTTTGGTTCATTATTCTTGCAAGATATGTTGATTCAGAAAATCATGCCTTCCATACTGTTTCTGGTGGTAAAAATTATTAGAAAAATCTGAAATTTTACGGGGATAAGATTATGGGTGCTTTTTACGGTTTTGCAACGGTCAGTTGAACTAAAAAATTAGTTAAATCATGCCCCACTCTGACTTATATATTACTGTAACTTACTTATACAGGGTGTTTAAAAAAGGACACTCTTTTTAAAAATGCCAAAAGAACACTTTAATTTAAACTAAAAACAAAATAAAAAAGGACATCATAGGATTCAGGAGAACCTCCGGTTTAAGTATGAACTATTAGGTAGTGACTAGCTCCCCCAACGATTTTTAGTTTTCAAAACTTCCGCTATTGTGGCGCTTCAGTCGGTGTATTTCCTACTGAGTAGTGAAGTGCTGTGATTGTTTCTTGAAACGATAGTTGTGGGGTAGCTCATTGTTTATGATACCAGTCTCGTGGGACGAAGGTCGTGGGTTCGAATTCCGATGCATGGTCATTTTTTTTTTTTTTTTTTAGCTCGTACAACTCCCGAAATAAACTTCTAAAACGTCATTCTGACCTGCATCTCTAACTAATCTGAATTTTCACTAAGGGATTGACTTCTTGATGTTATGTATTTTTGAGATGCGAGTTGCGAGCATCCAGATTACCAAACTATACTCGTCATTCTGACCTACATGTCCAACTAATCTGCATTTTTACTAAGGGATTGACTACTTGATGTTATGTATTTTTGAGATGCGAGCTTGCGAGCATCCAGACCACCAAACTACACAAATCATTCTGATCTATTTGTCCCACTAATCTATATTTTAGCAGCGGACATAGATTAATAAAAATTGAGGCGCCGCTGTTGCGGAAGTTTGGAAAACTAAAAATCGTTGGGGAGCCAGTCACTGCCGAAATATTATGTCATTCATGTGAGCCCTTTTGGCCTGATAGCACTTTCTAACACGGTTAAGAAAGTTGGCTATGACTCCACCACAGTTCTCCCTGATGAGATCCACAGGAGCATTCACGTTCACAGGAGTTGAGGTTACGAGTCGGTACTGTTCGGAATATCCTTGTGAAAGATCTCAAGATGCAAGCTTACAAAGTCCAACTTGTGCAGGAGTTGAAGCCAGTAGATCACGGTAAAAGAAGAACCTTTGTTGATTGGATCTTCGCCAAGCAGCAGGAGGACGATGGGTTCGTTAAACAAATAATTTTTTCTGATGAGGCACATTTTTTATTTGTCGGGATTTGTAAACAAACGAAACTGTCGGATTTGGAGAGAAAATCCTCACGAAATTCAAGAGAGAGAAATGCATCCAGAGCGTGTGACCGTCTGGTGCGGATTTTGGGTAAGCAGCGTTATTGGCCCTTATTTTTTCAAAAATGAGAGAGTGTAGGCAGTGACTGTTAATGGAGAACGTTAGCGCACCATAATTACAGACTTTCTGTGGCTCCATCTTGATACAATCGATATCAACTAGCTAATGTCTCAAAAGGCAGAGCCCCATGCCACAGCGCTGCAGCCACCTTAACACTGTTGCATGAAAGGTTTCCAAATCGTTTGATTTCATTTCGAGGAGATCAAAATTGGCCAGCAACATCGTGCGACCTGACTCCCTGCGACTTCTTCTTATGGGGGTTAGTCCAGTCT
Organism: Adelphocoris suturalis; assembly: GCA_030762985.1. Taxonomy (NCBI): domain Eukaryota; kingdom Metazoa; phylum Arthropoda; class Insecta; order Hemiptera; family Miridae; genus Adelphocoris; species Adelphocoris suturalis. The sequence continues at coordinate 1,637,688 of JAUMHS010000014.1, read as the reverse complement.
CAAGTCTACTAGAGGAAACCTCGCACAATCACGGATTTGAAGGAAGAAATTCTACGAGTCGTCGAGGATCTCATCAGGGAGAACTGTGGTGGAGTCATAGCCAACTTTCTTAACCGTGTTACAGTGTGCCATCACGCCAGGGGGACCCACCTGTACGGGTTTGGCCCAGTTTCACCAACAATTTATGTAGCGGAGTTTAGCCAAACTCCATTAAATATAATCTCGAGGATCGAACCTTGGCGTCTTTCACCAACCTAAACCTCGGTTAAACCCAGTTTGGAATAATCGAGTTTTCTTAACAGAGATTCGGCAAACTGTCCGATGAAAACATGGACAATTTGAAACGACAATTTGAAACCCCCCATGAGACTGACATATCAAGACAATAAAGCAGTAAATCACTACCACGACCAATTATTACCCTTGCCGTTTTTATCTAGTTACCTAGTTACCATCTAAATAGTTACTATCTAGTTTCCATCTAATGTTCTAGAATTTGTTTCGAGCTTCCAACAACCTATTGAATTTCTTTAATATCATTAATATTTTGTTTAATATCATTTATAATATTCGTTGGTTTTTTGTTGTTATTTTACGTAATTTATAATATTCGTTGATTTCGATCGAGTTCTGAACTGTGAATCAAACTGTAGGTATCAGCTGTTGGTGCGCCGGCCATATTTCTCGATATCATTGTTATCACAGCTAAATGGTGATTGGCAAGTGTAACTGGCCGGGGCTTGGGAGATTAACCTTAAGCCAAGCAACCTCGTTAGGAGTTTAAACTTGTAAAGTGGTCTGGTGAAAGATGATGAGCTGGAATCTCCGTCATTTTCCAATATTTTCTAACTTAAACTCGTTTATGTTGTTGGTGAAAGTGGGCCATAATATTTCATACTTAAACCGGAGGTTCTCCTGAATCCAAAGATGACCTTTTTTTTTTTTTTTTTTTTTTTAACTTAAGTGTTCTTTCGGTATTTTTAAAAAGAACGTCCTTTTGTAAACTCCCTGTATATTACTATAATTTATTGCTTCATTAATGAAATGTTGCCTTGCAGGTCCATACACGTGGGTGTGCGAATTCTGTCAGCGGGTCTTTTCCAACCGGGGCAATCTCACAGCACATCTCAGAGTTCACACAGGTAACGTTGTATAAGGGACTGTATAACTTTCGTACATAATATAACTTCTTGATGTCAGTGAATTTGAAAAAAGGTCATCTGAACACGACTCTCTTACTTTGCAGGATTCATGGTATGAAATAAAGCTTTAACGAATAAGTACCTTGCTAAATGAAATGATTTTATTACAGAAATATATGGCGGCTGAATGAAATATCATACCTAAACAGAGCTCCTTTATTTGGAATAGATAATAGTTTAACGGCATAGGTAGGTATGGTACAAGAGTGTCCATTGTAGTGTGTGGCAGTTCCCGTCAATTCCAAGAGAATGCGCGTCTATCCGTCGCTCTTGCACGGGGTTGAACGCGTCATCCTCGAGTTCTTGGAATGCTGTGATTATCGATAGATGAGGATCCGAGAACCGGTTAATATTATGTCACACCCCCCTCTCTATTTGCTGTGCCTTAGTACAGTTGCATGAAAGGTTTCCAAATCGTTTAATTTCATTTCGAGGAGATCAAAATTGGCCGGCAACGTCGTGCAACCTTAGGGTACCTAAGTTTGTGGCAGTAGATACTCGAGGTGGTTGATTGAGATTGATACTAGAATATACTGCAATAATTTACTCAACAAATTTTCGAATATAAATTTATTTAATTATTCAAACAACTTAATTAAATATACCAAATATAGGAAATTCTGCGCAGATCGTTCCTATACTTAACTAAAATGGCACCTCAATGTGTTTTTTTGTGGGAAAGCCACGTTTTTCGACGTATTTTCCCACTTTTCTCCAACAAATACGATTTAAAACATTTTTATCCCCTGTAAAAGTTTTATAGGATAAAATTCTGCATCGATTGACCACCAGCAACTCTAAAATTGATTCATTCATAAGAGAGTAATTGAATTTCATTTAAGTACATGGAAAATACCAGTTATTAAGGTGTCATACAAACACATGGGAACATGAATTCAGAGCCTTATGTATAACCAGTCATGCAGCATGACCCCATGAGCGAATTTTTGAAGAAATCTTCGATTATTTCGATTTTTGACTGATTTTTCAACTTTGAAAATTTTGAAAACTTGATACATATTCTTATAGGAAATTTTACGCTGATTCCGAATATACCACATGTTAGTATGCTGAAAAAATTATTTCGCACAACAAATCGCAAAAAACAGGCTATTTTGAAATTTTTGACTACATTTTTGAAAATTTCAACCCGAAGATGTAATCCGATCATGCTGGCCAACGAACTTGAACTTTCGTTTTGTGTCCTTAACATTTTAAAATTTGTTTGAAGTTTCTAGCACAATTCTACGGACAGTTATCGTCTGGAATGACACATACATATACATACATATATACATACATACATACATAAAAAAATGCGTTAAACTTCAGAATATGATTCAGAATAGCCTGAAACGGATTTCTGCATAATTTTTTTTCAAAAAATCACATTCTACAAATTTTGAGGCGAGAGCAATAGCTTAATTTTCTTCAAAAATTCGCTAAAAACTGCCTTATGAGAATTCTAACGGATTGGTTGAGGTCTGATGTGCTCCATGGTTCTGTTGAGACTTGAAAAAACTCATGGGAAGGTTTAGTCTCCGGGCAATCTTCAAAAAACTCGTTTGGAAGTCGCAAGGAAGTTCAATGAACGAGTTCAGCAGAACTACAGTGTAGATCTTCCTTCAGGGAAGAGCGAATTCCAAGCAGTACTAGTGTTCCACCCACCACAGTACAGCAGTACTGGCAGCAGTGTAGTGGTACATCCATCCACCTCTCTGTACTTTGGCATCTAATAGCTGCTTTCAGCTGACGGTGTAGGCGTTCCACCATACCTTTTGCCTTTGGGTTGTATGCGGAAGTAAAATTGTGGGAAACACCGAGCATGGACGTGAGGTGATCGAAAAGTGAGCTTTGGAACTGTTGACCTCTGTCCGAAGTAATTTTGCACGGTACACCAAAGCAACTGACCCATTGCGACCCATGCTCGAGCAACGGTTTCTGCAGTACGGTTTCTGCTAAGGGTACGATTTCTGGCCACCTCGTGAAACGATCTATTCAGGTTAGCACATAGGTGCATCCCTGGGATAATGTCAATGGACCCATGATGTCAATGTATACATGATGGATGATGGTGGATGATATTCACCAATATTGCTAAGAGTATGTCTCTGAACCTTGTTACGTTGTCAATCAGTGCATGATTGAACCCATCCCCTGCAATTTTTGCCATAGAGGGCCAAACGAACCATTGACTGAGCGCTTTATGGGTAGTCCGATTCCCAGGATGTGACTATCCATGAACGGAACGAAAAACCTGCTGACGGAATGCTTGAGGAACGTAAGGACAAATGAAACCTGTAGAGACGTCCAGTATCTCTTATGGTACTGTCACACTCCCCTCTCTCTGTGTAGTGCGAATGTAGGCCCCTAGAGGGCGACCTAAATCCGTGACACTCTAGGAAACTGAAATTTGATATGGTGACTCTTCAGGACAATAAGATACGATTGAAATTATGGGCTCTTTCCTGATCAGTTCGACCCTGATTTTGCCACTTTTATGCTGAAATTTGGCATGTAGCCTCCGTAGTTACGAACACAGTCTGGATACGGTTATTTCAACAGTCTATACACCGACTAACCAGCACAGGTGAGTCCGTGCAACGCACGGGTAACCGGCTAGTTATAAATGAAAAATTTGAAAATTTTTGAAAAAAGAAACAAAATCCACTCATCTGATGATAAACGCTTGCATACGAGTCTGCAACACATTAGGACATTTTATGTCTTTAGTTGCTGACTCGTATGCAAGCTCTAAGAGCCACTCAGCTGATCCGGACCCTGGGCATCGTCAAGTAAATGTCCTAAAGAGGCTACATACGAAATTTCAGCTTCCTAGAGTGTAAAGCATAGAAATTACCTAGTAAAATGATTTAACCACCGCTTCACAAATCAAACCGTTCTCGCAATATTCGGATCACCTGCTATGAATCAAATCATCGAAACACCAGCTCAATGAAATCATCAGAAATTAACAAGCGGTTGCAATCATGTTCACAATATCAATTATTGAGAATGATCACCTGAGTGTACACAATTATTCAGATAACCATGCTCATAACTCAGATTGTAGGCCACGCACTTCCCAGTAGTTAACATAATATGGTTGAATAAATCGAGAGCTTTCGAACGAATGGTCAACGAATTTTGTGGGATGTAAAACGACGAAGTACCATTTCCCTAGCAACGACTCGGTTGTAAGCGGAAACCATCACAAAGCCAACCGTCACGCTTTTTCTTAATGCTTTTTTTTAACGCTTTTTTCGTTTATGTGTCAAAGTAAAGACATAAAATGTCAATATAATTCCACTAATTGTGGTACATGTTTACTGAAAATAGGTTGTTTTTTCCTTCAGGTGAACGCCCATTCACATGCACATTGTGTGATTACTCTTGCAACCAGAGCCAGCACCTCAAAAGACACATGTCCACACATACAGGTACGAGTCTTGTTGTCATGGATACATTAAATGATTCAAAAACATTCAAATTAAAATATTTCCAGTCATTCATTATAGTTGTATGAGCAATTTTTCATAAATTATCGTACTGTACAGGGTGATTCCCTCACAGATGCAAAAAAAAATTGGGTGAAACTACATCGAAAATAGAGTAAAAAGCCGCCAACCGCATATTTTTATCTCAATCCGTACTCAAAATATGATTTTTTAAAGGTTTTTTAAGGAATACCGTGTTTTTTTCATTTTAAACTCGGATTTCTACACTTTGCCTCATTCAATTTTAATTTTCAACCTCATTTTCGAAATTAGCATTAAATTTACTATAAGAATAGTGTACTTGGGTTCTTAAAAAGTACCATCCGAAGACCCTCACATCAGCTCAAACATTGACGATTTTGAAAAAATAATATTTCTGAAAATCTTTAAAACTTTACTGCTCTTTTAAAAAGAATCCTGGAAACTGGCAAATCTCATGAAAACTTCTTCATCTAATATGCTTTCCAACGGTATTATCAATTTTACTTTTATTTTGTTATTTAGGGGAGAAAATAATTTTTTCATGTTAAAAAATGTGGGTTTTTCAATGAAATTGTTGGTTTTCTCGAAAGATGACCCTCCATGAACCAACGAGTATGGGGTCGGTTTCTATGTATTTTTTCTCGCTGGATCGAATGGAAACTCTTGCAGATCTCTCAACTACGTTATAATCGAGTTTTACACTTTAATTAACTAGTTTTACCCCAGAACACACATACATTTAATCGTAACAAACAAACTAAACATTTGCGATTTTAAGTGTAAAACTCGGTTATAACGGAGTTGGAGAGATCTACAAATGTTACCATTCGATACAGCGTGAAAAAATACATAAAAACCGACCCCATACTCGTAGGTTCATGGAGGGTCATCTTTCGAGAAAACCAACAATTTCATTGAAAAACCCACATTTTTTAACATGAAAAAATTATTTTCTCCCCTAAATAACAAAATAAAAGTAAAATTGATAATACCGTTGGAAAGCATATTAGATGAAGAAGTTTTCATGAGATTTGCCAGTTTCCAGGATTCTTTTTAAAAGAGCAGTAAAGTTTTAAAGATTTTCAGAAATATTATTTTTTCAAAATCGTCAATGTTTGAGCTGATGTGAGGGTCTTCGGATGGTACTTTTTAAGAACCCAAGTACACTATTCTTATAGGAAATTTAATGCTGATACCGAAAATGAGGTTGAAAGTTAAAATTAAATGAGGCAAAGTGGAGAAATCCGAGTTTAAAATGAAAAAACACGGTATTCCTGAAAAAACCTTTAAAAAATCATATCTCGAGTACGGATTGAGATAAAAATATGCGGTTGGCGGCATTTTACTCCATTTTTGATGTAGTTTCACTCAAATTTTTGTTTGCATCTGCGAATGGTCGACTTTTGCGTATAATGGTTGCAATGGTTGCGTATAATGGTTGGTATAAATGGTTGCATTTGCGTATAATTGGTCGACCTTCCTTCCACGTCCGCGAACGTGAAGGGTTTACATGGGGTTTACATGATAAGGAGTTACTCAGCAAATTTGATGTTAAATCAGATCAGAATGTTAATTGGGAATATTCGGGACCAATAATTCAGGAAGGGAAACTATCATTGTTCCGTTCTGAAGTATGCCTACTAATTTACCTAAAGTGACACCAAGTCCCTAACTCCATTCCAGTTCCGTGGCGGTAAATACAATTTTGGATAGGGCCAAACAATAATGTTAAATTGTTTTGAAAATTCAGGACTTTAAGTTAAAATAAATTGTTAACAACCAATTTCACGGCCAAAAACTCGTTCTAAATCGTTTTCGGCAATCCAAAAGAGATTTTGGATTCTCAGCTTTTTTTGCAGTTCTTATCTATTAGTTAGTTCTTATCTATTAGTCTTATCTAGTAGAGATAGTTCCTATCTCTGGGGGATCACTGGAAGTGATCGCGAGGCTGATCAGCTGTGTGAGCTATGCAGCTTGCTCCTGCACATCCTAGAGACATGGAATTAGGTAAACGGTCTCTTGGGGACTGCTGAAAGTGATTGTGGAGAAGTAAGATCAGCTGTGTGAGTGATAAAGCTAACTTTTCTCATGTACATCATAGAAACATGGAATTCGGTATACTTACAGCTTCTGGGGGATCACTGGAAGAGATCGTGAGAAAGTCAGATCAGCTGATGGTGCTGGAACTAAAAGACAGGCCGATCTTTGTACTTTCTCCAGCTCCCCGCAAGCGTTCTGGATCACTAAGGGACGATTGAAGTGATGGTCTCTTTCCTGATCAGTTCGACCCTGTAACAGAGTTACCTTCTGAGAGGCCCATCAAGCTCCCGTCAGAGCACCAGAGATAACGCTGTCGGCGTCCCGTTGAGGAATCAATGGGAGCTGCGGGCTGTTCTCGATCATTTTTGGCAGCTGGTTTGGCGTTGGATGGAATTCCTGGTGACAGGAAAATCAACTTTCCCCGAACATGGCTCATTAAAAGCTATTAGTAGGGGTGGTATCTCTCTGACGGGATGCTGTTACTCTCCTCTACGTGATTTATGAGGATTTAGGCCCCCATTGCACCTCTGGGGGGAGGGGGGGGGGCACCGAAATTCCTTTCTCTCCTGTCATTGTAGAGACGTGGAATTTGGTACACAGTCTCTTGGGGATCACTGGAAGTGATCGCGAGGATGTCAGATCAGCTGTGTGAGTGATAAGGCTAACACCCTTCTGTACATCCTATAGACGTGGTAGCCTCTTGGTGTTCACTGGAAGTGATTGTGAGGAAGTCAGTTGAGCTGTGTGAGCGATAAACCTAACTTCTCTCAAATACATCCTAAGAACATGGAATTTGGTACATGGCTTCTGGGCGACCCGAGTGTTAACTCTCAAGCTAAAGTACTTGAACACTGTTATTGTATCAGAATTGTTCTAATGAAATAAGCACACAAGTTTTCTTGAGTTAACACAATTACAGAAGTGATTTTATTTTTTAATGACAACAAGAATCATCGCAAAACATATGATTGTTGAAATAGAAACAATATGCTTGTATAAAATGTCCGTGGAGTGTCTTTTTCACGTTACCTACCGTTCCGGACATACTCCGGAACCCAAAGGATGAATGAGATGTTAGGCGGAATGCAGATCAGAGGAGGCTTTCAAAACGTCAGCCGGTCTGGCTCTTTCTTGGTTCTTGCACTCTTTCGTGGAGTCACAGGTTCTGCACCTGTGTTTGGTGCCTGTTCTGAATGGATCCCCTCAGAATCCTGTGGTATCTGTGGAGATTTGGACTGTGGTAGGGCTTCTAGGGCGTGTACCTGTGTTACTACCCGATCGTAGAGCTGTGAGAGCGGATGTGGAGAAGGCTGTGTTTGACAGTCTACTACATGTTTCATGACTACTGATAGCAGCTCACGAAAGTAGACCTCCACAAGCCAGTCATCTCGAGCAAACCGTTCTTTCAGGAGTACAATAGAATTGTCATACCCGTCTGCCGATGGTGGAAAGCTTTCAACAAGGATCCGTGCTTTTGAGTCAGGCGTTGTGGTTTGAAGGAGGTAGTGGAATTTGTCTTCTTTTGGCATTGACTCATCTTCATGTAGCTTTTTAAACTGTCCCCAAAAACCTAACCACTTCTTGATATCTCCGTCAAACTCCCTCCATTTCAGCTTTGGTAGCTTCAGATGCCGAGTTAAAACACTCTTAGCCTCACTATCACCTCCCCCACCATTAGCTGCTGATTTGCGGTGTTCGTATCGACTGCGACACGCAAAAATCTTCCGGCGGTATTTCTCCTCAGTTGCACATCCTGCAAGGAATACGTCCTGTGTTACGCCTGTGGATATGAGCTCGTCTTGAATTTTTAATTCTGTTTCAAACAGACGTTCACCATATCCTCCAGGTGCCTTAAGCAGGTCGTCATCTCCACGGGAGAAGAGATCCGCGAGGATTCTTCGAATTGATGAGCGGCTGTACTAAATTTTTTTTTTAATAAGTCAGATCAGCTGTGCAACTGATAAAGCTGACTGTACATCCTATAGACGTGGCATTCGGTTCACAGCCTCTTGGGGATCACTGGAAGTCATTGTGAGGAATTCAGACTAGCTGTGTGAGTGATAAAGCTAACTTCTTTCATATACATCGTAGAAACATGGAATTCGGTACACGGCTTCTGGGCGACCTGAGGAAGTGATCGCGAGGAAGTCAGATCAGCTGTGTGAGTGATAAAGCTAACTTCTCTCATGTACATCGCAGAAACGTGGAATTTGGTACACGGCCTCTTAGAGATCACTGGAAGTGATTTTGCGGAAGTCAGATCAGCTGTGCAACCGATAAAGCTAACTTCTCGCATGTACATCCTATAGACGTGGGATTCGGTACACAGCCTCTTGGAGATCACTGGAAGCGATTGTGAGAAATTCAGATCAGCCAGATCTTCTTTTCGTTATATTCTCGCTCTCAAGAATTAAAGTACAAAATATCGGCATGGAGTTTTTAATTTATTTATTTCGTTTATATAATTTAATAGTTTCTTGTTTTAGATTGAACCTGTCACCGATTCTGTTTCCGCAAAGTGCAAAATCTGGGGTTTTTTTGGTTTATGGACATAATGTCCATACGCTTGATGGACTGTAAACATTTTTCTAACGGGCTAGCGAATTCAATTTCTCACGTTTTTGAGCCACTGCAGTAGCTTCATTCTTTTCATCAATTTGCTGAAAGCCACTGTAAAGATTCAATCAAAAATTGACATTTCTTGAAGTTCGTTTGCCTTGAATTCAAACAAAGCTTGTTCAGATCTTGATAATGTTTGTTGGAAGCTCGTTTATAGCTTATATCCAACATTTTCTAAATAAGCTTTGTTTTCTATTCCAGGTGACAAACCTTACGCTTGCGCATATTGTGACTACAGATCAGTTGATAGGCGCCACGTCACAAGACATTTTGAAAACGTCCACGGGGGTAAGCGATGAATTCAACCTTGCCAAATAAAGACTTCTCCTACATCTTTATATCTTCGAATTTTGCGAATTTTTGTCGATAACTGAGGTATTGCAATGGCTCAAAAAAAGTTGTAAAATTGGCATTTACGATAAATTTTATAGTTGAAATCCGTTTTGGCTCCTCGTGAAACGATTCCTGGATTAAAATGGTCGGCATCCAGGCTTTTGACATGGATATGTCTTTAGCTCAGGGGGTTCGTAAAGAATTTAAGACCACTTGAAGTATAACGGAGGTGATTTCAAATGATTTCAGATCCTCGATGCTCACCAGTGCCTTGCATTGTTGCAGATAACGGCAAAGTCTTCAAATGCAAAGACTGCGCCTTCGAAACGACCTCCAGAACGGACTTTAACACTCACAGGAAATGCCATAAAGGTAACCTACGGTTATGAAAAATCTCCATCTCTACTATAATAAGAATGAAACTCTTGTCTGTTTGTCTGTCCATCCTATGCAAGACCAAACGGCTGGGTGGGCGGAGTCTACGAGTGGGGGCTGTTTAGGTGTACCAGAGGTGGGGCTTCAAATATGTTAGAAAACCAATTACCTATGTCATAAACGATATATTTTAAATTCAATGAATCATATGAAAAGAAATAAATTAAGGAGCTCCTTCTAATGTTGTACAAGAGCGTATATAATTATAAGATCTGACGTGTACTAGGTACCTGGTATTGATATTGTACTTAGTTAATAATGTTCTTTGAGGCTGCTGAATGACGAGCGATATATATTAATATTAGGAATTCTGACCGTTTGGTGCAGGACGGAGGAGCACGCGCCATTGTAGATTTTACCCAGGTTCTGCGTAGAATCAATACGCAGCATGCGTAGCGATGAATAGAGATCGTTGAAAAGAGAGCGAAAAATAGAGAGCGGTGCTGCCGAGAACGTCCTTGCTATCTGTAAGCATACAATGTACCGATTTCATGAAGATATGCTCCAGAGAAGCAAGGAAAAACCGACAGCTTGGAAACAAAGTTACGGTTGAGTTATGGTCTCAGTACTAATATGTACTCACATAGAAATGGCCAAATGTTGTGTCAGCGTCGTCCTGGTAGATGTGAGTCTTGGGTACGGGATGCTGCTGACCCTTTCCACAAGAAGCAATAAATTCAAAATAGTGGATGCTGAAGACCACGAGATTGAGGAGTCAGCCACGAACGAGGTTGGTTCAATTGGCAGTCTCAAAGCAAAATGGTGTCTTGATGGAGTGAAACGTGGTTATGTTGAGAGATAGATAGAGGGGGGCAGGATTCATGAGAAGATAGGTTCACTGAATCGGCTCGTGGAATCGTAGTCAGGCACAAAGAACACTTCACTACACTGATAATATTAGAGGTAATAAAGCGCCGGCTGTTTACCATCTTTGGTCGGCAGAACATAAATGAATATACAAACAAAAATAAACTAATGATACTCTTAGGCGTGAACAGGGGGATCTTCTTGGGATTTTCCGAAAGGGTGTATAAGCGATTTTAAAATTTTCTAATCTGCGAGCAGGCTCTTTTTACCAGAAGGGGAACCTCTTGAAAGAAGGAACATTTCAACAGAATAATAGACGGGGTTTTCCTACACATAATCGCACCCTGGGAGTGATACTGGTATAAGTCCAAAAATGGCAGTTTTGAGTTATATATACCACTGTGTACATTTTGACGAGCTCTACATGTGGCTAGTATCGGTTTAATCATAGGTCAAAAATTGACCGGTAGGGAGCAGGATAAACCAGTATGATTCTTGTCAAAGTATTCATCAAGCGTCGGGCAAAGGTCGGTCTATGTCAGTCATGTTCCAGCTGTCAACGAACGAGGATTGAAAATTCGGTGTTATAGTGGTTCATCCCGACATTAATCAGGTATTTATCCTTTATTTTTACAGCAATACTGGTCTATTTCAAGATGTACCGCTATTGAACCAAGAAATATCAAGTTTCCTAGTGTTTTTCACTGTAGTACCGCTATATTTTGCAATGTACCACTATTCGCCCAAAAGATTAGCAGTCGTACTGAGGCAACCTGGTGATTAACTCGCGATGTACCAATACTGTACGAAGAAAAAAATCAAGGTTCGTTTTGTTTTACCGTGTTAGTGGTACATATCTCAGATGTGCCAGTACTCACCTAGAAATATGCTCAATTATTGGGACCCGATGGTGATCAACACGTGATGTACCAGTATAAGTTCCAAAAACATAACCCTCTCATCCTATTTATTACGGTCTATTCTAGTAATATACCAGTATTCTACCAGCTAATCATCTATTATCTATCGAATGAAAATTATTAGGCCGCCCATAAATTCAAGTTACGCCTAAATTAATTAATTTTTGACATTTTATGTCTTTACTTTGGCACATAGAATCGGAAAGCGCTACCAAAAAGTGTTACCATTACCAAGTTTCGACTGCCTTTTATGCCATCATTAGGCCCAAAAATATTAACGGTGTGATTAGGTGAGAATGTGAATGTGAAATCAGCTGAGTGAGCCCAAGGGCTATTTTCTGTCCTAATTAACCTGGAAAGCTGAAATTTGAATGGTAGCTTCTGCGGAGTATCCGAAATCTGTCAGTGGTGCTCCTGATCAGCTGAGTGAGCCCGAGGGCTACTTTCTGTCCTAATCAACATGAAAAAATGAAATTTGAATGGTAGCTTCTGTTGAGTATCCGAAATCTGACGGTGACGCTCCTGATCAGCTGAGTGAGCTTACGTACCCTACTTCAGTCATCACCCTCCACTGCTGAGTGTTACTAAATGGTGAAGGTATAAAATGTTTCACTTTATTGCAGACTCGTATGCAAGTTGGTTTCGCAGATTTTTTTTGTCCCCACTCCCGATTCTTCTCTACTAGGTAGAAATAGATAAACGAGTTTTTCTTAGCCAGAGGACCCAATAGTTACTTCTTTGTTTCAGGAAAATTACCATGAACGGAAGAGGCCGAAAAATGGTGGAACTGGCCACCTTCAATAGCGAACTTGAAAAAAACAATGAGCACCATTCTAACACCCCGAAGATCGACACAGGAGATGTTTGGAAGAGATGTGAATATGAGCACGAGTCATTCATGAAGATGGCGGATGATGAATCTTTTCGGCGTGTATGTGAAGAGTTTTACAGGCCATCACAACATCATGATTGCCCGACCCATTCCACAAAATTGAGAGAATTCTACCAAGACTTCACTCGGGAAATCTTAGCCACTGATGCAGTCGAGCCTCCAGAAGCCACAACTCAGCATGACCGTCAGCCACTAGATCATGATGTACCTGGATGCAGCAGCCTGGATGCAGACACCAAAGGGAAACTCGGCTCCAGTGATTCAGAATGTGAGCCACCAGAGTTGCAAGACTTCACTCGAGAAATTGTAGCCACTGATGCATTAGAGCCACCTGAAGCCACAACTCAGCATGACCGTCAGCCACTAGATCATGATGTACCTGGATGCAGCAGCCTGGATGCAGACACCAAAGGGAAACTCGGCTCCAGTGATTCAGAATGTGAGCCACCAGAGTTGCAAGACTTGGAGGATTCTGATGACCCTGAATACCGATTTAACCCCAGTGACCTGGATGATAGTGGTGATGAATATGAAGAGCCTGCTAAGAAGGTGAAGAAGAAGGGATTTAAAAAGTGTGAGAACGGAGACAACCTGCCCACTCCAATTTTGCCTGACCATACAGATGAAGGAAATGAAAGTGAAGAAAAACCTCGGAAGAGAAAGGTTGAAAGGTGTAATGAGTCAGATAAGACTTCTAGGAAAAAAACCAGAAGAGTCGACGAATGGCTCCAAACTCAAGCAAAGAAAAAGAGGAATGCAGGAGAGGCATACTGGTCCACTTTTGCCAAAAGGCACATGCCAGGAAAAGCCTTAAAGGCTGGTTGTGGTGATAAATGCAAATTTCAATGTTCCCAGAAAATCTCAGAAGAACAGAGAAAGGAAATTTTCTCTCGTTTTTGGCAAATCGGTGATTTGCAGGCTCAGAGGGAATTTGTGCGTGGGTCAATCAGTGAAATCCCAGCAGCATTACCTATCCCTCCATCTCTTCGCAAGCGATCCCTAAACGTAGCTTTTTATTTCATGCTTGGTGACTGTAAAGTTAGAGTCTGCAAGCTATTTTTCACCGCAACACTGGGGATCAGCCACCGTTGGATTACAACAATCAGAGAAAAAACCAGTGAGGGAATCCTTCTGCCAGATAAGCGAGGCCACCACAGCAATCGTAAGCATAAGGTTGACCCAAGCATTTTAGAAGACATGCGAGCACACATTAACTCGATTCCGAGAATTGAGAGTCATTATCTCAGAGCACAGACGACTAGAGAGTACATTCCGGGAAATAAGACCATCAGTGGTATTTATCGTGATTACGTCGAAAACTGCAAAGACTCCGGCAGACCTTATGGATCAGAAGATCGTTTCAGGAGATTGTTTGATTTTGAATTCAACCTTTCCTTCTTTATTCCAAAGAAGGACCAATGCGATTTTTGTGCAGCTTATGATAATTTGATCGGACAAGACAAAGAGAGGAATAAAGAAGCATATGAATTGCACCAAGTGAATAAGAATATTGCTAGAACTCAAAAGGAGCAAGACAAAACAAAAACTGGCCCTGATGTTATAGTGTGTACCTATGACCTGCAAAAAAGTCTGGAAATTCCGAGCGGCGATGTTTCTAAATTCTATTATAAATCCAGACTCTCCACCTACAATTTCACAATTTATGAGTTGAAAACGAAACAGGGTTATTGTAACGCCTGGCACGAGGGAGAGGGGAATCGAGGATGTATAGAAATTGGAACTTGTGTATTCAAATACATTGAGGCAAAGGTCAAGGATACACCAGGAGACAGACCGCTACATTTCATTTTTTATTCTGACAACTGCAGCGGTCAACAAAAAAATAAATACTTGATCAGTATGTACATGTGCGCCTCTCTTAAATTCCCGAGGATTGCCAGCATCACCCATCGATTTCTTGTCACTGGTCACACGCAGAATGAAGGTGACAATATGCATGCCATAATTGAAAAGGAAATCACGTCGGCCCGAAAAAAAGGTCCCATCTACTTACCTTCTCAGTACGTCCAGTTGATGAGGACTGCCAAGAAAAATCCACCGTACTACCTAATCGAGGAGCTTACTCATGAAGATTTTATTGACTTCAAATCTCTTCAAAAACACGTAGGGGACAATTTCAACGTGAATCGTGAAGGAGAAAAAGTATCTTTCAGTAAAATTGTAGATGCTAAAATCACGAAAGAAAAGCCTTTTTCATTTTTCTATAGGCTATCATTCGACGAAGACTACAAAGAAATTATTGTGAACGAGAAAGCAGCATCTGCATTAAATGATCCCGAAAATCCTCCTCAAAGGAAGATAAGAACGTCGAGATCTACGGCAGCGGGGAAAAGCGTTGAACAAGGCCCTGGCAGTATCGAGGCCAGGTTGAAAACTATCAGAGACTGGGATACCAGAGCTTATCGTGGACCATGTGGTATTCCTCAGAATACATTCAAAGCTCTCATGAGCCTGGTGAATGACAACCTAATACCAGGAGCATACAAAAACTTTTTTACTAGTCTAACAACAGCCCAAAATGTTGAAAAAAAGAAAGGAGATTGATCCTGACGACTGTGATGATATTTAGACTAAGTTTTAAAAAGACTGAGAATTTATTATTTTAACTCTTCAAGAAGACTGAGAATAATCCAACACATGACCAGTATTACAAATACCTACCGTCCTTTTCTCAAAACTATTTCGTTTCGTTCAAGTACATTCAGATATTGAAAAACTATTATTATTATTTTTTGTTACATCAAAATAAAGTTCATTTTTTACAAAGTTTCATTTCAATGTATTACCTCCGTAAACCCCGGAACACTGCACTACATTTTTAGTCATTATTATCATGGTGAAAAACTGTGAACTAACTGCTTATTCAGGTGAAAACATGGGAGAGTGGTGTTAATTACCGCTCGCCTAATGGAACAAGTGCTTTTATGTGTCAATTTTTTCGGGATGATAGTGGTACATCATAAGATTTTTATAATTATAATTATGTCAATCAAAAACAGAAAGGTGGAGAAGCTAATTCGAAGTAGGGCAGTATAGGTAGATGGTATATGCATGACACAGACCAAAAAGAACGGAGAAAATATGAATGGTGTGTCTGTAGTACGCCAACAAAGTCATAAAAAATCTTTAAATGCGATTTCCCAGAATTCATGTTTTTGGACTTATACCAGTATCACTCCCAAGGTGCGATATACAGCCATACCGAGCGAGCGAAACGAGCAACATCCCCTAATAAAATTTTCGCGGCTCCACGTAGTTTTAAAAGATTAAATTTGTTTGTAAGAATTTCCAAAAGAAAAAAAACGTCTGCCAAGTCGGGAGGGCAGTGTAACTTCCTCACGGTATAACACCTACCCTTAGTGATCTACCATTTCCAATCATACTAGAAGTCCCACTCGACAGTAAAAGACCATCGCAAACTATACAGCAACACGTTCAAGCGAAGAAGAATAGACGTGAGCCAGGCCTCCTGACCACTCTGGAGATGTGATTGTATGCACAGACGGTTCCGGAATGGAGAGGACGTCAGAGGTGGGAATATTTGGTAGGAGAAACACACATGGAGGCATCATTTTGTAAGGCATTGCCTGCCTCTCTTTGGAGAAAAAGCATAGAAAGCAAGAAGACATAGTTCTGGTCAGCAAGCATTGCAAATAGCTGCCGATTGCAAGTGGGGGGGGGGGGTATTGCACCAGCTAGGAAAACAGCAGAGAGGAGTCAGCTGGTTGTGACTTATATTCGTTCTAGGTATATGCATTTTGAATGCTAGAAAATCGGCGCTCAATCCTGGCTATGGCTTATATCCGTTCTAGGTACATGAGTTGTGAATGCTAGGAAATCGGCGCTGAAACCCCTCCAAACAGTCCCTGTGCATGGCGTGGAGAGACTTCACGATGCTGCGCTATTCGAGAACTTGTACATCAGCACTATAGCTGGTGGGCTTGTGAAAATCACTAGAATGGAAGAATAGACGTGAGCCAAGCTTCCCGACCACTCTGGAGATGTGATTGTATGCACAGACGGTTCCGGAATGGAGAGGACGTCAGAGGTGGGAATATTTTGTGGGAGACCACACATGGAGGCATCCTTTGCTCTTGGCCAGTAACCACAGCATATCAGGCAGGACTTGAACTAAACTTGTGCAATAAAGGAATGTGTAGTGTAGAATTTAAGGCAAAAATAAGCTTAGGAAACATACTTATTTTCTCGGGTAGCCAGGCAGCCCTCAAAGGTCTTTCAGCTCCTCAGACCAGGCCAAGATTCGTTAGGGAGTATTGGGAAGCACCAAATACCCTGAGGAAAAGCACAAGTTGGGAATCCATCTTGGAGTGGGTTCCAGAGCACACACAGTCCCAGGCAATGAACAAGCAGATCTGTTTGCAAGAAAGGAGACAGCAATGCATTTCATTGTACTGGAACCAGTTAATGTGAGAGTTGCTTCAAAATTACCTGTGTCTTTATGTGATTCATATCCTATTTCAGTTCACTCCAATTTTCAGTGAAAACTCTGCGTTTTATCACTTTTTTCTTGAGAAAATGGGAGAACTGGATCAATGTTTAGAGTTCTATTTAGCGGGTGTGATTAATGGCCAGGAAATGGATTTGGTCCTGGAAGGATATGAACATCTGCGTCAGACCCGTACAACCCCATCCGTGAGGAAATTGAGGTACAGATCTTTCAATCTCGTAAATATGAAAGACACCTGATATTACCTTGCTTTCAGATTTCGCAGAGAGGACGTACCTCGATTAATTACATTGCTGGAAATTCTCGATATTTTCAGAATAGCAGAGATTGGATACCAAATACCTGCTGTCACAGCTTTCTGCATAACGTTGAATCGGTTTTCTTATCCTTTCATTCCTTTGCGTCCTTTCTAGTTTTTGGAAATTCTTCATGTGCTCCCAGTGCTCATTGCCATTGAGACCATGTGCCGCTGTAAGAACAGGATTTTCTAGCCCTAGTCCACCTAGTTTTACTGGCAATTCACATCGACTGACATTTTTGAATCGATTCACACAAAGGGTGAAATTCGTCACTACACCCGAACGACTTTGTGTATGCTGTGTACATTTTTTGGCATTAATATTCAAACTTCTTGACATTATCTACCCAATCCCTCACTTTTCCTTGGATAAAATCCGTTTTTGAACAAAGCTCTCCCAAACGTCCCCCAAGGAATCGATGGCCTAGCACTAACCTCGGAGTTAGCAAACAGTTATTTTGCGTCTTCTACTTTCCCCGGGCTTGGATTGGAAAAACCACCTCTGTGCTCCCCACACTTTACATGTTTTATACCAAACATGCAACACTTGTACCCAAGATTCCAGACGCCATATGGTGAAAGTGCTTGACTGACAATAATGATTTGCCGATCGATTGAGTGTGAAAAATGGCGTCAAACGCATTACGTGAATTAACTTTTGGGAGATGAAAAAACGCCAATTTCCTACAGGCACTCTGCACAGGTCACAATTTTGAGCTGAAAACGCTGCAAATTATTACACAAAGGTTTATCATTTATGTATTAGACAGCCCTTCTACGTAGATCTCTGGTCCATAATTATTAAACGCCGCTTATAGTACCTATATTTAGTATCGGAACTCGGAGCTTCGGACCTCACAAATGGGTTCAATCCATTACAGCAGCGGAATCTCACAATTTCACGCTTTTTAATATAGTTGATAAACATAACAATTTATTACCAAGTCATCTTTCCAACACATAAAAGTGTTACCTATACTGTATATTGATATCATTTAATTGGTCAAATTTCAAAAAATGTGCTGACAAAATCACTGAAAATGGCTAAGAATCGTTAAATTGATATTTTTTAGCATAAGATTGGTCAAATAAAATTTATCAACTATGAAATAGAACATTCAACAATTTATGTACGAAATTATGCTAAAAACTTGAACTTCATTAAATTTTGTTTTAAAAAATCTATAAAATTGCAAAAAATAGCCTAAAATCCAAAATCTCTTTTTGAATAGAAGAGAATACTAATACTAATACTATATTAGAATACTTTTTTTTTCATAAAATTAATAGCTAACATTTTCTTTTCACTCATAAATCTCCAATTTCTATACAACTTGAAATATACACAAAAAAAAAGACACTTTTTCACCTATTTTTGGCTCATAGCACCCATGGGTGTGGAGCGATCGAGCTGGCGAGAAGTTAGGACCAACTAGACCCCAAGTGGAGTCTATGTGCGAAAGAACAGATTTTTTAAGTCAATTCTAAGGCCTTTTATGGCCCGGACGGCGGACGGACATTTCAAATTTGGATTCTACGCACCTTGAAACGTAAAGTGACAAAGTTTGAGGGGGGGTTATAAAATTGTTTTGCTATACGATCACATAGGCTTATTATTGGAAATAATAAACCAAAATGAGCTATTGTGTTCACTTTGTCCGTTGATGTGTGTGCCTGAAGATGGCTAAAATTTAGCTGAAAAACTCTGTATTTTTGCTTACATATGTGATAATCTAAAGGTGTTTCCTCACAATTACCCAAATAATGAATATTATAATGATCAAATTAACTTTGATCTCATCGTTTCCAATATTAATAAACTTTGTTTTTATCTAACTTATCTCAATTATATTATTTGCCTTGTTCTTTGCAGGAGAATTGCTTTATCCTTGCTCTATATGTGACTATAAAGCGACTACTAGGGACCGCTACACCAAGCACATGGCGCGGCATGCTGGTAAGGACAAATTTTATTATTTGTTAATTACGGTACAAACCTTTATACCCTGAAAAGTTACAATATTAGGGTACTTTTAGCGAATTTTTGAAGAAAATTAAGCTATTGCTCTCGCCTCAAAATTTGTAGAATGTGAATTTTTGAAAAATTTTTATGCAGAAATCCGTTTCAGGCTATTCTGAATCATATTCTGAAGTTTAACGCATTTTTTAATGTATGTATGTATATATGTATGTATGTATGTGTCATTCCAGACGATAACTGTCCGTAGAATTGTGCTAGAAACTTCAAACAAATTTTAAAATGTTAAGGACACAAAACGAAAGTTCAAGTTCGTTGGCCAGCATGATCGGATTACATCTTTGGGTTGAAATTTTCAAAAATGTAGTCAAAAATTTCAAAATAGCCTGTTTTTTTCGATTTGTTGTGCGAAATCATTTTTTCAGCATACTAACATGTGGTATATTCGGAATCAGCGTAAAATTTCCTATAAGAATACGTATCAAGTTTTCAAAAATTTCAAAGTTGAAAAATCAGTAAAAAAATCGGAATGATTCCGTTCGCTAGTTGTAAAAATCGGTAATATTTGCATGAAACATTGTCCAAATTCAGATTGAACTACTCTTATGGAAGTATCCCTGTATAACCAATCCTAGAACCATGCTGTTTAAAACGTAAGTAGTAGGTGCTTGTTAAAAAAAAAAAAAAA
Source organism: Adelphocoris suturalis (assembly GCA_030762985.1). NCBI lineage: Eukaryota > Metazoa > Arthropoda > Insecta > Hemiptera > Miridae > Adelphocoris > Adelphocoris suturalis. The sequence goes on along the minus strand of JAUMHS010000014.1, from coordinate 1,617,508 downwards.
ATGTTATCACAACTGATGAGTTTACTCTGTGAAATATTCCGTCCTCCGATTCTCTCGGTGGCTCTCTTTAATGTTTTACGCTCAACTGTTTTAGGACTAGATGTAGCTTTAATACTGACTGTGGCTTAGAAAATATAAGCCATGAAATTATGAAGAAGTTCTATTTATGTACGTCCTGGCACGCAGGACGTTGGCTGGCGTTTTTGGCTCTTTAACCTGATCGCTCCCACGGCCGTGTTTAAGCGCAAAACAGCAGCGTCGCCGTCGTACCAGGCCCGTGTTTAAGCGCAAAACTCCGATACAGCCCCTGGTCCCAGGGCCGTGTTTATGCGCGAGCCGCACCATCACGCGATCTGAACTCCTCTGCCATCTATCTGCGAGGCTAATGAACTTATTTTTTAGATAGTGTTTACTTGGGTATCCGAGAGACATCGCTGACGTCATAATCGGCCTTGTTAGTTTTAGTGTCACTCGGAAGATCGCAGAAAGATCAGAAAGTAAACATCAGAAATCAGAAAGAAATGAGAAAGAGGGATAGGAAACACACTTATTCTCCTTTGCAAAACAATAAACAACTAATAGTGCATTCCGTTTATTCTTAAGCTAAATCGTAATCTTAATTACTATATTCAGATGTTGAAAATATAAATATATAAATAAAAAAGACAATGTAACTAGCGAAACATTGTTTGGTTATGAGTTATGATGAAACTTAATCCACACAAAGAAGAAAAACGGAATACACGGGAAAAAACTTGTATTTCAAAGAAAAACATTAAGTGAACACTTTGCTTGTCTAAATGTAACATGAAGTATGACGGGATTGGCGAAAATAGAGGGGTGAACGCAGCGCGAAACCGTCGGGAAAAGGCTGAAAAAAGCTTGGGCTGGAGGGTGAGACGGGACCACAGTGTCTCGGGCTGCAGTGGGAGACGGGCGCGCGATTGCTCGGTAGCTATCAGGTTAATGTTGCTGGGTCAGTAACATTAATCTCAAGGCCTCCCTCCATCAAAATCTATGAATATTTACCTACATTTGTCTTTACATCTACAAGATTAGTTCAATAATAATAAAGTATGAGTACCTCCTAATTATTTTTAATAATTTGATTCCATGTTGGTCTATCAAAATCATAAACTAAAATTTCTCTACACAATCAATAGCGACTGAAATGTCGAAGATTTCTTCAAAAATTCGCTCATGGGGTCATGCTGCAAGAATGGACTTTTGTGTAATAATTCTCATCTTTTTTGTTTCATGATCCTGCAGGCGTGAAACCGTTCCATTGCGATCGGTGTGATTACAAGTCTTGCACCAACTCCGAACTCAGAAACCACAAATTAGTTCACGATGGTGAGTGTTGGAAGTGTGACCATTTAAGTTATTTTCGTGCTTAAATTTCTTATTCCCTATGTTACCTTCATGCAGAAACCTCCATGCAGGCCACTAGGTCTTGACTTCTTCTTGTTCTACCTCCTTTCCTTCCTCCATGCCTGCGGGTGGCTGCATGAAGATAACACCTGCAATATGAATCTATACAGGGTGATTCCCTTGTAGATGCAAAAAAAAATTTGGGTGAAACTAAATCAAAAATGGTGTAAAATTCCGCCAATTGCATATTTTTATCTCAATCCGTTCTCGAGATATGATTTTTTAAAGGTTTTTTCAGGAAAACCGTGTTTTTTTCTTTTTAAACTCACATATAATAGAGTAATAGAATAGTGTAATTTGGTTCTTAAAAAGTACCATCCGAAGACCCTCACATCAGCTCAAACATTGACGATTTTGAAAAAATAATATTTCTGAAAATCTTTAAAACTTTACTACTCTTTTAAAAAGAATCCTGGAAACTGGCAAATCTCATGAAAACTGCTTCATCTAATATTCTTTCCAACGGTATTATCAATTTTACTTTTATTTTGTTATTTAGGGAAGAAAATAATGTTTTAATGTTAAAAAATGTGGGTTTTTCAATGAAATTGTTGGTTTTCTCGAAAGATGACCCTCCATGAACCAACGAGTATGGGGTCGGTTTTTTTCTCGCTGGATCGAATGGAAACTCTTGCAGATCTCTCAGCTACGTTAAAATCGAGTTTTACACTTTAATTAACTAGTTTTACCCCATAACACACATACATTTAATCGTAACAAACAAACTAAACATTTGCGATTTTAAGTGTAAAACTCGGTTATAACGGAGTTGGAGAGATCCACAAATGTTACCATTCGATACAGCGTGAAAAAATACATAGAAACCGACCCCATACTCGTAGGTTCATGGAGGGTCATCTTTCGAGAAAACCAACAATTTCATTGAAAAACCCACATTTTTTAACATTAAAACATAATTTTCTCCACTAAATAACAAAATAAAAGTAAACTTGATTATACCGTTGGAAAGAGTATTAGACGAAGCAGTTTTCATGAGATTTGCCAGTTTCCAGGATTCGTTTTGGAAGAGTAGTAAAGTTTTTAAGATTTTCAGAAATATTCTTTTTTCAAAATCGTCAATGTTTGAGCTGATGTGAGGGCCTTTGGATGGTACTTTTTAAGAACCCAAGTACACTATTCTTATAGTAAATTTAATGCTGATTTCGAAAATGTGGTCAAAAGTTAAAATTGAATGAAGTAAAGTGGAGAAATTTGAGTTTAAAAGGAAAAAAACACGGTTTTCCTGAAAGAAAACTTTAAAAAATCATACCTCGAGAACGGATTGAGATAAAAATATGCAGTTGGCGGCATTTCACTCCATTTTTGATGTAGTTTCACCATTTTTTTTTTTTTTTTTTTTTTTGCTTCTGCGAGGGAATCACCCTGTATTTATTGAGCTTAAGGTATTATTGAATGAGGTACGAAATCAATCGCTTGAAATCTTTGATATTTCTTCTTGATATTTCTCAATGTTTTGAAGAGCTGAATCACCAACAGTGTGCAGGTGGTGCCCAACTTTACATTTCCTGTCCAAATGACCAAATTTCTTCAGCTATATGCTCTGTTAACAATGCATTGGATAAAGTTAGCAGAAACCAGTGAAATGAAAATTGGAAAACTGAAATTAGGCAGAAACCAATTATCTCAAGCTTAATCCAACTAAAAGCCAAGCCATCACCTACTCACCATCTCAATTAGACAAAATTAATTATCCGATCGATAAAAACTGCAAAAAAATGTAAAAATTCAAAATCTCTTTTTGAATTGCAGGATATTATTTAGAATACGTTTTTTGCTTTGAAACTAATAGTTGAAAATTTCTTCTCACTCGAAAGGCTCCAAGTTCAAAACAATTTAACATTATACGATATGATAATTTACAAGAATTCGCTCATACGGTTATGCTGCATAACTGAAACTTTTGGAAGATACCAACATTTTTGTGTGTATGTTTTTGATGGGAAGTGAAATTCTGATGGACGAAGTGGCTGCTGAGCCAAATCTGCTGAAATCTGGGCAATCGCTAGGCGGATTCGGCTTCACAAAACTTGCTAGTAAATTCTTCATTATAGTTTTCTTGATTGAATAGTGATGAAGGCAATCAACATGAAATTTCATTTCCCTCTGCCGCCTTGTCCTCATTGGAGCTTTAGGAATATACCTTGTGTCAAGAAAACCCGCCCAATCAAAATATCTGATTTTGATCAGGCCAAAAATCAATGAATAACGCGGGACCAAACGATTTAAATAGCGACAGCAACAGGTCGGAAAAATTGAAGAATGTGCAATATGAAACACAGCTAACCTGTTGTGATTCAAAGACTGGATAATGAACTAACAAGGATGGGGGAAGTGGAAGCTCTAAGTTAGACCGTTCTTTCCCTGTATCACTCCCATCAGCCCGTTCTTTCGCTATATACGAAATACTCACCCTCTGTTTTGAAGCATTTAGACCTGTTTTTTCTCTGTTTTGACCACACCATCGTGTTCGGCTACCCACAAAGCACAAGGTACCGTTCTCAACTCACTTTTGGAGAAAAAAAACGAGACAGCCCGTTCTTCCCCTGTATTCTTCAATTGATGGGTGTACCATACCTGATACCATACCACTGATGCTGTTAAAAACCTTGGCGTTACGTTTTCATCCAATATGATTGGTATGTATCTCCTACTTTGGAAAAATGTCTATGGCTCCTTGTGTGAGAAGATCCATCATCTTTACCACAGGAGCCCTCAGCGTAAAGCTGGCCACTGACGATCGTTCTAACAAGCCAAATGGCGAGTTAGCGCGCCAATGGAATGACGTGAATGGCGAATAATCGTCGGGTATGGAGTGGAGTGACGGGGCGTGATGGAAATCCAAGAGTAGTCCAAAAGCCATCGCGCTGCGCCAAAACACCATCACTCAAACTGCTCGTGAATGGGGAAACGCGACCGGGAAGTACGGACAGATGGCGCGACGGAACGAACGTGATCGTGGGGAAACCGTGCACTTTCCATCATGTAGCCGCATAAACTCTTCAGTATTGCTTGGCAAGTTTCAGGAATGATGACTCCCAACCTCTGAGGTGATATTGCAGTGGGACCACAACTCGAATTTCAGCTCTTCAAACATTTCATCCCAGTTGCCAAAATGGTAGGGTCGTAATGTAGCAGCGAGCCGCTCATGGGGAGAAATGCACTGTCTCGTCACTGTATCTTTTTTTTTATCATTGGAGTGACCAAACAGTAGGCCCCCAAGGCCAGGACAGTAGGCCTCTTCATTCATTCGCAAGTAATTTCTCCAGTCAGATGGTTCTGACCGCAGCTCTTGAAGTAAAAACCTTTCCGTGTGTGTACTGTCCTCTATTGAGAAACCACTGTTTCACAAACCACTTCCGTTTGGGTCTTAACTTTACCATTTGGCGTACAAGCATACAACTGTGGCCAAAAGGAGAAATTCTTCTTCGTCCATCTTGCGAGAAGACGCTTTTCAATACTATTATTAATAAATCAAATTATTTATAATAGGCAATTTTGATCGCAGACACCACAGCACTTCCAGTTCAAAAGAACAGAACGGCACTGGTGGATTGGAGCGGAGTGATCGTGAATGACCCCCACTTTCGACTCTTCTTTCCGTCATTCCAATATCGCCTGATTTCGCGCCGTGCCACTCCATGTTGGAACGATCGTCAGTGGCAAGCTTAAAGGTGGGTCTACACTCTCTGAGAGAGCTAGAGCAACACTGATTGCGTAGAGCAGTGTCAGCCTTGTCTACACCTGAGCCCTGACAGAGCTAGAGTGAGCTTCCGAGACCATTCTCGCTCGTGATTGCGAGAGCAATTGCGAGTGCGTATACACAACCCCCCTTTCTTGCTATTGCGCGAGAGCGAGATTCGTCTTCGTTCACTCAGTCTCATTCCGACCGTCTGATTATGGGGTTCGTCGAGGCAAAATCATGCTTGCGTGGCACTCGTGATTGCATTAATCATCAAGAGGAGACGCGAAAGGAGAAAGAAACGTCGTGTTTGGGTGAAAGAGTGGATTAAACAACGTAATCAATACGGTGTGTACAAGACCCTTCTTCCTGAGCTGATGGCGAGCTATCCGAGGGTCTACCTTTGCAATAAATTGTTAGCAATAAAAAAAGTTTTCTTTAAAACGTTATTTTTCCAGGATCTTCCCAATCCATGTCGTGAAGGAGGCACCTACGTGAATTACGCGGTAGGGAAATTAATGGTGCACATAATTTACTTACCAAATTACTGTTCGTCGGCTGTTCAATTCTGCTGGACGTGACCATGAATTGCAATGCGTCGAAAAACTGCCATCCGATTTTATAAACGTCGTCCGTCCCACTGCCACTCTTCCGCTTCTTAATTTTTCTCAACTCGCTGTTGAGTTGCGTCCTTATATTGTGGAGTTTCCCCCCGATTTCTTTAGCATCTGTGGCAAATTCATTTGCCAGAGCTGCGGTAGAAACTGCTCTCCTGTTCCGGTCCTTGTATACATCGGAGGATATATCCCAAAGCTCCGGATACGCCTCCAAGCCGCTAATAAACCTTTCCGTCTCCTCTTTCGTCCCCTGTCGACCCGACTCCGCCATCGCTCTCGCAACTAGTTTCCCGCAGGTGAAACTTCTCAAGACTGATTTCGAGATCGGTTGCAGTGCCGTCCACACGTCGAGAGGGAAGGGGAAACGCGAGAGCGAGAGTGCTCTCGCAACCACTCTAGGGGGCGTCCACATTTCTCTCGAGAGCTCTAGCTCTCCCTCTACCGTAATAAGTGTCCCCGTGTAGACCTACCTTAACGTTGGTTCCCACTTCTTGTACGGTCATGAGCTCTACATAATTTCAATTAATTCCCTCCTAAACCGTAAATTGGAAGTGGCATCCAATTGCTGTGTGCAATATGTATTTCATTTGAAGCCTCGTGTGCATGTATCGCAGCATGTGGACGAAATACTTGGATTATGCATCATTGTCTATTTGAAAGTAAATTTCCTGAAATTTATAAACAAAATTGTTTGTTGTTCATAGTTTTCAGACTTCAATATCCCCAAATATTTGAAGGACATTCCTTGCACTCAAAAAGCTCAAATTTCAAAAAATTTAACATTATACAATACGACAATTTACGGAAATTTGCTCATACGATCATGCTGCATGACATGAACTTTTGTTAATTACTTGCCAAAGATTCTCGAGGGTAGTACTTCAGTGGATCATGTTGATTTTTCCAACTTAATTATAAAGAAAGAATTGGATGATTCTCAGCGTGTATCGCCAGGCCATAAAATGTAGAAATCATCAATATGTTCATATTTCTATTTATCTTATACTTGGTGATTGATATTAAAGAACCTATGTATTTATGTATATGTGGCAATAAACGATTTATATTCTATTCTATTCTATCAACACTGCCAAATACAGGCTAGATATTTTGAGGTGCTTCCTCGGGCCTCAAACCAAGACCCCTCAACTTCCCCTGTTTGTATGTCAGATGACAGATGATTATTGTTTTGTTCACAGATATCAAGCAATTCGTTTGCAGTATTTGCAACCACAGATCTCGGCTCAAGAAACATTTAGCGCTTCATATGAAGGTTCATCTCCCGAAAGAGGAGCGACCAGAAGGTAAGGGGCAAAGTGAACGTAATATTGAACACACAATTTTAACGTTGTTTCTCATCACAAATATACAGGTTGACCATGTCATATTCCCTCATTTACACGAATCATCGGTTAATGCAAACCGGTTTCCCGGTCCCGATGGTCTCCCTATACTTCAACCCAAGGATACTAGACTACAAGGTGGTGCCGCGAAAATAGGAAGTGGGGAATCCCAAGGGAGTGTGACGTCTGTGACAGTTCCCGTCAGATCCAAGAGAATGCGCGTCCGTCGCTCTCGCGCTGGGCGTCATCGCCGAGTTCTTGGAATGCTGTGTTTGGCGATAGATGAGGATCGGAGAACAGGAAAATCATCTTCTCCGAACATAGCATATTACGCTATTAGTACGAGTTGTATCTCTTATGGTACTGTCACACCCCCCTCGCTCTATGAGGTCGGATTTAGGCCCCATTGCACCGCTGGGGGCAAACTAAGTCCGTTACAAACAGCATCTGTGAATTCATCAACAGCGATTACCTTCCTGTGCAGTGAAGACTTGGTTGGCATAATAAACAAAGGTCTCATGAGACCAGATAGTTTGGCGTCCAACTTCCTTTACAATATTGCTGACTGTTCGGGCCGAGATGCCCGTCATTTCACTTGTCACATCACATACTTGTACTTCGAATTATCTTTCTTCTTCCTCCTGAAATACTTGAACACATTGTACACGATTCCTCGCGTCTGACTCTTTACAGCCTTGCCTCTAGCTAAAGCTGATTTCTAGCTGCTTGCTTATAACGAAGGTTGTTCGTCTATTCTAAGATTTTGATGGAAATCGACGGGTCGGGGAAAACGCAGTAAACATAATACAAACACAAGATAACAGAATATGGAACGACATCATCTGCCATGGCTGCCAACATAATAGAGTCAAAGTCAGCGGCTTCTAGTTCAGGCTGCCACACCCTCAGCTTCTCCCAGTCTCCTGTAGAATGCAGGGTCGGAGGGCAATATTCAAGGGTATACACTATAGTAATGTGATATTAAATAATTATTGTCTTTGTAGCGCCAGTTTGAAGACAAACTTCTATATCATTTGTGTTCATGAGGGTGGGGGCTGTGCCCACCCAGCCCTTTCTCAAATTACGCCACTGCCCCCTATATGGGGGATTCTCACAGAAAAGGTCAGTTTCGAGTTTGACTTTTAAAAAAAGAAAAAGTGATCGAATCGAGCTGAAAAAAATCACACATGCTCTCTATATCGTATGTATCGAAATTCGAAGCAAATCCAAACAATAGCGCTTTTATTAATTCAGAAAAAAAATATTTAAAAATTTAGGCGGACAGGTCGATGACACTAGGACAGGGCGATGATGCGACCCGTTGATTCTCACCATTTGCATCACCACCCTGTCCTGGTATCGTAAAAGGAAAATTTGCTATAACTGCCAAGAAACGTTAACCCTCAACATTTCAAGTCAAAAGACCGAAGAACGTGACCACTGTAGGGCGAATCCAACAAACGAAGAATGACAGAAATTCTCGAATTAGTCCTAGTAGGCCTTCACAACGTTCGGCTAAGTAGATATGTGTTTTGAATGGTCAATACGAGAATATTGGATTACTAAATGCGAAAATACGGGAATACTAGAAAATCCAAAAAACATAATAGATTTGCCTTTTTCCTCATCGTCCTGTCCTTTTCGTCATCGTCCTGTCCTCGAATTTTCAGGAGAGGACAGGTCGATGATGGACAGGTCGATGACGATTCTTCAGTTTTTCTCAAATGTTTCACCTTGTGGCAAGCTTTTCCCCAAATTTGGCATATAACATGAAACTAGACCGTTCGGTGCACGATAAAAATACCATAAGAAAAAATTGAGTTCAAGTACTCACTTAAAAAAAGTGGACAGGTTTTTGACGATTGTGATTGACCAACCCACGGTCCAGCACACATCTGCTCCGCTGATGACCACGAGTTGACAGAATTAAAACGAATGGTGGTTTTTCTGGGAACTGAGAAGCGCGCGAATAAAAAAAGCGGCAAAAAAACCCGCTAAAATACACCTGTGATCGAGAAAATTCGAAAAACAATATTGGACAGGTCGATGACGGCGATGCTCCGGACACACATATTTCCATCCAAATACACTTTTCTAGCGGTTCTACATTAATTTTATCGATCAGAAACGCATCTCAGAAATCATACTGATGTAGAAAAATTGAATAAAATCCAAACTCAAAAGCGGAAAGACCTTTAATTAAAGTTTGAAGTTGGGAAGGTCGCATTGGGACAGGACAGGTCGATGACGATTTGACTATATTTAGTTAATTTTCTATTTAAAGGAATAAACATAACCTAAAAATGGAAAAAAGGGTTCTAGATAAAAACCTATACTACAATTTAAGACCTTCGCCAGCTCCCAAATCCTTATTGGGTCGCCGCAACTGGTCCGGACATCACTTCTGCCCCTTTCTGTGAGAATCACCCATATACCTTAGACCATAAATGCCATTGGATTTATAACAGGATATGCACACACGCGACTGTGAATTATAGCCCATTTTTGTAAGCATTCTAATATTTCTGATCACTCCTGGAATATGTAATGTATTAATAAAACTGATTCAATTTTAACTTTATTACTTACTCAAAACCCTACTGCATTCCTTTTTGTTCTTTTCAGTAATCGAAAAGAAATTCATGTGTGACGTCTGCGACTACAAAGGCTCCACATTGCAGTGTTTGAAGTCTCATTTAAAAACGCATTCTGGTAAGAAACCATCTTTTAGCGAATTTTTGAAGAAAAGTAAGCTATTGCTCTCGCCTCAAAATTTGTAGAATGTGAATTTTTGAAAAAAATTTATGCAGAAATCCGTTTCAGTCTATTTTGAATCATATTCTGAAGTTTAACGCATTTTTTTATGTATGTATGTATGTATGTGTCATTCCAGACGATAACTGTCCGTAGAATTGTGCTAGAAACTTCAAACAAATTTTAAAATGTTAAGGACACAAAACGAAAGTTCAAGTTCGTTGGCCAGCATGATCGGATTACATCTTCGGGTTGAAATTTTCAAAAATGTAGTCAAAAATTTCAAAATAGCCTGTTTTTTGCGAAATAATTTTTTCAGCATACTAACATGTGGTATATTCGGAATCAGCGTAAAATTTCCTATAAGAATATGTATCAAGTTTTCAAAAATTTCAAAGTTGAAAAATCAGTCAAAAATCGAAATAATGCCGTTCGCTAGTTGTAAAAATCGGTAATATTTGCATGAAACATCTTCAAAAATTCGCTCATGGGGTCATGCTGCATGACTGGACTTTTCGGTTTATTATTTCCAATAATCAACCTTTGTAATAAACTGAACCAAAAATTTGTTAACCCCATCCTTAAAATTCGTTAGTTTAAATTTCAAAATAGGTATGTATATTCAAAATATCTAAGTAATCTATTCGTTTACCTATGGATTTTTCATTTTGGACACCCTGTAGAAATAATGAACATTTTCATCAAAATTTGTAGTGTTAGCGAATTTTTGAAGAAAATTAAGCTATTGCTCTCGCCTCAAAATTTGTAGAATGTGAATTTTTGAAAAAAAATTATGCAGAAATCCGTTTCAGGCTATTCTGAATCATATTCTGAAGTTTAACGCATTTTTTTATGTATGTATGTATGTATATATGTATGTATGTATGTGTCATTCCAGACGATAACTGTCCGTAGAATTGTGCTAGAAACTTCAAACAAATTTTAAAATGTTAAGGACACAAAACGAAAGTTCAAGTTCGTTGGCCAGCATGATCGGATTACATCTTCGGGTTGAAATTTTCAAAAATGTAGTCAAAATTTTCAAAATAGCCTGTTTTTTGCGATTTGTTGTGCGAAATAACTTTTTCAGCATACTAACATGTGGTATATTCGGAATCAGCGTAAAATTTCCTATAAGAATATGTATCAAGTTTTCAAAAATTTCAAAGTTCAAAAATCAGTCAAAAATCGAAACAACTTCCTTCAATACTGACCACATCGGACATCGAAATCTATGAATATTTACCTACATTTGTCTTTAAATCTACAAGATTAGTTTAATAATAATAAAGTAGTAGTACCTCCTAATTATTTTTAATAATTTGATTCCCTGTTTGTCTATCAAAATCATAAACTAAAATTTCTCTACACGATCAATAGCGACTGAAATGTCGAAGATTTCTTCAAAAATTCGCTCATGGGGTCATGCTGCATGACTGGACTTTTTGGTTTATCATTTTCAATAATCAACCTTTGTAATAGACTGAACCAAAAATTTGTTAACCCATCCTTGAAATTCGTTAGTTTAAATTTCAAAATAGGTATGTATATTCAAAATATCTAAGTAATCTATCCGTTTACCTATGGATTTTTCATTTTGGGACACCCTGTAGAAATAATGAACATTTTCATCAAAATTTGTAGTGTTTTAAAACTCAATTTCAGGTAGTTAGATCAATTTTAAGACATGTTCCATGCTTATATTATAGAAACTACAGTTTACCTGTCTTTGTTCATAGATGAAAAGCCGTACGAATGTGATTTGTGCGACTATCGGACGCGGTTTCCTTCTGCTCTGACTACCCACAAACGCAAGCATGCCGGTAAGCTTTAGTTTTTTTTTTTTTTTTTTTTTTTTAATTTTTTATTTAATTAACGGGCAAAGCCTAATTACAAATATTATATTTAAGGTAGGGTTCTTATGATACCTACTAAATACGATTAGTAATATATTAATATGAAAATTCAATACTTGGATAAATACAAGTGAAAAAAAGAAATGTTTCTTAATGCTCTCTTAGCTAAATGGGTAAAAACAAATTTGGCTCAAGAAAACAAACAAATTAAGTGGACAGCGTCTCAGTAAAATCATTCAATTAATTTAACACTTGAGGCTCGTATTTCTTTTAGGAACTCTGAGAGTCCGACTACAAACAAGTCTATGCTTAGACGACTTACTGTCCTCAAAATTCTTGGAGAGGGGAGTGAAATGCATAATTCGTTTCACAATGCTGCACGACAAATTGATCAGTTATACGTGTCGTCTTGGGAAGAATACGAAAGTCCATTTTAGCAAGAAATGTTCCTCATATTTTGGCAATAAGGATGTTCTGACTCTAGTATTCAAGAGCTACGTGAGACCTGCAATGGAGTATGGGAATGAACTGCTGGTGACTGCCTCAGATTCATCAGTTCGAAAGCTTGACGTTGCCCAAAACAGCGCACTTCGTTTGGTAACGGGGGCTGCTAAATCAACACCCGTAATTGCAAAAGAGGTCCAAAGTGTTGAACCGCAAAAATTCCGGAGAGATGCTGCCGCACTGGCCCTGCATGAACGAATGCAATGGAACAGGGTTACATACTATCAAATTTCAAATTCCCAGGGTGAATAGGAGAGAATTTAGCTCACTTAAATGATCAGGAAAGTGAGGCTACATGTCGAATTCCAGCTTCATAGAGTAAATAGCACAGGAATTAGCATAAGGTGCTACTCAGCTGATCTGGGCCGTAGGCATCATCAAGTTGAAGTCCTGCAGAGGCAGCTTGCTAAAATCCATAGTGAATAGCGCAGGAATTAGCTTTAGGAGCTACTCAGCTGATCTGGCCGTAGGCATCATCAAGCTGAAGTCCCGCGGAGGCTACTTGCTAAATTCTAGCTTCATTGGGTAAATATCATAGGAAATAGCTTTAGAAGCTATTCGGCTGATGTGCCTTAAGCATCGTCGTTGCTAATTAAGTCCTAATTCTCCTACCTACCTTTCAAACTGCCTTCATTTTCTGTCGGCGAAATAGATCATAGATCACTTTGATTTGATGGAACCGAACATATGATTGGCCTTGGAAACCATAAACAATGTTCCTAAGGAAGACCGGGTTCTCGATGAAGGAGGAAGTTTAGACAATTTTACTATAGCCTATGTTCTATTCCGGAACTTGCACGTCAATTTGCGCCCACCCTCATGAAAATCGGTTCAACCGTTCTTGAGCTATAAACACCTCAACTAACACGACTTTATTTTATGTGTACAGATTCTTAGGGTGAACAGCTTGTATTCAGTTTTCCCCAGGTGATCTTACTTACAGCTGATTTTACTCAGCTGAAAGAGGATGGAGCCAGAAACCCTGAGGTTCCAGAAAGGCTCCCTTGCATATTTCAACTTCCTAAAGCAATTAGCAAAACAATTAGCTCAATCAGATCGGGATGGGGCTCGTTGCTTTGTTTGTCTGCTGCATACAAGAGAGGCTCCCTATCATATTTTAAATTCTTAGGGTAAACAGCTGTGCATTTAGTACTTCCGGCTCAGTTCACTGCTCAGCAAGGCTGCTGTATTTTCATTCGTATCTTAATGTCTTAGAGGGTCCAAGAAAGCTTCTAAGAATTCAGACACAAATGTGTGTCTACCAGCTGATCTGTAAGCAGTGCACAGATGATCAGCACAGAAGCTTCTATGTTGGGATAGCAACAACTAAATTTGAGAATAAACAACCATAGAGATCGGACCCTGCCATTAAAGCTGCATGCGAGATCACACAATCCCACAGTGACATTTAACGAATGCTTTGGAGTGAAAGTTCTGAAGCAGATGCCACAACCAACGAACGACAGACTGCTACTGCAGTCTGAACGGGCTCATAAGTGAGTGCTGGGATAAATGAGGCCTCCTGGTCTCAATCTAATGGATTGAGCTGCACTGAACTAAAAGTAAAGAAGCCATACATGCTTACTTGCTTACAAGCTTACAAAGAAACACTCCAAGTCCCATCGTTTAGAAAAAACCATTACTCTTCTAATTTTGAAAAAGATTTACTCGAAATATCAAATCACCATCATACACACATTTCATTTTCATCTTTATACTTGTCAAATTTCTATCCTTCAAGTTCATGTAATATATACAAGGTGATTCCCTCGCAGATGCAAAACGATTTTTGGGTGAAACTACATCAAAAATGGAGTAAAATGCCGCCAACCGCATATTTTTATCTCAATCCGTACTCGAGATATGATTCTTTAAAGGTTTTTTTCAGGAATACCGTGTTTTTTCATTTTAAACTCGGATTTCTCCACTTTTATTCACTTAATTTCAACTTTCAACATCATTTTCGGTATCAGTATTAAATTTACTATAAGAATAGTGTACTTGGGTTCTTAAAAAGTACCATACAAAGGCCCTCACATCAGCTCAAACATTGACGATTTTGAAAAACTAATATTTCTGAAAATCTTTGAAACTTTACTACTCTTTTAAGAAGAATCCTGGAAACTGGCAAATCTCATGAAAACTGCTTCATCTAATATGCTTTCCAACGGTATTATCAATTTTACTTTTATTTTGTTATTTAGGGAAGAAAATAATATTTTAATGTTAAAAAATGTGGGTTTTTCAATAAAATTGTTGGTTTTCTCGAAAGATGACCCTCCATGAACCTACGAGTATGGGGTCGGTTTCTATGTATTTTTTCTCGCTGGATCGAATGGAAACTCTTGCAGATCTCTCAACTACGTTATAATCGATGTTTACACTTTAATTAACTAGTTTTACCCCATAACACACATACATTTAATCCTAACAAACAAACTAAACATTTGCGATTTTAAGTGTAAAACTCGGTTATAACGGAGTTGGAGAGATCTACAAATGTTACCATTCGATACAGCGTGAAAAAATACATAAAAACCGACCCCATAGTCGTAGGTTCATGGAGGGTCATCTTTCAAGAAAACCTACAATTTCATTGAAAAACCCACATTTTTTAACATTAAAACATAATTTTCTCCACTAAATAACAAAATAAGAGTAAACTTGATTATACCGTTGGATAGAGCATTAGACGAAGCAGTTTTTGTGAGATTTGCCAGTTTCCAGGATTCGTTTTGGAAGAGAAGTAAAGTTTTTAAGATTTTCAGAACTATTCTTTTTTCAAAATCGTCAATGTTTGAGCTGATGTGAGGGCCTTTGGATGGTACTTTTTAAGAACCCAAGTACACTATTCTTATAGTAAATTTAATGCTGATTCCGAAAATGTGGTCAAAAGTTAAATTTGAATGAAGTAAAGTGGAGAAATTTGAGTTTAAAAGGAAAAAAACACGTTTTTCCTGAAAAAAACCTTTAAAAAATCATATCTCGAGAACGGATTGAGATAAAAATATGCAGTTGGCGGCATTTTACTCCATTTTTGATGTATTTTCACCCAATTTTTTTTTTTGCATCTGCGAGGGAATCACCCTGTATAACGTGATTTTGTTCTTGACCGCTATTTGAATGGAAGAAAGATGGTGTATTGTTCTTGAAAGTCGGTCATAGGAGGAAAAATACTCAAAGTTTCAACGCCAACGTTTCGTTCTATTTTTATAACATATTCAGGACTAAAAGAACCATACAACACTGAATACACTAGAACACCTTGTATAGATCTTAACTAATATATCTTGCTATCTATGATAACACTGAACATAATGATACATGACTTAGTTTAGTGAGAATGAAGAAACTGAATACGAAAAATGAGTATTATCAGATGGAAGAAACAGGAATACTAGAGTATGTTATAACATACCTTGAAAGTAGTGATTAATGGAAAATATTGCACATAAACATACCTGTCTCTTCAGTCCATGTGTGTCAATCTAACCTAACAGAGAAATATGTTTATGTGCAATATTTGCCATTGATCACTACTTTCAAGGTATGTTATAACATATTCTAGTATTCCTGTTTCTTCCAATGATAATACTCATTTTTCGCATTCAGTTTCTTCATTCTCACTAAACTAAGTCATGTATCATTATGTTCAGTGTTATCATAGATAGCAATATATTAGACAAGATTTATACAAAGTGTTCTGGTATATTTAGTGTTGTATGGTTCTTTTAGTCCTGAAGATGTTCTAAAAATAGAACGAAACGTTAGCGTTGAAACTGAGTTTTTTTTTCCTCCTATGACCGATTCTCAAGAACAATACACCATCTTTCATATATATATGCCTGTCTTATCATATTTTCATGTTTTAACAGGCGATAAACCCCTCCAGTGCGGTCACTGCGCGTATAGGTGTGGCACCAAAGTGGAAATGAGTTCTCACATGAGAAGACACACAGGTAAGATTGACTTTGTAATATTCATATATTATTATCCATAGCCATTATAAAGTGTGTGTGCAGGTATAGCTCACCCCTTAGCATAATATTTCCGCACCAAGTTGTCCACAATCCCGTAATGTATTGGTTAATTAAGAGACACCTCTATGCTACTACTTGAAGCCTATTTATTAACATGAATAAAAAAATTTAATAAATAATTATTGAACAAGCTGTAGCTGTTTATTGGGTCTTAATGTCTGATGTTCTGTTTTTGCTGATTGTGGATTTCCTGAATTATTTAAGATATTTCAGCACTCAGCTGATCAGGATGTTGCTCTTTATTTCAACGTGTCTTGTTGTCCCAGAGAGGCTCTCCCAGAGAGGCTCTCTCTTACAATTTGAATGTCTTAGGCCCCTTTCACATGGGGAGGCGTAGGGCTTTCATACCTTTAGGATAGATTTTTCCGCACCTACCACCGTCCTATAGGACGGGGAGCTTTTTCTGCTCCTACCACTATCTTATTGAGTCCCTAAAAGGCAGGTTTACGTCTCTTAATGTGGCTGGTTTGGGGTCAGATGAAAGGCGAAGTGAAACTGCAGGCCGCTGGCTCAGTAGTTGCTCGCTGGAAGATGTCCAGAAGTCGAGCGAGGTCATTGTCACAATGTGTTTTGACTCCAGTGAGTGAGGAAGTGAAAGATGCTATGTCAGGGAATGTGATGTTTACAGTCTTTCGACTTGAGAGGGATTTAATTAATTATTGTTTCCTATTATTTCGGGTCTTACTGACTGCGCCAACTCCTATGGCTCAAAAATATTTAATACCTCTGATGGAGTTCAAACTCGTGTCCTTACTGCCAAGGGGAAATTTCCCCTTGTTGCAGCACTCCAACGGGTTCAGCTATGAGGCCAATGTAATCAAACCTTTTCAACTGTGGGTTATTTTCCTTGATCATAACATTTCTCCGGTGTCAAATACCAGCTGTCTCGGCTGATTTGGGGTTGAACGAACAATGGAGTAAAACTGCAGGGTGCTGGCTTAGCAGATCCTTGCTGGAAGACATCTCGAAGTCGAGCGAGGTCGTTGTCATATTGGATTTTGACTCAAGTGAGTGAGGAAGTGGAAGATGCTACATCAGGGAATGTGATGTTTACAGTAGTCTTTTACTTGAAAGGGATTTAATTAATTATTGTTTCGTATTATTTCGGATCCTACTGACTGCGCCAACTCCTATTGCCCAAAAATATTTTTGGATGAAGTTCGATCTTGTGTCGTTACTGCTAAAGGAAAATTTCTCTTTGTTGCTGCAACACTCCAACAGGTTGAGCTATGAGGCCAATGTAATTAAACCTCTTCGACTGTGGGTTATTTTCCTTAATCATAACATTTCTCTGGAGTCAAATACCAGCTGTCTTGGCTGGTTTGGGGTCGGACAAATGATGAAGTAACTGGCACAGCAGATGATCGCTGGAAGACATCCAGAAGTCAAGTGAGGTCATCGTCACGGTATGTTTTGACGCAAGTGAGTGAAGACGTGAAAGATTCTACATCAGGGAATGTGATGTTTACAGTCTTTTGGCTCGAGAGGGATTTAATAAATTATTGTTTCGTATTATTTTGGGTCCTGACTGCGCCAACTCCAATGACTCGAAAATATTTGATACATCGGACGGAGGTCGAATTCGCGTCCTTACAGTAAAGGGGAAATTTCTGTTTGTAGCAACTCAATGGGTTGTGCTATGGGGCCAATGTAATCAAACCTGTTCGACTGTGAGTTATTTTCCTTGAACATAACATTTCCCCGGAGTCAAATACCAGCCGTCTCGGCTGGTTTGGGGTCAGACGAACAACGAAATGAAACTGCAGGCCACTGGCACAGCAGATGCTTGCTGGAAGAAGTCCAGAAGTTGAGTGAGGTCGTTGTCACGGTGCATGTCTTGACTCAAGTGAATGAGGAAGTGAAAGATGCTATGTGAGGCAATATGCTGTTTACAGTCTTAAGCTTGAAAGGGATTTAATTAATTATTGTTTCGTACTATTTCGGGTCCTTCTGACTGCGCCAACTCCTATGGCTCAAAAATAGTTGATACATCGGATGGAGGTCAAACTAGTGTCCTTACAGTAAAGGTGAAATTTCTCTTTGTTGCAACTCAATGGGTTGTGCTATGGGGCCAATGTAATCAAACCTGTTCGACTGTGAGTTATTTTCCTTGATCATAACATTTCTCTGGAGTCAAATACCAGCTGTCTTGGCTGGTTTGGGGTCGGACAAATGATGAAGTAAAACTGCTGATCACTGGCACAGCAGATGCTTGCTGGAAGACATCTAGAAGTCGAGCGAGGTCATTGTCACGGTGTGTTTTGACTCCAGTGAGTGAGGAAGTGAAAGATGCTACATCAGGGAATGTGATGTTTACAGTCTTAAGCTTGAAAGGGATTTAATTAATTATTGTTTCGTACGATTTCGGGTCCTTCTGACTGTGCCAACTCCTATGGCTCAAAAATAGTTGATACATCGGATGGAGGTCAAACTAGTGTCCTTACAGTAAAGGTGAAATTTCTCTTTGTTGCAACTCAATGGGTTGTGCTATGGGGCCAATGTAATCAAACCTGTTCGACTGTGAGTTATTTTCCTTGATCATAACATTTCTCTGGAGTCAAATACCAGCTGTCTTGGCTGGTTTGGGGTCGGACAAATGATGAAGTAAAACTGCTGATCACTGGCACAGCAGATGCTTGCTGGAAGACATCTAGAAGTCGAGCGAGGTCATTGTCACGGTGTGTTTTGACTCCAGTGAGTGAGGAAGTGAAAGATGCTACATCAGGGAATGTGATGTTTACAGTCTTAAGCTTGAAAGGGATTTAATTAATTATTGTTTCGTACTATTTCGGGTCCTTCTGACTGCGCCAACTCCTATGGCTCAAAAATAGTTGATACATCGGATGGAGGTCAAACTAGTGTCCTTACAGTAAAGGGGAAATTTCTGTTTGTAGCAACTCAATGGGTTGTGCTATGGGGCCAATGTAATCAAACCTGTTCGACTGTGAGTTATTTTCCTTGATCATAACATTTCTCTGGAGTCAAATACCAGCCGTCTCGGCTGGTTTGGGGTCAGACGAACAACGAAGTGAAACTGCAGGCCACTGGCACAGCAGATGCTTGCTGGAAGAAGTCCAGAAGTTGAGTGAGGTCGTTGTCACGGTGCATGTCTTGACTCAAGTGAATGAGGAAGTGAAAGATGCTACGTCAAGGGATGTGATGTTTACAGTCTTAAGCTTGAAAGGGATTTAATTAATTATTGTTTCGTACTATTTCGGGTCCTTCTGACTGCGCCAACTCCTATGGCTCAAAAATAGTTGATACATCGGATGGAGGTCAAACTAGTGTCCTTACAGTAAAGGTGAAATTTCTCTTTGTTGCAACTCAATGGGTTGTGCTATGGGGCCAATGTAATCAAACCTGTTCGACTGTGAGTTATTTTCCTTGATCATAACATTTCTCTGGAGTCAAATACCAGCTATCTTGGCTGGTTTGGGGTCGGACAAATGATGAAGTAAAACTGCTGATCACTGGCACAGCAGATGCTTGCTGGAAGACATCTAGAAGTTGAGGAAAGTCGTTGTCATGATGATGATGTTCACTTTTGCCGTACAATAATGGCAAAATCGTGCTCAATTCTCTCCTATTCACTGTAGGAATTCGAAATTTGATAGAGAGCCTCTCTGGGACAACAGGAAACAAGCAAAGTGATGAGGGCCTTTACAGGCCCCATCCTGATCAGCTGTGTGTGCTAAAAGTTATGTTAGCAGGTGATCCGAATATTGCGAGAACGGTTTGATTTGTGCAGCGGTGGTTAAATCATTTTAATAGGTAATTTCTATGCTTTACACTCTAGGAAGCTGTAATTTCGTATGTAGCCTCTTTAGGACATTTACTTGACGATGCCCAGGGTCCGGATCAGCTGAGTGGCTCTTACAGCTTGCATAAGAGTCTGCAACACATACGAGTCTGCAGCTAAAGACATAAAATGTCCCAATGTGTTGCAGACTCGTATGCAAGCGTTTCTGATGTTTTTTCTCCCTCGTTTAAGAAAATATAAATATACAATTCTAAGGGCTCTGTTGTACTTGGCACTTGGCTAGGATCGCGTAAGAACGAGATTTTTATCTCATTCCTAAGGAGAGTTATTGTCTGGTATATATATATATATATATATATATATATATATATATATATATATATATATATATATATGTATATATATATATATATATATATACTTCTTGATAAACTAAATAAACTGTTCTACTGAACTATATAATATGCCACTAGTCACTACGTTCTTCTTTGGAGCCCAAAAATTAAATAGTATACTTCGTGAGCTACAACCCATTTTGACAGCCAACTCACAGACAAGAGAAATTTTCCAAGAAACACCACGAGTGACGTATCGTCAAGGAAAAAATATTGGTGAAATCTTGTCGCACCGTCACCCTCAACCGACGCAGTCTACAGAGCAACCTGGGTTACATCCTTGCGGCCGACTCAGATGCAAACTTTGCAACCTTGTGATTGAAAGCACACATTTTACTTCGGCAAACACTACACATTCCTACAAATGTGTAAACTCAGCAGAGTGCCAATCCAAAATGTGTGTTTACCAATTAATATGCCAGAAATGCACGAACAATCAACAAGGTTTCTACGTTGGCAAAGCATCGCAAATGAATCTGAGGATGAATAACCATCGTGCTTCAGTTACCCATAACCAGCCACTCACAATCAACGAACATGCAAGATCTCATGATGCATCATTTGATCAATGTTTTGGGGTGAAGGTTTTGAAGAAGATGCCACCAGGTTCTAACGACCGACTTCTCCACCAATCAGAAAAAGCACACAAGTGGGTTTTGAGAGCAAACGTACCTCCCGGCCTCAACATTAACGATTGAAATTATCTTCACCTTGCGATTGAAATTATCTACATACATCTCCCTGTCAACAAGCCATCCCATCACCTGAACAATCTATAAATTATTTTTTCATTTTCATTTTCAACTTCTAACTTGTGAACAAGATTCATTCGAAATATCAAAAACAACTTTTTCCTTTCTTCGTTTATCTATTAATAATTCAAAACAAATTATATATATATATATATATATATATATGTATTTATTTATTTATTTATTTATTTATTTATTTATTTATAAACAATTTTTAAGGAAAAACAACAATTGGCAACATGAAACTAATTTTTATATTTCGTCTTATGCCTTTTTCAAGCTACGAGAAAAGAATTTTGATTTTTGTTAATTAGTGAGAAAATCTTGCCATGGAGAAGCGTGGTTGCCCAGTTAGCGTCTGATATTTAACCCTGGAGTATCATACACGCCCAAAACATTCGAGTGAGCTCTCTCTGAATGAAGCAGCATTAATTTATTTTCTGTGGGCCCCATTTTTCCCAACACCTTCATACCATAGCAATCATCAAATGTAGCATCATGCGACGAGGCATGGCGGCTTACTGGAAAACCTTCTTTTTTCATTACTACCGATGCTCTATGGTTATTAACCCTCAAATTAAGCGCTGTCTCCGCTTTTCCTACGTAGAAGGCAGGGCATTGTTTGCACAACAACTGATACACACACAAAGGCGTCTGGCAATCTGCTGAAACTTTGCATGTGTATGAGTTGGGGTTATTAGCAGACGTGAAGTGATCCTCTTCTATAGCCAGTGGGCAAACTTTACAGTTCAGTTTTTTCACAAGTATCACAAACTTATAGGAACTTTGGACAGATTTGTATAATATAGGTAAATGCTGAACTGTATACCTACTACTCCATGTAAGTAACTCAGAGAGTTTTTGGCGACTTCAACTCAACGTCACCCGTTACCGTAGTCTTGAGGGAGCAAACGAAGATGCTAACCCAAAAGGAGCAGGGAGGACGGTTGCCTTAATTTTGATGTCACGTTAACGGTGGTTGGGTAACGCGATATTTTTTCCCAGCTATCTTGTTGTCTACTGGTTGTCTATTCGACTTCTTTATTTCGATGTGAAATGCCGATTTTCAATCCTAAATTCGAATCTCATGTTAGTCTCAGTACAAATACGGGATAGTTACTCATTTTTAGTTTTCAATTCGTAAACAAGGCATGGATTTAACGCAAAGATAGTAAGCCTCAAGTGGGAAACAACGCGATTTAGTTGCACTTTTAGGTCTTCAGTCGTTACAAACTTCATGTTTTTGGGTTTTAGGTTGGGTAATATATCAAGAAGTATGAAAAAGTATACATCTCTATGACAATGAACCAGGATTTTACCTGATAATCATTAGTGGAGGCAGCACTTCATGCAATGTTCACGAGAAAACAGCTGAGATCAGACTAACTAAGAACAATACTGCGAAGAAGTAGTGTCTTAAAACTCAGGTTCCTCTTTTAAAATATGTGAAATTATAATAAAAACAAAGCTCTAATCGACCAAATAGAGCCTGTGCGCAAAAGAACGGATTTTTTCCGATCGAGTTGAAGGCTAGTAAAGCGCGACGCGGAGGCGGACTTCAGATGGCACATTCGGTTTCTATCTACGTGACTTGAAATGAAAAATAACCAAGTTTGAGGGGTGTTCAAAAACCTACCCGCTATCAACAAAATTAGTTGGTAATGAGGCATTTGAAAAGAAAAACTACTATCATTTATTTCACCAGTATTCGAGTAATTTTGAGGTGCCCAGTAGTGTTACATTTACAGGAAGGTTAGGCTGGTGACGTGTGCCTTTAGGTCCCCAAACGGGTGACGTTAAATGAGCCATTCTAACGTACGACGTTGCTAACGTCCCCTCAAGGTCACGTACTCTTGGGTATGGTAGGGTGACGTTAAGGGTACGTTAGTGGTCACCAAAAACTCTCTATTATTAACTTAAATTAAATTGACAAGGAAAATCATTTAATATTTCATTGACCCTGGATTCGTTGTCATTTTATGCAGACGTTCAATAGTATATAGTATATTTAGTGGGATATAAGATAAGACATGTATTCATTGTTGAACATTCAAATTTGGTAGTCTTTCTAATTTACCATCACGTTGAACAGGTAATTTAAACATTGAGTGGAGAGTTCGTATATTTAGTATATATAGTATATTTAGTGGGATATATATATATATATATATATATATATATATATATATATATATATATATTTATGATTTGTACGTACCTATTACGAATTTAGATGATAATTGGCAGAATACAAAATAAGTGGAAAGACCAAGGTTCACAGCAAAACACAAACTGAAACTTTATTCTTAGAAACCAACATTTCATAATAAACATTACTTGAACACGTGACGTAACTAACTGGCCGTTAGGGACTCCCTAACACCACCCCCCTCCCCTTCTTCTTCTGCGTTGCGGAATATCACTAGATGATCAGCGTGGACTACAGTTCTGCGTCCTCTCGGTAAACATATTCGGTAAACAACATCTGACAATTTTTTCACAATCCTGCATGGCCCAATCCATGGGGACTGGAGCTTGGGGCAAACCCCGACCCTGCGTCTAGGTCGGAAATACCAGACTAGATCATCTTCCTGGAAGCGTGGTTCATCCTTATGTACATCGTACCTCCTCTTCATGGACTCCGCAGCTTGTAGTAATTTCTTACGAGCCAAATCATGAACTTCTAGCAGTTGTTTTTGTAATAGCTGGGCGTATACGGAGCGGGGCCTTCTCCCTGGAACAGAACCTACCAGCAAATGTACCGGAAGTACAAGTTCACGTCCCATAACCAGCTGTGCAGGTGACTGTTGAGTGGATGCATGTTCAGTCGCTCTGTAAGCCAGAAGAACTGTGGGGAGTTTCTGGTCCCAATCTCGTTGGTTGTCACCAACGACTTTGGCTAACATCTCCCAAAGCGTTCGGTTGAACCGTTCCACTGTACCCGAACTCTGTGGGTGTAGAGGTGTGGCCCGGGTCTTATGGATGTCAAGGAGAGATAACACTTCTTTAAACACTTCCGACTCAAAATTTGACCCCTGATCAGAATGTATCACCCTGGGGACACCAAAACGGGATATCACGTTGCTGACCAGTCCTCGTGCAATGGTTTCTGCCTTTATGTCAGCAACTGGAAAGACTTCAGGCCATTTAGTAAAGTGGTCAACAACTACTACCATGTACTTATTTCCTTCCTCTGTCAATGGAAGCGGTCCAACAACATCTATTCCCAGTCTTTCGAAGGGAACGCCCACAGAATAGTTTTGTAGAGGTGCTTTATTCTTCTTTCCATTACCACTTCGACGACCACATGTCTCACAAGACTGACAATGACGCTTCACATCACCATGAACTCCTGGCCAATAGTATCTAGAGCGGATTGCACTCAAGGTCCGCCTCCGACCAAAATGTCCACAACGATGAGCGTGTGACATGACTTCTTTCTGATAGGCTCTTGGCACCAATATTTGTTCAAAAACATGCGAGCCATTCTCATTTTCCCATTCCCGAAGCAGCAATCCATCCCGCAGTTTCAACTTGTCAAACATAGCCCAAAGGGTTTTTGTTTTCAGTCCATATTTTGCCACATCTTGCCACACTGGTTTTGTTTGAGAGATTACCCACTGGTACACTGACATCAAGTCTGGATCCTTTTTCTGTGCTTCAACCCAATCGTTCTCTTTGACCTCCACCTGCGCTGTATTTACCATCACCAACGCATCTCGTTTTGCTTCTTGCCGGGGGCAGTACTTGCATTCATCTGTGACACATGGACGTCTGGACAGAGCATCCGCGTTCAGATGTTTCTTCCCAGGCCTATGTTCCACCTTGAAATCGTATGACTGGAGCTGTTGAAGCCAGCGAGCCAACTGGCCATCTGGTTCTCGGAAGCTACGGAGCCACTGGAGTGCAGCATGGTCCGTTCGTACAAGAAACTGTTCACCACAGCCAAGTCCATAGGAATGGAAATGTTGTAGGGCGCGGATCAGACTCAACAATTCTCGCCGGGTGGCACAATAGTTCCGCTCAAATCGGGACATACACCTGCTGAAATATGCCATCACAACTTCCCCACCTTTTTGGACTTGTGAAAGGACTGCACCAAGGGCTTTGCTACTAGCATCTGTATCCAAAATAAAGGGTGCTCCTGGGATTGGATGAGCAAGTATAGGAGACTCCGTGAGTGCTTTTTTTA
This sequence comes from Adelphocoris suturalis, assembly GCA_030762985.1. NCBI lineage: Eukaryota > Metazoa > Arthropoda > Insecta > Hemiptera > Miridae > Adelphocoris > Adelphocoris suturalis. The sequence continues at coordinate 1,592,164 of JAUMHS010000014.1, read as the reverse complement.
TGTCTTCAAAGGCTGATGCACATTCTGAGGTCCAATTAAATACTCCACCATTCTTAGACAGCAAAGCATAGAGAGGGAACGATCGTTGAGCAAAGTTTTCAATGAAACATCTGTAATATGTGCATAATCCCAAAAATGTTTCTATGTCTTTAGAATTTGTAGGAGTTGGCCATCCCTTCACCTTTTCTACTTTAACTGGATTTGGCGCAATGCCATCTTTGGACACCGTAAATCCCAAGTATGTCACCTGTCTAGCAAATAGTTCACATTTCTTTGGGTTCAATCGCACATTTGCTGTCCGGAAGATAGAAAACACTCTTTTCAACCATTCTATCTGCTCCCCAAATCCAGGCGTATCCACCAAAACATCATCGAGGTATACTTTTACTCTTCCCTGACGAATAGCTCCATGCAGAAGTCCTGCCATAGCTTTCTGAAAGGTCGCTGGAGCATTGCACAATCCAAAGGGCATGACTGTGAACTGCCAGAGGCCCCTTGGTGTGCAGAATGCCGTTTTCTCTCGGTCTTTTCCCTCCATTGGAATCTGCCAGTAACCTGACTGTAGGTCCAAGGTAGAAAACCATGCACTACCTGCTAAACCTCCCACAAGCTCATCGATTTCGGGTAACGGATGCGAATCCTTCTTCGTGACATCGTTCAATTTTCTGTAGTCTATACAGAAGCGCGTCGAGCCATCTTTTTTTGGCACCAAGACGATGGGACTCGCCCATGGGCTTTTGGAAGGCTCTATAACACCATTACGTTCCATCTCCATTATCAACTTGTCCACTTCATCTAACCTATGGGGTGGGATACGACGAGGTGACTGTCGTATGGGCACATTATCTCCAACATTCACGCTGTGAGTACAGCCTACAATTCGTCCCATGTCAGTCCCATCCTTTGCAAATACATCAGCATACTCCAACAAGATTTGTTTGGCTTCTGTACGCTGTACTGGGGTCAAACCACTGGTACATCGCTCGAACAGAGCCTGGATGTGAGTAGGTACTCCACCGTTGTTTTCCACTAACTCTGCCAGGTCAGCGTCAAAAGATGATAGCTCTTGCAACTCACTCATGTTGGCTTCATCGTCATAATTGCCCATTAACACTCCAATATCCGATCCCCATATACGCTTTCCTTAGAGAATAATAGCTTGATCTGCAGGGTCGATGAGACACTTGAATTTGGCCAAGAAGTCCAAACCCAACACGCACTCTTCATGGATGTTAGCAACTAATGCCCGATGTACCCGATTCTGTCCATCTCCCATGTCAAAGCCAAGATCCACCTGGCCCAAGACTGGCAATGACTCACCTGAAATGGATCGAATTGCCCCTTTGGCTGCACCCATCACTAGCCCTGTTTTCTTAATAATACTGATATTAACAATAGTCCTAGAAGCTCCTGTGTCTACCACAAGCTCGCAAGGGACACCACCGATTGCCCCCCTCAGCACAAGCGACTGGCTTGACGTTACCCGGTACACCATTGGAGTATCTCCACAAGTTTGAACTGCTACATCATGATTGGAGAGCAGGGGCTTTTGTGTCAAGGTTAGCCTATGCCCTACTAGTCTAACCTCTGGTTGTTTCCCGGCTCAGGAAAAGCAAGGCGGGCGGGTGCTTTGATAGGAGGATGAGGACAACGTGCAGCAATGTGTCCCATAGCATCACAGCGCCAGCATCGTGGTTGGGGTCTCCGATTGGGATTCTGCGGACGAGCCTGTTGCCATTGACGTTGCTGCTGGGGATTCTCTCGAGTAGCTTCTGTAGCTCTAGCTGTTAGGTACCTCTCATGGGACTGGGAATTCTCTCCATCACAATCAGCATCTCCCCTCCTTGCTGGAATAACAGGGTGTGACATTTGACAAACAGCCTCCAACCTTAGAGCAGAATCTAGAGCCTCATTCATGCTCCTGCACTCATCATTTTATCTCGGAGACCTGGATCTCTAATACCCCTCATGAAGTGAAAGAGCACAACATCTTCAATTGCTCCGCCCCTTACGTCAGCTGGCCAAGCTCGGCGGGCGAGACTCATGATTGCCTGATGGTAAGCTTGGAGATCCTCCTTAGGCTGTTGGACTCGGGCATAGAGAAGCGTAAGGTTTCTCTGTGCTTGATGTCTGATGCCAAATCTCTTTCTTAATGCCTCGGTCAAAGCGAGATATGATTGAGGATTTTCTACTTCAGTTAGGACCTCCAGTGCCATTCCTGATAACACAGAGCTCAATGTCGCTGATTTTGAAGAGTTATTCCAGCCATTATGTTCAGCAATCAGCTCAAATTGGCGATGATAACTTTCCCATTCCGTGCTTCCATCGTAGCGTCCTGGCTTGAGCTTAGTTTGTTTACCCATATTTTCTGTTGGTAATTCTCTTCGTTCTTGATGTGCTGAAGCCCACTCATCCTGCATAACTTCGCTAACCATATGCCTAACATTTGACATGCACTGTTCCTGTTGGATTTGCCAGAGATCTTGCATTTTCCCCAAAACTCTCTCTACCAAGACGTCTACTTCTGACAACATTGGCGCTACTGGTGCACCAACTACATCGGCTCTACCCTCATCTTCCCTGCCCCGAATCTGCTCCACAACATCAATTGGATCCCCAGTATCATCCTCATCTTCGGGCACCTGAGCCCTCCCACGACGGGTCGCGCGAGTGTCCATAGCTCACCAGACCGGAAACACAAAGATATAGGTAGGGTAATATCCCCCCCTATCCCACCGCTGTCACCAGTTTTATGATTTGTACGTACCTATTACGAATTTAGATGATAATTGGCAGAATACAAAATAAGTGGAAAGACCAAGGTTCACAGCAAAACACAAACTGAAACTTTATTCTTAGAAACCAACATTTCATAATAAACATTACTTGAACACGTGACGTAACTAACTGGCCGTTAGGGACTCCCTAACAATATAGTAGATTTAGTGATATATATATATATATATATATATATATATATATATATATATATATATATATATATATATATATATATATATATATATATATATATATATATATATATATATATATATATATAAACTTGTTAGGTTTCCCATATTAAATTTCAAATTTTCGAAAATTTATAGTATAACTAACTTTTTCTTCGCGAAAATTTGATAAATTATGTACGCCAGCATGAACTCGTGTGCGAAATTTCAGATCGATTGGATATCGGGAAGTGGTTTAAAAATCGATCTGAAATTTTGTCTCAAGAAAGAAAGCAAGAGCTCAAGAAGAGAATCGAAGTTAAAAGAAAGAGTTAAAAAATATATTGTTATGCGTATAATGTTCTTATAATTTTAAGAGAAGATATTTTCTAAAATAATCACTGTACGTAAATACTGCTTAAAACAGTTTCACATCCCGCTTCCCCCTTTTCTACAAGCCAGGTATTTTCTACAAGAATGTTTCTAGTAGTTTTGTCTAGTGAATCTTTGAGCATTTTTCATATGGCCCTCTAGGCTCTGCGGATAATGTAAATAATGAATGTTGGATTGTGAGTTGACAACGTAAATCTCGGTCTAGGTGCAATTACATTTCCTGCGGCTACGTACCTTGTTATATACATGTTCGGTTTCATTCCTTCAACTATCCCCCCATATGAATCTTGGAGTAATTTCTCAATTTGCGTCATTTCAGGGGACAAACCTTACAAATGTGACAAATGCCCTTACAAAGCGGCCCACAAGCAGTCCCTCATGAAACATGAAAGGGTCCATACCGGTAAGTTGACAGATTTATTATTTTTATGTAGTATTTAATTAGCGTATTTATTTCTGTGCTTTCAGTTTCGTTAGCACACTTCTACTTCTTTAAAATAATATTCAATCTTATATTCATTGCAAATTTTCCCTCGCAACTTGTGAAATTAGCGTCAATATACTGCTTAACATAATACAGATTCTTCTGATATTCACGGCCAGACTTTGTGTGGAATTTATGGACAGGAATTGAGTCTGAGTGGGCCCTTAAGTGTATGGATAAGGAAATTCATGCACTCAGCTTGATTCATAGATGTGTCGGCCAGTACTGATATCTGTATACCATGGACTCTTTGGATATCTTTGCAACCATGGAGGTTCTACTGGGTCTACCCCCAGTGGATATCTTCATAAAAGGAGAGGCCATGATGGCCTCCCTGAGGCTGAAATGGAATGGCTCTTGGCGGACAACTCCTCACCGAGGTCATACCAACATATTGGAACTGATACAAGAACCACTACTCGACATGGTGGCCGATATCATGCCCAAAACTCTCTCCCAACCCCATCTCTACACGTCAATCATTACAAGAGAGGGGCTATGGGAGAACAAATGCTGCTCCAATGACATCATCTGGTTCACAGATGGGTCAAAAATGGAAGCAGGAACTGGCGCAGGAATACATGGGGCTAAACCCAGGTGGAACACTTCGTTTCCACTTGGGCAACACACCTCTGTATTCCAGGCAGAAATTGTGGCAATCGAGGCAGCAGCTGCGGAGAGTCTTAGGAGGGGGCATAAAAATGCCCACGTCCGCATCCTTTCTGACAGTCAAGCGTCGATAAAAGCACTAACGGCTCCAACCATCTCGTCCCGAGTGGTATGGTGCTGCATGCAAACCCTCAACAACCTAGCCAAACACAACCGGGTTCGCCTGGAGTGGGTGCCGGGGCATAGAGGCATTATTGGCAACGAAAAGGCCGATGAGCTCGCGAGAAGGGGCTCCCAAACCCCATTCTTAGGGCCTGAGCCAGCAGTCGGCTTACCAAAAACCACCTTCAGAAAAACCATCAACACGTGGGTCAACCAACAAACCGCTAAAAGATGGGTCAATATTGAAGGACACACCCACAGTAAACTTATGGTGGCTGAACTCAACACCAAAATTACTGAGGGGCTACTTAGGAAAAACCGTAGGGAACTAAAAACACTGGTTAGCCTCATAACCGGTTTTGCACCCCTTCGATTTCACCTACATCGCATAGGGGTCACACAAAACTCAACCCTGTGCAGACTATGTGAGGAGACTGACGAAACGGCATCCCACATAATCTTCGAGTGCCCTGCACTCACCCATCGCAGAATTGAGCTCTTTGGGGCCCAAACCCCGATGAGCTCCATTCCGAGCGAACAATTAATCAAGAGCCTACCACCCCTTATCAGGGGGCTGAGTCTCCTTGATTAAACAAAAAACTCTCAGGAAAGTACAATAAGCCAACAGGCTTCCGTGCTGGGGGCTCAAAACCCCCGCCCTGAGAGTTTTTCTCTACATCTACATCTACATCTATACTGCTTAACATAATACAGATTCTTCTGATATTCACGGCCAGACTTTGTGTGGAATTTATGGACAGGAATTGAGTCTGAGTGGGCCCTTAAGTGTATGGATAAGGAAATTCATGCACTCAGCTTGATTCATAGATGTGTCGGCCAGTACTGATATCTGTATACCATGGACTCTTTGAGTCTCGCTGCAATTATGGAGTGATTTTATGGGGAGCTCGTCTGGCATCATCGGAGCTTTTAGGCCCAATTCACACAGGACGGGCATGTGGCGAAGACGTGGCACTGACCAGGCACGGACGTGGCGGTGACGTGACCCATGCAATGCACACAGAAGGGGCGGGACAGTGGCGAAAAAGGACGTGAAGTACAAGGTTTCGTGAAGTACAAGTGGATTTGTCATCAAGCAGTGACGAAGATGATCGAGATGTGCTGGATTTGGTGTACTTGGCTGATCTGAACCAAAAAAGAGGAGATATTGGGTTCATCCATTGTGGCTGAAGAAGGGGAAAAGCGGTGGAACATTTGATGTTATGCGTGAGCTGAATATGTACCCAGAACGGTTATTCAGGCGCAATTTTCTGCCAGGTCTGGTCTTGGGCGTTCCTTTTGCAATAATCCGCACGATTGTAATCAAATAAACACGAATTTTTCCCAACTTCTTCGCAAAATTCATGTTTAATTCAACATCATCCCGCATTTTTATTGAAGTGACGAGTGACACGGAACTGGCGCGACCCTTCTCGAACGCCACGAGTGACGGCGAACGGACGTGGCAGGGGCGAAAGGGCGGATCCCTGCGCCACGTCCCTTCTGTTAACATTGAGCCATTTGTTTACATGGAAAGACGCGGAAGTGACAAAAGTCTGCGCCACGTCTTCGCCACGCGCCCGTTCTGTGTGAATTGGGCCTTAGGCAACAAAGAGCACCCATTCGGGCTCTGTCAGGATCTGCCCCTAGGACCTCTTGTCGACCACTTTTCCGCCGCCTTGGTTTGCTGACACTGCCTGCCCTTTATGCCCTTGCCCTTCTTGACCGCATGAGCACCTACTCTGCGAACCTTCCCAACCAGGGTGGTACACATGACTACTGCACCCGCCAGCGTGATCTGTTTCAGGTTCCCAAGCACCGTCTCGCAGTGACCAAAATGAGAAATCCGAATTCGAATGGTATAATGATTTTCAATCTGCTGCCACCCCATGTAAGGAAGTAACCCAAACCGGCCTTTCGAAAACACCTGAAAGCCTGGCTTATTGATAAAGCACCTTATAATTTTGAGGAGATCCTCGGTGCTATAAAGGGCATGAAATAGACTTATCGATGGACATATTTAATGTTTACTTAACATGTTTTTTAATTATTTTTTAGTCTATTCTCACTCTTTTGTTTCTCCTGTTTTCTGATTCTTTCTTTTAGCGAATTTTTGAAGAAAATTAAGCTATTGCTCTCGCCTCAAAATTTGTAGAATGTGAATTTTTGAAAAAATTTTATGCAGAAATCCGTTTCAGGCTATTCTGAATCATATTCTGAAGTTTAACGCATTTTTTTATGTATGTATATATGTATGTATATATGTATGTATGTATATATGTATGTATGTATGTGTCATTCCAGACGATAAATGTCCGTAGAATTGTGCTAGAAACTTCAAACAAATTTTAAAATGTTAAGGACACAAAACGAAAGTTCAAGTTCGTTGGCCAGCATGATCGGATTACATCTTCGGGTTGAAATCATCAAAAATGTAGTCAAAAATTTAAAAATAGCCTGTTTTTTGCGATTTGTTGTGCGAAATAATTTTTTCAGCATACTAACATGTAGTATATTCGGAATCAGCGTAAAATTTCCTATAAGAATATGTATCAAGTTTTCAAAAATTTCAAAGTTGAAAAATCAGTCAAAAATCGAAATAATGCCGTTCGCTAGTTGTAAAAATCGGTAATATTTGCATGAAACATTGTCCAAATTCAGATTGAACTACTCTTATGGAAGTATCCCTGTATAACCAATCCTAGAACCATGCTGTTTAAAACGTAGGTAGTAGGTGCTTTAAAAAAAAAAAAGAAAAATGTAATCACAACTGATGAGTTTACTCTGTTCATGTGTTAATAATTTGATTCCATGCTTGTCTATCAAAATCATAAACTAAAATTTCTCAACACGATCAATAGCGACTGAAATGTCGAAGATTTATTAAAAAATTCGCTCATGGGGTCATGCTGCATGACTGGACTTTTTTAGTCTATTCTCACTCTTTTGTTTCTCCTGTTTTCTGATTCTTTCTTTTTTGACGTTTGCTATATGCTATATTTTTGTATGTTGGCAAATAAATTTGTTGATTGATTGTTTGATTTGAGGGTCACCGTGAGGCGCACAGAGTGTGCAACCAAAAAGCACACTCGGGATTCGTTAACGAAAAATGGCGTTGAGTCACCCTCAGCTCAACAGGTGCGATATCCTGAGTATCAGCAGGAGGTCACTTAAGGTCGTATTGTTTTTCAGGGGAAAAGCCGTTCGCGTGCCACTTCTGCGACTTTAAGACATCTCACGGAAGCTACCTCGCGTACCATATAAAGATCCATACAGGTAAGGAAACTTGAGAATTGGATGGAAGACTTTTACATGCGCATGACCATTTTCTGAAATGAAAAAAATAAAATGAAGTAACTCGAATCTTGCTTTAGCTTGTTTTGTTGCAAGCTCTCTTTTAAACACAGCGGTCAGGAACTAGACAAAAGTTCGGCTGCGATGCCGACGAAAACCCATGGTGAAAAACGATACTTTGAAGTACCAGAAAACCAAAAATTCAAACCCCAAAATCAAAGCGGTGCATCTCCAAAAACGGCGCATGAATTGAGAATGTATCGGTTACAACATTTTTTGACGTTCGATTATGACCCAAGCACAACGATAGGGTGGTTCAAAAAAAAAAAAAAAAAGTTCTGGGATTTCTTGTCCCCATTGTTTTTTTTTTTTTTTTTTTTTTTTTTTTTTTTTTTTTTTTTTTTTTTTTTTTTTTTTTTTTTTTTTTTTTTTTTTGCTTCCTCGGTATGTCAGGATGACACTCCTAAATTTTTAGCAAAAAATATTAATCCTAATCACTTTACCTGGGTCGATTTTGGCCAGTTATCGACCGCTATCGTAAACCAACCTCTAAATTGGTGCCGAGATGATGATTTGAAGGACTGATTTCAATTTTTTTGGGTCAATTTAGGGGTTATTGCATGCGCTGAACACGATGAACCTATTTATTTTACGCTCCGTCCACTAGTTATCCGGTAAACTGGCAGAGGGCGCTGCTTGAAGATAAGTAAAAATCGAAAATTTCACCTAAAATGCTGTCGCCTGGTTCAGAATTGTTCTAGAAACATGCTAAAATGGTCGGATAATATGCTTTGGCATGTTCTGAACATGATTCCGTTTTTTACTATACTTTTCCGCCGATGATTGCTTCATTTATCAGCCATAAATCTCAAATTAATAGTAGTGTAATAGACAAATCACCCTAATTTCACCGGAAATTATGTTGCATTGATAATTTAAGGTTCTGAAATACCTTGTGCCGATAAAATTTGGTATTTTCCAGGATACTCGGTACTAAGCCGTTGGTAATTTGGCAAGGGCTTGAACCGGCATTGTACTTATTTGCGAAATATGGCGGCAAAATGGAGTAAATAGCTAAAATTATCCAATTTTTCTGTAAAATTCCTTAGTTCCATCGGTTTTCTGGGGTCAAATTCGTAGTTCTGAATTGTCTGAACTGTAATTGGATCGTTTGAGCGTAGGGTTACCTATTGTCAGCGGTATTGGTCACGTGTAAAAGCTTGTACAATGGTATCGTGTCGCTAAGCGAATAAGTACAATGCCGGTTCAAGTCCTTGCCAAATTACCAACGGCTTTGTACCGAGTATCCTGGAAAATACCAAATTTAATCGGCACAAGGTATTTCAGAACCTTAAATTATCAACGCGACATAATTTCCGGTGAAATTAGGGTGAATTTGTCTATTACCCTATAATTAATTTTAGGGTTATGGCCGTTAAACGAAGCAATCATTGGCGGAAAAGTATAGTAAAAAACGGAATCATGTTCAGAACATGCCAAAGCATATTGTCCGACCATAATAGCATGTTTCTAGTACAATTCTTAACCAGGGGACAGCATTTTCGGGGAAATTTTCGATTTTTACTTATCTTCAAGCAGCGCCCTCTGCCAGTTTACCGGATAACTAGTGGACGGAGCGTAAAATAAATAAGTTCATCGTGTTCAGCGCATGCGAAAACCCATAAACTGACCTAAAAAAATTGAAATCCGTCCTTCAAATCATCACCTAGCACCAATTTAGAGGTTGGTTTACGATAGCGGTCGATAACTGGCCAAAATCGACCCAAGTAAAGTGATTAGGATTAATATTTTTTGGTAAAAATTTAGGAGTGTCATCCTGACATACAAAAAAAAAACAATGGGGACAAGAAATCCCAGAACTTTTTTTTTTTTTTTTTTGAACCACCCTATCGTTGTGCTTGGGTCATAATAGAACGTCAAAAAATGTTGTAACCGATACATTGTCAATTCATGCGCCGTTCTTGGAGATGCACCGCTTTGATTTTGGGTTTTGAATTTTTGGTTTTCTGGTACTTCAAAGTATCGTTTTTCACCATGGGTTTTCGTCGGCATCGCAGCCGAACTTTTGTCTAGTTCCTGACCGCTGTGTAAAAATTTCGTGTAATAAAAATGACTAAATATATGAAATGTCGTGTAATGTATTCACAGTTCATTTTTTATGTTCAACAGGAGAGAAACCTCACGCGTGCAATCTATGTGATTATCGGGCAGCCCAGCGTCAGCATCTTCTCCGCCACATGATCTCGCATTCAAGTTAGTGGACTATTCAAATCGATATGGTGGAAATTTTAACACAGATATTTTTCAAAGCTAGGGGTCAGGTGAAAATTGCGCGGCGATTTTAATTTTTTTAAATCCCACAACCGATAAGCAATTTGGAGTTATTAGAGAGTTTTAGTGGCATGTAGGAAAAGAAACGTGTCGTTCAGAATGTATCTGTTAGGGAAACACTCGAGAGTCTCTATACTTGTACTGTACTCGCACTTACACTTCTAACACTTATACTAACTCAACTTAGCCTATTGTAAATATATCATCATCTGCATGAATGGAACTTACTTTACTTTTTTTACAACTTTCAATAATAAAAACACACAATAATAAAAAATGAATTTTTCAAAAAATCGTTACTGCTTCAGGAATGTATTTTTTCTCTGGCTGTCCCTGTATCAAGTTCTTTTTTAGCAAATTTTTGAAGAAAATTAAGCTATTGCTCTCGCCTCAAAATTTGTAGAATGTGAATTTTTGAAAAATTTTTATGCAGAAATCCGTTTCAGGCTATTCTGAATCATATTCTGAAGTTTAACGCATTTTTTTATGTATGTATGTATATATGTATGTATATATGTATATATGTATGTATGTATGTATGTATGTGTCATTCCAGACGATAACTGTCCGTAGAATTGTGCTAGAAACTTCAAACAAATTTCAAAATGTTAAGGACACAAAACGAAAGTTCAAGTTCGTTGGCCAGCATGATCGGATTACATCTTTGGGTTGAAATTTTCAAAAATGTAGTCAAAAATTTCAAAATAACCTGTTTTTTGCGATTTGTTGTGCGAAATAATTTTTTCAGCATACTAACACGTGGTATATTCGGAATCAGCGTAAAATTTCCTATAAGAATATGTATTAAGTTTTCAAAAATTTCAAGGTTGAAAAATCAGTCAAAAGTCGAAATAATGCCGTTCGCTAGTTGTAAAAATCGGTAATATTTGCATGAAACATCTTCAAAAATTCGCTCAAGGGGTCATGCTGCATGACTGGTTTGATCTGACAGCATAATGTCCTGTCAGAGCACCTATTCCCCTTCCTATCTTCAGTCTATTCAGTCGTAATAGCCAATCCGTACAGGTTGAAATATTTTTGGTAGTTCCTGTGTTTTTCTGGCATCCTTCTGGCATTTCGGGCTACTAGTCAGCTGATCGGGTGCCTGATGTGTGTATTCGCTGGCTTCCCGCTTACACTTGAATCTCATTGCTTTTTAGTGAAGCTGGGAGAATTCGTGAGTTAGGTATCGAAATGGATCCAATACGAGTAATTTTGTTAAGCGGTTGGCAACCATCTCAAAATAGGTTTAGGTAGCATCAGAGATTGAATTAGTGTTTAGCGTTTGAAGAAGTACCTAGTTTGTATAGGTAGGGTTCATACCTAGTTTGTATAGGTAGGTAGTAGGTACCTACCTAATAAGTCTTGAGTGTACACAGGTACATCTTGATGTTTCATTTTTTGCAGCTGTCCTCGCTTACACTCATGTCAAGCGTCTAGGGCAGATCTCTTTTTGCCTCCATGCTATCAGTATTTTGCTCTTTGCGGAACAAAAAGTGGAAGCTTTGTGTTCGCGACGATTCTTGTACAATTCCTACATACTCGTATATAATTGGCCGATAATTTGTCCCGAAATGAGGAGAAAAAGTTAACGAAAATTTTCTCTTTTAGTTCTCAGTTTAGTTTTAGTTATGTAGCATCGCTGGAAAAGCTCATCTTCTAAGGAATGTAGGTAAGTAAGCTCATCTTCTAGGTAATGTCCTTTTTGTTAGGTACCTATAAGTTTTCTGAGAGTTAATAATAAGTAATTCAACCATCTCTGTGTGCTTGCTAGGATCTCTGGGTGTGATTGGGACAGTTTTTAACCACGCTCAACCGACTCAGCGTTAAAAAGGTGATGAAATAATTGTCGACCAAAAACGCTTTTTGAAGTTATACTTCTTTGCGCCCGTTAGACACTTTGGGATGGGATGTTGGTCGAGAAACCGCGTCACGCTGAATTTTAAGAACTATCGGATGGGATGTCACGCTGAAAAGTAAGAACAAATTTTTAAGAACTATCGATTAATCGAGGAGGAGGAGGAGGGAGGAGGAGGAGGGAGGAGGAGGAGGAGGAGGGAGGCGGAGGAGGAGGAGTGAGGGAGGAGGAGGAGGAGGAGGAGTTAGACCCTTTGGGATGGGATGTTGGTCGAGAAACCGCGTCACGCTGAAAAGTAAGAAAAGTAAGAACAAATTTTTAAGAACTATCGATTCATAATATATAAATTATAATTAATATTAAGAACTATCGATTCATAATATATAAATTATAATTAATAAATTATAATAAATTTATAGATTATTATTATAAATTTATAAATATTATAATTATAAATTTATTATAAATTATTATAAATTTATAAATTTATAATTATTATAAATTATAAATTTATAATTTTTAAGAACAAATTTTTAAGAACAAATTTTTAAGAACTATCGATTCATAATATATAAATTATAATTAATAAATTATAATAAATTTATAGATTATTATTATAAATTTATAAATATTATAATTATAAATTTATTATAAATTTATAAATTTATAATTATTATAAATTATAAATTTATAATTTATAAATTATTATTCATAATTTATTTATTAATTATAAATTATGGCCACAGAAGTATAACTTCCACCGTGTGGTCCGACGCACACCGATTTTTTGGTTTTGTGGCCAACGTCATTTTCCGAAATTCGACCCACAACAGCATTAATCTGATCGGGACGGCTAAAGAACTCGTCCTTTCTTTTTGAAAATCTGAATCTTTTTGGAACCATGAAATTTCAGGACGAGCCAAATAGCTGAAAATGATAGGCAGCCTTGGTTTATTAGGAACTTTACTTTGTTCTTGAAAAAAAGTAGGTTAGCCTGCGCTGCGTAAATGGAATGCCTTGACAGGAAAACAGCGTTGATTTCAGAGCCCTCCTTCTTATGAGCCTTAATACTCAAAGAAGAAACCCGATAGGTATCTATTATATCAACGAACGCTGAGAAGGAACGTGAAACCAGGCTAGAAAACTCGTGACAGTGACAACCAGAGAATAACAACAACCGCCTGAACCTGAAATCTAAAGCACCTGAAATGATACGCGATCAGCTGACTAGTACTGTAAGTTGCCCAGAATGCCAGAAGGAAGCGCTAGTTGTGCCTTTAGGTGGGCTCCCGGGAGACTCTCCTGCTCGGAGCGCACAGAATAGAGATAGTGGGGGGAGTGGGGGTGATTGAAATCTCTTCACTGTTTATCAAAGCAATGACAAGGTCCAAATACCACCAAATGTCAGGGAATTGTTTAAATGAAAACTTGGTGTAATGATTTAAAGCGTTTTTAGGTATATTATAACTCCTAAACAATCAAACTTCAATGGCGTACTTCATCATAATAGGTGCATATTATTTCATAGGTGAGTTATACGAATGACCAAAATAAATTATCAAAGTGGTGGTTAAATTGTTCAAAAGTAACAACGCTACACCCACATTAAAAGTGAGAGGATATGCCACTGGCTTCCCCGGTAACTACATCACCTAATAAATCATTTTCGAGAAAAATCAACTGAGTATTGAACTAGGCAGAAATAGTGGATTGATCCAGTAAGAGTCCCAAAACTAGTTTATATGTATAAGCTGGGACTTCTCCGGAGGTTTAAGAAGTGGTAAATTGGCCAATTGTAATGTGGAGTCATCTGTTATAAATTCACAGAGCAATTTTCCAACGAACGATTTTGGTGGGATGGAAAATCAGGAAGTTATACTCTCTCTGGCAACGATTGGTAGTAGGTGAAAAATAGCGTGACATGTTAAGAAATCCGTGTAAAAAAACAAATTAAACTCAAATGATTAAAATTTGTTAATATACAAATAGCTTCAGATCTCAAATTGAGAGGCCATAAAATATGAAATAGAAAGTCATGCAGCATGATCGTATGGTTGAACTTTCGTAAATTATCGTATTACATTTAGGTTAAAATGTTATGATATTTGAGCACTTCGAGGCCGATGAAATTGCTAAATGTAAGTAGGCTGTATATAAGTAGTCTGTTTTTAGCGAATTTTTGAAGAAAATTAAGCTATTGCTCTCGCCTCAAAATTTGTAGAATGTGAATTTTTGAAAACATTTTATGCAGAAATCCGTTTCAGGCTATTCTGAATCATATTCTGAAGTTTAACGCATTTTTTTATGTATGTATGTATGTATGTATCTATGTATCTATGTATATATGTATGTATGTAGACACCCTTTGCCGTGCCTGTCGGGGTAAAAATGAGAATCTTTATCATGTAGTGCAGCAGTGTCCTCGTACTCACGGTGGCCGCATTTTACGTCACGATGCGGTTGCCAAGCAGATAGCAGGTGCTTTGTCATCTAGCGGTTGGGATGTCGAAAGGGAGAGACTATACCACATACCGAGTGACCGGGGCAAGAAGCCAGATATCGTTGCGATCAAGCCCGATGGGTCTGCCATAATCCTGGATGTCCAGGTTGTCAGTGGCAGCGTGGACATGGAGCAGACCTGGCGGGCTAAGAAAAGTAAATATGATAGAAGTGATCTGCGACAAGCGATATCTGAGCTAAAAGGAGTGGCGCCTAATAACATCAAGGTCATGGCTGCGACCGTCTCATGGCGCGGAGTGTGGTGCAGGAAAAGTGCCACGGAGCTCCTCGAGTTGGGCATCTCGGCAGGAGTGCTCCGTGGTATCACCACCCGCGTCCTTCGGGGCTCTTACCTTAATTGGTGGTCATTCTATAGGGGCACTTCTTTTCATCCCATTCTTCCTCCTTGTCCTGCAACTTCCCTTATCCCTAGAGCCGGCGTCGGGTAAACCTGGGCGTCCTCCCCACTTTTTTATTTTATTAGTTTATTTTTAAATTTAATGGTGTGCCCCCTCCGCCTTTGAGGGGAGTTTTATAATTTAAAAAAAAAAAAAAAATGTATGTATATATGTGTCATTCCAGACGATAACTGTCCGTAGAATTGTGCTAGAAACTTCAAACAAATTTTAAAATGTTAAGGACACAAAACGAAAGTTCAAGTTCGCTGGCCAGCATGATCGGATTACATCTTCGGGTTGAAATTTTCAAAAATGTAGTCAAAAATGTCAAAATAGCCTGTTTTTTGCGATTTGTTGTGCGAAATAATTTTTTCAGCATACTAACATGTGGTATATTCGGAATCAGCGTAAAATTTCCTATAAGAATATGTATCAAGTTTTCAAAATTTTTAAAGTTGAAAAATCAGTCAAAAATCGAAATAATGCCGTTCGCTAGTTGTAAAAATCGGTAATATTTGCATGAAACATTGTCCAAATTCAGATTGAACTACTCTTATGGAAGTATCCCTGTATAACCATTTTAGAACCATGCTGTTTAAAACGTAGGTAGTAGGTGCTTAAAAAAAAAAAAAAAAAAGTAATCACAACTGATGAGTTTACTCTGTGCATGTGTTAATAATTTGATTCCATGTTTGTCTATCAAAATCATAAACTAAAATTTCTCAACACGATAAATGGCGACTGAAATGTCGAAGATTTCTTCAAAAATTCGCTCATGGGGTCATGCTGCATGACTGGACTTTTTTTTTTTTTTTTTTCAGATGACAAACAATACGCTTGTACCAAATGCTCCTTCCGAAGTGGGTACGCAACTGCCCTGACACGTCACCTGAGAGTCCATTCCGGTAAGATATTCTATTGTATGATTTTCTGGGCGTGGTCAGAATGTGAATGCCTAGATAGAGGATGTCGATGTGGATGACTATCGTTGTATCCATCCATGTGAGTGGACAGTATGTGGAGGCAGGAGGATCAATGCCAAGGCTTGCTGTTACGTCAACAAATATGAATTGCAAAATAATTTAATCCTGGGATGTTGCTGTCGTGGTCACATCCATGCTACTTCTTCTCTGATTGGCTGTTTCAAGGACATACCCCTCTCCACTGCATGTTAATAATAATAATAATAATAATAATAATAATATCCGTTTATTGCCAAAGTACATCATGGAGGACATGATAGAGCAACAAGTCAAAAAAATAAAGTCTATATCACTATAAAAATAATAACAAAGCCAGGAACAAGTGAAAAACAAAGTAAAAGTTAACAATCAATGTCAAATGTGCCTGATGTCAAAAAAGTGGCGAACTTCATATAGCTCCTTCTCCATCAAAAACTTCCTCATCGCATTGCGAAAGCAGGAGGTGGGAGAGTCCAAGGAAATCGAGGTAATATGCTGAACATGCAGAATGAAGTGGTTAACGGTGGTGATCACAAAGTATTCAGTGCTCTTCTTGAAAAATTGAAGGTTGTGTGATGGCACTCGCAGGAGGGACTTTCCATATCTTGTTGCATGTGTGTGGTTGAACTGGACTAGTTGGAAATCAGATCGATGTTTTTTGTAATAGAGCAGAGCTTCCAGAACGGCAATTGAGGGCAGCGTTAGTAGCCCAGCTGACTTAAACTGACCTCTACAAGAAGAGTTAGGAGGCAATCCCAGCAGTATACGGACTGCTCTCTTCTGGAGAGTGAAAACTGCCGCCATATTGTGAGGATTGGCCCACGAGAGGATGCCAAATTTCGCTCTAGCGAGGAACAGACCATGATAGGCCACCAGCACTACGTCCTTAGATGTCACGGAACGTAGTTTGCGGAGGACAAAGCACACTGAACTTAGTTTGGATCTAAGGGCAGCCAGGTGTTCGTGGAAGTTTAGGTTAGAGTCAATGACGACACCTAGAAATTTAGTTGAGTTAACTAGCTCAACCTCGGCAGCTCCTAAGGTAATAGAAGGATGGTATGTGGGACCCTGAGCTTTGAACATAAGCCAGTTGGTTTTGTCCTCATTGAGCAACAAATTATTTGTAGTGATCCAATGCTTAAGGGTGTCAAATTTTAGTTGGACAAGGTCTATACATTGCTCACAGCTGTTGGCCGTCACTAAGAAATTTGTGTCGTCAGCAAAATTTACTACACATGTGTTATTGTCTTTGAGAATGTCTGGTAAGTCATTGATAATTATCAAGAAGAGAGTTGGAGCAAGCAGGGTTCCTTGCGGAACTGATCTAACCAGATTTTTGGGTGACGAGAAATGTGGCCCGGATGGGCCATCAATCCTAACATTGTTCCCATTCTGTATTTCACAGCACCTCCTCTCCCTAGTAGGCCTCTCCCTGGCTCTCTTCAGCGACATCCACATCAACATCCTCCCTCTAGGCAACCACATTCTGGCTGCACCCTCACTAGCTTTAGGTATTCGTGCAGGTAGCCATTAGTTCGTACTGAATACTGGTGTGAGGGTGGAAGGAGGATCTTCCTTTTATGTGTTTATTCACAACTAGTTTCGCCTGTCACTAGGCCTCATCAGGTGCTACAATATTAACAATATAGTTTTTTAATAATGGTAGATACAGAGGTTGTTATGTGCTAATTGTTAACTATAAGGTACAGGCACTTACTATAGGGGAGGACAGATCCATACGACGTGTATTTTGTCAGGTTTTGTTCCAGAAGTTATAATTTCAGTCACTTATATTTCGTCCAATGGCTTGAAAGGGTCTAGAATTATGATCAGGTAGTTTAGATACATAGTTGTGTGCTAGGTATGATGCGTTATGAACTATATATGCTAGTGTATGAATGGGGCTTACCAATTTGGGGGGAAGAATGTAGAAATCCTGCATGGCTAAGAGCTATCCTATATATGTAGGTATTTTTTTACAACAATATAATTAACTGAATGTGCGTACTAGTTTTATAATATATATGAGATGAAATGCTTTTTTATGGGGACAATATTTTTTAGTTTAAGTTATGATGAATTAACTTTATTTTTCCACTTTGTTTTTTTTTTTTTTTTTAAGTATATATATATATATATATATAATATATATATATATATATATATATATATATATATATATATATATATATATATATATAATTTTGGAATTGGGTAACTTCTATTGACTTTCAAGTAAAGATAGTGAGCCTCAGTATGCTTGGAGTGGTTTCTTTCTCTTCTTTTTTTCTTTTTCTTTCTTCTTTATTCGTAACTTTCGGAGAGTTGGCTGTCACACCGTGGTAGTGCAGCTCCGTCTTCCAATCCCAGGGACCTAATCTTCTTCCTAGTCCCACGTAGTCTCATGGAGACTGCCCTTATTACAGCTAGCTGGGTTTTCACTTTCACCCATCCCAGTATGTGTGAAAAGGGTAGTGACCACTTATCAGCCAATACTCCTGCCAGGCGACGTGTGAAGATGTCATATTCCCTGTGCATGACTCCATCACAAGAAACAACTAGGGGAGTGAACGAACCCCGGAGGTCCTCTGCAGCTTGTTTATATTTTTGATGTTTCTCGGTAGCAGCTCGATTCGAAATCACTGTCCAGTTTTGAGAACGATACGAAGGGGCGTCAGCATTTATTATGCGTGTGTCAAAAAACGCCACGCTCTCTGAATCCCACACTCCCTGAACCTTCATGTCTGCTATCAGTGCACTTTGACCCTCCGAAGATTCTCGAAGAACGGGCTCGGTAGACACCCCTTCCCAAGCCAAGGCAGCCAGCTTTGCACAAACATCTCGTACGTGGTCATGCCCATGTTTGACTAGACCGCCCTTTTTACAATTCATAGCGTGAGTCACGTCCATTGGGCTTCCACAGCCATCGCACACTTCTGGCAACCCATCCAAATCATGGCCGTATCGTATGGCCAATGCGTCTGTTTATTGACTTGCGGATAAATCAAAGGAGTCTGATGCCAGTGGTACAACAGCTAGCCATTGAGAAGCCCTTCCATCCACAATCCTTTCAATACATCGCTTTTTTGTTGGAGGTAGTGCGGCTATCACTTCGGCTTTGGCTATCAGCTCTTCCTCTTGCCTGCTTCTGTGAGCTTCATTAAGAACTGCGTGAACATGTTCCCAGTGCTCTTGTAGGTCAAAATCTATTCCTCTTTGTATTGAGTTGGAAAGCTTTTCAGTTGCTGTTTTTGAGATGTGATAATTTTGATCAGCAGTCTGAACTGGATTCCGTATCCCAAGCCCTCCGGAACGTGCTGGAAACTCGAATAAGGGCTCTTCTGCTTTCATTATTCAATGAAAGTAAAGCTTAAAAATATGCTTTAATTTTATAAGCTGTGTTCCATTGTGGTTTTATTGAATTTACTTATTTATTTATTAGAACCCCCGCACGTTTCAAGTTTTCAAGTCATACTTGAACGTTCAATTGATTGTAAAAATAAAAGAGTGATGTAGTGTTCAAGTGTACTCCGTTTAATTATGTATCCATGGAGTTTGATAAATGTTTGAGTTGATCAGTTACTCGAGGGACGAGAAATATATAGCCATGTGCTCCGTGGATCTACTTTCCATAGAGAACCATACTTCACAATTCACAGCCGCTCCTCTCCCCTGGCCCTCTTCAGCAACATCCACATCATCATCCTCCTTCTAGGCATCTACATTCTGGCTGCACCCTTACTAGCTTTGTTCCAACAGCACTTCGAGCTCTAAGGTCGCCCACTTTCGTGTCTGTTGGAACACTTTGGAGCTCACTTGAGAGTTCAAAACGCGTTAACGGTAGTTGAAGATTGACATAACACAGATAATCATCTGTGCGCCTAACCAGAGAGAGTGATAGCAAACGAGATGTGATAACGAACGTAGTAGAGAAGGTAAAATCATTTCAGAGAAGTTTGTGCGGATTGTAGTTTACCCAAGAAAAAATGAAATTAAATAAAAATTTACCAAGAGAGTTTCGTGTAATAATCATTCTAAGGTTCATTCGTTCGAGAATGTTTATTCACAATTGAACGGGATCGTAAGGAAAAACACTAGGTTTTTATGGGATCCAAAATTCAATAATGTTTTATTGAATTAATAAAATAAGTGCGGTAAAGGTAGACTCAATGGAACACAATTACAGAATGGCAGTATCATACCCGCGCCATCCACACTAATAGCGCTTGTGTACAATACAGTGGTAACATTATGAAGAATAATACAGCGATTTTTAGGGAACTTGGCAATATGTCGACACATAAACTGGTCGACACCTCCTGTCGCCATATTTCCGCACCAGGTGTTGAAGAACGTCGATAACGCACATCTTTGAAACTGGTCGACGGATTTATGTCGAAAAATTTGAGATCCGTTTTTCGCTGTATTTCAACAACAGGAGTTGAACATGAGCTAAAAACACCCCTCTTGAAACTGGTCGACTGCTAAACGACGACAAAAGGGTTGTTTGGCCACTACCTGTCCTCAGCCTTGGTCCCATGGGGTCTTTCAATCCGAGGGTTAAATGAAAAGTCACATTTACGTTTCTAAACTGTTATGTGATCGTGTTATGAGACCACGAAACTATACACTTCATTCTGATCTACACATCCAACTAATCTGCATTTTTACTAAGGGATTGACTACTTGATGTTATGTATTTTTGAGATGCGAGCTTGCGAGCATCCAGACCACCAAACTATACACTTCATTCTAACCTACATGTCAGGTATACGAAGGATGTCGATGTAAATATGTCGACGTATCCCCATGGTTGACTTGGACGACCTTTTTCAACAAGGGGTGTTGAAAGTTGTCGACTAGTCGCTGTATTTTTGTGTCGCCATATTTCCAATGCCTGTGAAATCGACATTGGTCAACCCTTGGTGTTGAAAGATGTCGACACGGCTTCTTGCCCGTTTGTCGACCAGTTTATGTGTCGACATATTGCCCCCCATCCGATTTTTATATTAAATTCATCACTTTCACTGCACTTGCGGGAGTTCAGATCGGAAATTAAATTGGGAACAATTCGGGGAAGGAAATGATCGTAGTTCCGTCCTGAAGTACACAAAGGGAGTAATTCAACTTAGATCGACATTAGCTCTCTAGCGGTAACCTTAGAATACAAGCTCTTAACCCCATTCCAGTTCCAAGGCAGTAAATACAAATTTGGATAGGGCCAAACAATAGTGTTCATAATTTATTTAAAAACCATGTCGTAACTCAACGTTGGGTGTCGAACCTGTCCCAACTCCTTTGGCCTCAGCTTGTAGCGCTGTTATCCGTTTCCACCCATGGATCAGAATGCTTTGTATAGTTTGGTGTTCTGGATGCTCGCATCTCAAAAAATATTTTAAAAAATCCCACATCTATCCTTTTAGTAAGATACAGATTAGTTGGACAAATAGATAAAAATGTTGGCGCGGTGCTGGAATCGAACCCAAGACCTTTATAGCTCAGACCTTGATAGCCTCTAACGCTAAAAGCATTGACCATGGTGGACGTTATCAGATTATAGACAATCACAGTAAGTTACTTCACTACAAGTTGGGCTGGTTCAAGACCTAGCATTCAGTCCATGTAATAAGCCACTCATGTGATAACTAATTTTGTGTCAGGACTGTTCGATTGTAAGTCGTACCATGGTCGATTGTAAGTCGTAAATTGTAAACCATGAATGAAGAGAGGAAAAATTAATGGAGTGACGTCATAACAAAACGAAAAGCAAACTGTATACATGGGGAACCCGGCGGCAGGGAGGTGATGTGATGTCCGGACCAGTTGCAGCGACCCAATAAGGATTTGGGAGCTGGCGAAGGTCTTAAATTGTAGTATAGGTTTTTATCTAGAACCCTTTTTTCCATTTTTAGGTTATGTTTATTCCTTTAAATAGAAAATTAACTAAATATAGTCAAATCGTCATCGACCTGTCCTGTCCCAATGCGACCTTCCCAACTTCAAGCTTTAATTAAAGGTCTTTCCGCTTTTGAGTTTGGATTTTATTCAATTTTTCTACATCAGTATGATTTCTGAGATGCGTTTCTGATCGATAAAATTAATGTAGAACCGCTAGAAAAGTGTATTTGGATGGAAATATGTGTGTCCGGAGCATCGCCGTCATCGACCTGTCCAATATTGGTTTTCGAATTTTCGCGGTCACAATTGTATTTTAGCGGGTTTTTTTTGCCGCTTTTTTTTCGCGCCCTTCTCAGTTACCAGAAAAACCGCCATTCGTTTTAATTCAGTCAACTCGTGGTCGTCAGCGGGAGCAGATGTGTGCTGGACCGTGGGTTGGTCAATCACAATCGTCAGAAACCTGTCCACTTTTTCTAAGTGAGTACTTGAACTCAATTTTTTCTTATGGTATTTTTATTGTGCACCGAACGGTCTAGTTTCATGTTACATGCCGAATTTGGGAAAAAGCTTGCCACAAGGTGAAACATTTGAGAAAAACTGAAGAATCGTCATCGACCTGTCCATCATCAACCTGTCCTCTCCTGAAAATTCGAGGACAGGACGATGAGGAAAAAGGCAAATCTATTATGTTTTTTGGATTTTCTAGTATTCCCGTATTCTCGCATTTAGTAATCCAATATTCTCGTATTGACCATTCAAAACACATATCTACTTAGCCGAACGTTGTGAAGGTCTACTAGGACTTATTCGAGAATTTCTGTCATTCTTCGTTTGTTGGATTCGCCCTACAGTGGTCACGTTTTTCGGTCTTTTGATTTGAAATGTTGAGGGTTAACGTTTCTTGGCAGTTATAGCAAATTTTCCTTTTATGATGCCAGGACAGGGTGGTGATGCAAATGGTGAGAATCAACGGGTCGCATCATCGCCCTGTCCTAGTGTCATCGACCTGTCCGCCTAAATTTTTAAATATTTTTTTTCTGAATTAATAAAAGCGCTACTGTTTGGATTTGCTTCGAATTTCGATACATACGATATAGAGAGCACCTGTGATTTTTTTCAGCTCGATTCGATCACTTTTTCTTTTTTCAAAAGTCAAACTCAAAACTGACCTTTTCTGTGAGAATCACCCATATATGTGGACCCCAGCAGTGACTTTCACCTAGGTAGCTCCGTATATATGCATTCACCTGCTACAAATCGATTTTCTTTTAACTGAAGTGAGGTGGCGTTTTGCAACATGGCGGAGAACTCGGAGGCGCAGGGTGGCCAACATGAGAGAGCCAATATTCCGTTTTTGTTTAAAAACCCGCATTCCCTCGGGTTTTTTCAAATTATTTCCTCGAAATTTCACTACAACACTGTGTAAACACGAAAGCTCCATTAGTAAACAGTCTTCTACTTCCGCCTACTATAAATGTACTCAAACTTTTCCATAGGTAAGTTGAGTTATTAATAAACTTGATTTTCTCATATTTGCAGGACTTAAACCCTACAAATGCCCGATGTGTGAGTTTTGTTCTGCGCATCCTACAGGGCTTTCGAAACACCTTTCAACTCATAAGGGATACAACAGTGAGTATATGTGTGTAATGGTGTATTTTGTATTGCGAAACTTGGACTTTTTATCGAAAGTGAAACTATGAAATCCGAAAAGGATGTTTGCCAATAGAACAAAGCCAAAATCATTAGATTCCATTTAGCAGAACCCTGCTGTATTCCACGGTGTGATAAAGTGAAGAATGAATTACCTTAAGAAAGGCTTTATTGAACAGAAATGTACAAGCAAAACTAAAACCAACATAGTAACAGAATTTCATAAGTGCTATGGACGCAAACAACACATGTGATGCGTTAATTATATATCACATGGTCTGTTCCTCCTTCCATTTCAGACTTATCTGTGTACTAGATGATGTCATTCCAGCATTCTTTCATCCTTAGCCCATCTCTTGAGCCTCGATCCTCACTATTAATTTATATCATTCATTAATCGTTAATTATATCATTCACCCCCACAATATTATGAACGAACATAATCTTCTAGGTAACGAGGAGGGCGACAATTTCTTGTACTTCTGTGTGGTTGGGAGTACGTATGCGGAATATTTCTTTGTGGTGGAGAATAAGTGTTATTTGAGATGAGCAGGAGGGATGGGGTGTTTGACTGACAACGAAAAAAACGAAAGTTCGAATTTTTGAGGGGCTCAAAGCTCAGATGATTGCAGTGCAGTAGCTACGAAATCAAAATTTAACGCCCTGAAGCCCTTTTAATCCCATTATTTTATGTTTTTGGGCTCGTTGAACATTATGTGCTAGTAGTGGAGGCGTAGGACTCGTATTTCGGTTAATAATCAAGAGCTAGGCGTCAAAAATCGGTGATTAGAGTGGATTTTTCTTGATGTTCAAAAAATCAGTTGACAAAATTAATAGAAATACCTAAGGGATTTTTCGCCGGTTTCACCTAGTTTTGATTGGCGAAAACTATTTATGAGTGTCTCCTCTGCCTTGGACTTTGTTCTGTGACTTATTCTGAATATGACAAGACTAAGTTTGTCCCATAATACATTTTTCTTCTCGAAATATCAGCTCAAGAGCCAAGTCGACTTATTTAATGGTAACCGTTCTATATTCAATAGTGGCTAAAAAATGAAAATTTCACGCAGTGAAAAATCCCTTATTTCTATTAATTTTGTCAACTGATTTTTTGAACACCTAGCTCTTGATTATTAACCGAAATACGAGTCCTACGCCTCCACTACTAGCACGTAATGTTCAAGGAGCCCAAAAACATAAAATAATGGGATAAAAAGGGCTTCAGGGCGTTAAATTTTGATTTCGTAGCTACTGGTAAGTATAGAGCGGTTACCATTAAAAAAGCTAACTCGGCTCTTGAGCAGATATTTCCAAAAGGACAATATATTATAGGACGAAATTGGTCTTGTTACATTCGGAACAAGCCAGGAAACAAGGTCCGAAGCAGAAAAGACCTGCAAACAATTTTTTTCCCAGTCAAAACTAGGTAAAAACGGCAAAAGATGCCTTTTTTCCATCACTTATTTGGACTTTCTTGAATATCAAAAGAAATACAGCTTCTGCGCTTGCAATAATGGCGGCACCGTGTTCCGCGACACCGAAAACATAGGAATAGAGTATAAAAAGTGTCCAGACGCATGGATCTTTCATGTCCTAACCATCTTTTTGTCCTAAGCGTCTAGTGTTCTAAAATCGATAATTCAATTATCAAAAAACGGGTTTAGGAGACCTCAAGGGGTTATCGGTTTGGACTGAAATTTTCAGGAGTTGTTCCTCGCATCTGATGCAATCATCTGAGCTCAAAAATTCGAACTTTCGTTCAACAAGGGGACATTTCTTTCGATTCAGGGGTCATTTTTTTTGACATTTTATACCAAAATTCCGGGTGGAGGTCATCAAAATACCACCTTTCTCAAAATAGCATCAAGTAGTAAATCCCTAACTGAAAATTCAGATTATTTGGACATATAGATGTATGAATTGGGACACCTATAGACAATATGTATCTAATAACTTAGTTAACCTTCCTGAAATTAAGACTGAGCAAGACATCGACAAAGCAGTATCTAACATTACTGATATATTAACTGCCGCAGCAACTATATCCTCACCAAGATTGCTCCCAAAAGCGCAACCGGACATGGAATTCCCACCTTTCGTCCAGGACATATGGTTCGCTAAGAAAAGAATGAAAAGAAAATGGCGCAGGACTATGAACATTAATGACAAACGGATATTGAATTCTTTGAGCAATGCGCTCAAAGTTGAGTTGGGCAATATAAGAAAAGAACAGATGAGAGAAAAATTGCTTTCGTTAACAGTGAAGGACTGTTCGCAAGATGCCTACTAGAAACTGTTGTTTCTCGGCCCTCCGAGTAGCGAATGGATCTTACTAACTAATGGATCGTACTTTGATGAGCGATTTAATTTCTGTACTAGGATGGGACCTTGAGTTAGGAGCCAGGAAGGAGTAGGGTTACAGTTTGTAGTTCTTCTTGGTTAGTTGAATATGCGTTCGTGGTGTAGTGTTAGTGCTAGTGCATGGAAGGGAGCGGATCGAATGAAGAGCGTCTTGGAGTACCATTTCCCATTGAGTAGTTTGACGTAGTTTGAAGGTTTAGTCTTTAAACCGAGCTGAATTGATCTCCAAATCATGCTGTTGAATCTCTCCACTTGTCCATTTCCTTGGGGGTTGTAGGCTGTAGTTCTGCTGGTAGCCACACCATAAGAAGCAAGGAACATTTTGTTGAATTCATTGAACAGAAATGTACAAGCAAAACTAAAACCAACATAGTAACGGAATTTCTCAAGTGCTATGGACGCAAACAACACATGTGATGGGTTAATTATATATCACACGGTCAGTTCCTCCTTCCATTTCAGACTTATCTGTATACTGGATGATGTTATTCCAGCATTCTTTCATGCTTAGCCCATCTCTTCAGCCTCGATTCTCACTATTTCTTGATGGAATACAAAAATATAGTTTTTGGCATGTTGTCGGCCATTGTATTGAGTTGTGGTTCTTGTATCACTTCCAATGTCCTTGATGGTATATAGTCCGGCAGGAACCATTCCATCTCAGTCTTAAGGGCTGTTTACATTCACTGCCCCTGCCACAGGAGGCCTTATTTACTGGCCATTAGGGCAGTGAGTGTTTACTTCCCAGTTCCTCTTGACCTCGGGCAACGGAGAACGTAGAAGTACCATTGGATCTGTGCCTCCTCTATACTGGAAGCCTCATTTATACTGGAAATCACGCAAGTGGGGTGTTGTCATACTTCCCTCACTACCGCTGGTACTGCCAGTCCAGTTTTTATTGAAAGTGAAGCTATGAAAAGGATGTTTGCCTACAGAGCAAAACCAATATCATTGGATTCCATTCAGCAGAACGCTGCTGTGTTCCACAGTCAGTTCCTCCTTCCATTTCAGACTTATCTGTATACTAGATGATGTTATTCCAGCATTCTTTCATCCTTATAGCCCATCTCTTGAGCCTTGATTCTCACTATTTCTTCATAGAATACAAAAATATAGAGTTTTTGGCATGTTGTCAGCCATCGTATTGAGTAGTGGTTCTTGTATCACTTCCAATGTCCTTGATGGGACATAGTCACATGGACAGGAACCATTCCATCTCAGTCTTTAGGACCGTTTACATTCAGCCACTGCCCCTGCCACAGGATGCCATATTTACTGCACTGAGTGTTTACTTCCCAGTTCCTTTCGACCTCGGGCAACGGAGTAAGTAGAAGCTGCATTGGCTCTGTGCCTCCTCTATACTGGAAGCCTCATCTATACTGGAAGTCACACAAGTGGGGTGTTTCATACTTACCTCACTACCGCTGGAGGAAGCAGGGACAGGAATTGGCAGAAACAAGGGGCTGCACGAATGAGGTGTCTAAATGCTTGCGCTGCCCACTTCCATTGACATTGTGTCTCATGACTTACTGCTTGGTAAGTTTCAGCATTATGGATTTGGACAAAGTGCTGTTACCTTTTTCAAGAGTTACTTGGAGGGTTGGAGTCAAGTTGTGTGCTATGACGGCTCAGAATCAGAAGTTGACATTCTTTGTGGCGTTAAGCAGGTTAGTGTCTTGGGGTACTACTGCTTTTTGATTTTTATCAACGATTCACAGAAAAAAACCAAAATCATTAGATTCCATTCAGTAGAACCCTGCTGTGTTTCACGGTCAGTTCCTCCTTCCATTTCAGACTTATCTGTATACTAGATGATGTTATTCCAGCATTCTTTCATCCTTATAGCCCATCTCTTGAGCCTTGATTCTCACTATTTCTTCATGGAATACATAAATACAGAGTTTTTGGCATGTTGTCGGCCATCGTATTGGGTAGTGGTTCTTGTATCACTTCCAATGTCCTTGATGGGAAATAGTCTGGCAGGAATCATTCCATCTCAGTCTTAAGGGCTATTTACATTCAGCCACTGCCCCTGCCACAGGATGCCTTATTTACTGCTCATCAGGGCAGTGAGTGTTTACTTCCCAGTTCCTTTCGACCTCAGGCAATGGAGAAAGTAGAAGCAGCATTTGCTCTGTGCCTCCTCTATACTGGAAGCCTCATCTATACTGGAAATCACGCAAGTGGGGTGTGGACATACTTCCCTCACTACCGCTGGTACTGCCAGTCCAGTTTTTATTGAAAATGAAGCTATGAAAAGGCTCGGAAAAGGATGTTTGCCACAGAACAAAACCAAAATCATTAGATTCCATTCAGCAGAACTGCTGTATTTCACGGTCAGTTCCTCCTTCCATTTCAGACTTATCTGTATACTAGATGATGTTATTCCAGCATTCTTTCATCCTTATAGCCCATCTCTTGAGCCTTGATTCTCACTATTTCTTCATAGAATACCATCGTATTGAGTAGTGGTTCTTGTATCACTTCCAATGTCCTTGATGGGACATAGTCCGGCAGGAACCATTCCATCTCGGTCTTTAGAGCCGTTTACATTCAGCCACTGCCCCTGCCACAGGATGCCTTATTTACTGCTCATCAGGGCAGTGAGTGTTTACTTCCCAGTTCCTTTCGACCTCAGGCAATGGAGAAAGTAGAAGCAGCATTTGCTCTGTGCCTCCTCTATACTGGAAGCCTCATCTATACTGGAAGTCACGCAAGTGGGGTGTGGACATACTTCCCTCACTACCGCTGGTACTGCCAGTCCAGTTTTTATTGAAAGTGAAGCTATGAAAAGGCTCGGAAAAGGGTGTTTGCCACAGAACAAAGCCAAAATCATTGGATTCCATTCAGCAGAACCCTGCTGTGTTTCACGGTCAGTTCCTCCTTCCATTTCAGACTTATCTGTATACTAGATGATGCCATTCCAGCATTCTTTCATCCTTAGCACATCTCTTGAGCCTCGATTCTCACTATTTCTTCACGGAATACAAAAATATTGAGTTTTTGACATGTTGTTGGCCATCGTATTGAGTAGTGGTTCTTGTATCACTTCCAATGTCCTTGATGGGACATAGTCCGGCAGGAACCATTCCATCTCAGTCTTAAGGGCCGTTTACATTCAGCCACTGCCACAGGATGCCTTATTTTCTGCCCATATTCTCGTGACGTCACGCTTGGACTAGGTTAGTGTTTCCACCAAGGCCCTCCATGACAGCACTATGTCAGTAAATCGCAACTCAACCTACCTATTTTTCACAAGAAGTTCGCCCACTTACGTCAACCTAATCCGTGGTTATAACGACATTTTTCAACATTTTTCTTTGAGAGAGTAACATTATAGTAATATGACGTTTTAATTCAACTAAATAGTTACAATAATCATGCCTGCTAGTGCAATGATTGGTTGTAGCCAACGATACCGATCTAATGGTGAACGAGTTTTTATTTTGAACTAGCCGCTCCAGGTCGCTTCGCTCTCCTCCACGTCCAGCATAGTAGATCCCTAAGGGTAGGTTTATTGTATATAGGGGATGTTGCTCGCTTTGCTCGCTCGGTACGGCTGTAAATGTGTAGGAAAATCCTCGTTGAAATCCGATGTATGTAGGGAATGTTGCTCACTTCGCTCGCTTGGTATGGCTGTATATGGTAGGAAGAACCTTGTTGAAATCCAACATGTGTAGGGAATTTTTCTGGCTTCACTTGCTCGGTAACATTGTTGTAATATGACGTTTTAATTCAACTAAGTAGTTACAATAGTCATGCGATAGATGCGATGGGATATTGTCAAAAAACTGATTTTTTGAATTTTTTGAGACACTGTAAATTGCAAATTTGAATTTGCCGATGGGGTACCTGCCCTCTTCCTTCCAATTTTTTTAATTTTGAAGCCATCTAAATAGCTCAATTTTTCTTTGAAAATTCGTAAAAATGACAAAAAATATCGTTTGATTTTGATATTTTTTTGTCAGGGGAATCTGAAGTCAGGGAAAAGTGAGGGAAATTTCAATTATTCAATCAATCATCAATCAATCATTATTCAATCAATTCCCAGGGGCCACCCTGTATAAGCTTCCCCTGAAGAGGGAGTAGTTCACTTTAGTGAGAGATCGGTTCAGCTCGTAAGCTGTGATTTTTAACAGCTCCAACGCCAACAGTTCGGAGCTGTTACAAGATTTAATTGAATCGTCTATTTCAGAAACCACCTAAGTGACAAAAATTCAAAAAATGTCTTTTGGTGGTACTGTTCACTTCAGAGGTGAATACATCGTTTAGTTGTTCCATATCACCAAAGAATCCGTTTATTTCAGAAAGAACCCAAGCACCGTCGCAGTAGTCCATGCGCACTGAAGCGTGTAGTCTACTTGTACGAGTGTTTTCCGTTTAATGCCTAGTAAAAACCACTCTTGTTTAAACTTAAGTGTGTCTCTTACTTACCTTTGATACCAAAACAGATAAAAATTCATCGTTTGACTTAATTTCAATAATAATTTTTGAAAAATCACTTTGGATTTATTCATTTATTGCAGAAACCACCCAAGTGCAAAATTTTCAAAAATTTATATCTCAAAAACTTGAAGGAAAAAAAAAATTAACAAAATATATAATTCCAATAGCATGTTCTTGATTTGGTAAAAGATTATTTGAAGGAGACTGGACCTATACTTAAGCTGCAAAACGGTTTTTTTAGTTTTCCAAAAGTTTAAAAAAGCGTACTTAGGTGGTTTCTGAAATAAACGATTGCTAATTGTAGCAAACTGTATGATCTACTTGGCTCTAATGAAACGTATTTATTTTTCTCAGAGAAGAAGCCGGTTTGCCTCAAGTCGACGACGCCGTTCATTTGCCAGTTGTGCAACTACATAAGCTACTACCACCTCACATTTCAAAAGCACATGGAGACGCACGGAGTCGGAGAGGAAATCGTGGAAGAAGAGGAGATCTACGACGAAGGTGCCGTAAGAATCAAATTATACTCTTACCGCTCGGGATCTTAAATAATAGATTTTACAAAACTTCGAACACTAAACTATTTCACACACTAAAACTAACCCGTCTGTGGGATGAAGTATTTGGGGCCAGTCGGCTCCTTTTTTGAGCACTCGGGAACAATCGGCATTCGCTTCACAAGAGCAGCACGGTTGCCAACACTACGGCATCGCTCCGACCGGTTAATCTACGGATTTATCCATATGCGAAGAAAAATAGATTTATTGGTGAGGAGATTGTGTACCAGCCAATCCCTTAGTAAAAATGCAGATTAGTTGGACATGTAGATCAGAATGATGTGTATATTTTGGTGGTCTGGATACAAACTAAATCACTAGCGACGAAGTTGTGGAAACCCATTATAAAACGGAAGTTAGTGAAAAACGTTGTCTATTTCCACGAAAAATAAAGAGTTACAATGTTAAATCGATTTCGACGGTTAGGCCATCATCAGTAACAAACAATAACTGAAGACACATTAGAAAGGACACAGCTTATATAGAGACAGGTGAAGGGAGATTGAATCCCATTGGTCGAGAGAAAGGAAAGGGGCAGGAGGTACAACCAATCAAGTGCATACAAAGTGAAAGGGAGATTGAATCCCATTGGTCGAGAGAAAAGAAAGGGC
The DNA here is from genome assembly GCA_030762985.1 of Adelphocoris suturalis. NCBI lineage: Eukaryota > Metazoa > Arthropoda > Insecta > Hemiptera > Miridae > Adelphocoris > Adelphocoris suturalis. Next base: position 1,560,676 of record JAUMHS010000014.1, on the reverse strand, counting down.
CATGAACTGAAAGGGGGAAATAATTAAATATGGTTCCAACAGTGTGAAGGGATAATTCCATGCTTTACAGAAATGGACCTATCAGTGGTGAAATATATTGAGGTATATCCTCATTTAAACATTTACCAGACCTGTCACTTTTGATAATTTCTATCACTTTTGATAATTTCTGTCACTTTCTTTTAAAAATTGGCAAAATTCTATCATCGAGAGGTTATAAAGTAGGTTTTAAAAATAAAAATGGCCTAACCGTCGAAATCGATTTAACATTGTAACTCTTTATTTTTCGTGGAAATAGACAACGTTTTTCACTAACTTCCGTTTTGGTGGTCTGGATGATCGCAAGCTCGCATCTCAAAAATACATAACATCAAGTAGTCAATCCCTTAGTAAAAATACAGATTAGTTGGGCATGTAGATCAGAATAATGTGTATAGTTTGGTGGTCTGGATGCTCGCAAGCTCGCATCTCAAAAATACATAACATCAAGTAGTCAATCCCTTAGTGAAAATTCAAATTAGTTGGACATGCAGGTCAGAATGACGTTTTAGAAGTATATTTTGGGAGTTGTACGAGCAAAAAAAATATATATATATATATATATATATATATATATAGGTCCATGCAACAGGATTTGAACCCACGACCTTTGTCTCACGAGACCTATCATAACCTATGAGCTACGACTTCATCTATCACTGTTTTCAACCATTCCGAGCCCCAAGTGCTTCATCTCCCAGACGGAAATCTAAAACTATATTTTTTCTTGAACTACAAGTAAACAAACCATTCAGGGAAGAATTCAGGGAACGTTGCCAATAGAAAAAAATAACAATCTGGATTCGACTCAACAATAACTACTCAATTTTGATTCCAATTTACCTACTAGCCTCCAATTCTCCAAGAGGAGGAGATCTACGAAGAAGGTGCTGTAAGAATCAAATTATAATCGGACGGCTCGGGATCTTAAATAATAGATTTTACAAAACTTCGATCACTAAACTGTATTTAACACACTAAAACTATATTTTAACACAGAATGTGTTTTAGCCATGGACTAACTAGCCAAAAAAGCTAACGAAATTTCGTACGAGACCTTCTCGAACAATCAAGTTTGTCCCCCACCCCGGCAACTACTTGGAACTGTTCCCTACAAGAAGAACTGTGAGTTTTCTTCGATTCCATGTAGGTCAGAATGAAGTGTATAGTTTGGTGGTCTGGATGCTCCCAAGCTCGCATCTCAAAAATACATAACATCCAGTAGTCAATCCCTTAGTAAAAATGCAGATTAGTTGGATATGTAGTTCAGAATGAAGTGTATAGTTTGGTGGTCATAACACGATCACATAACCGTTTAGAAACGTAAATGTGACTCAGGAGCAGCTCCGCGTTGAACGGAATTGAAGAACTCACAGTTCTTCTTGTGGGGAAAGGTTCAACCTAAGCGATATTTTGTTATGACGCTGTGATTATATTAGGTTCTGATTTAGTGGGAGGAAGTTAACCAATGACACTGTTGATCATATGTTTTGATGATACGGAACTAAGGATCGTGTAACCTATGCGATATTTTGTTACATATCACTTTTGATTAATAAATCATCACCGGTATTAGTGAATCATTACTCGACCTTGAACGCCTGGTTTTTACATCCATTTATAGTAGTCACGACAGACCCGTTTGTGAGTCATTTTATATACGAAAATCGTTGGAGTTCCAGTTGTTCGCGGACCGTCCTTCGGTGATGTTCTCTTGCCCTGGTCCAAGTAGCGAAATTCTGATTTAGGGCCACTTTCACCAACAACTTATAAATCCGAGATTGGCCAAACTCGATTAAATATAATCTCGAGGATCAAACCTTGGCGTCTTTCACCAACCCAAAATTCGTTTAAAACCAAGATTGGAATAATCGAGTTTCCCTAACGGAGATTCCGGAAACTGTCCAATGAAAAATTGGACAATTTGAAACGACAGTTAGAAAACCCGCCATGTGTCCGACATATCAAGACAATAAAGCAGTGAATCACAACCACGACCCGTTTTTACCCTCGCCGTTTTTATCTAGTTACCTAGTTACTATCTACTCGCAACTTTTCGTTGACCCGTTTTTACCCTCGCCGTTTTTATCTAGTTACCTAGTTACTATCTACTCGCAACTTTTCGTTGACTTCCAACAAAGAAAGTGTGACACATCATTTGACGGAAGCAGGACGGTTGATCACCTTATTTAAATGTACATAAGTTATTTTATGTGGTATAGGTAGGTAGGTACATACTGTACAAGGGATAGCAATTCAACATCGTATTATAACGTGCTATCATCATCGATTATACTTTATTTTCCTACCATCCTACATCAATTTCGTATTATAATTCATCGATTTGATGGTATAAAAGCCTTTTTCCAACTTGAACCTGTTCGAAGGGAATTCCAGGTGAGTGTCGATAAGCTCGAGGACTTTCAAAACTGTCGGTTTTGGGAGCCGGAATCTCTGCCGAAATTCGACGTCGTCCAACCCGTCAAAATGTGGAATGCGCCGTCAGATCGTCCTTGGGCGTCTTTGCAGGACATTGTCCTCATCCGAGGAATCAAATTAATCCGAGCGATAAATCGCGTGAATTCATCATCAAAAACTTTAATAACAATAAACTATATATAAACTATAATAATAAACTGTGAACCAAACTGTAGAGGTATGAGGAATCAGCTGTTGGTGCGCGGCCATTTTGCTCGATATCATTTTTATCACTAATCTGAGATTGGCAAGAGTTAACTGGCCGAGATTGGGAGATTAACCTCAAGCCACCTCGTTAGGAGTTTAAACTCGTAAAGTGGTTTGGTGAAAGACGATTAGCTGGAATCTCGATTATTTGTTAATCTTTTCTAACTTTTCTAACGAGTTGTTGTTGGTGAAAGTGGCCCTTAGTGGGAGGAAGTTAACCAATCTTCATCCGAAGATTGAAGACGGGTTTATGTGAAACGCGTGAGCTAAAACACATTCTGTGTTTCAATAATTTCGTCCGAAGTATGTAAATACAGGTAACCGGAGGTCCAGGGGGCTTGCCCCCTGGCGAGGCGCGGAGCGCCGAGTTTTCTTGAACTACAAGTAAACAAACAATCAGGGAAGAATTCAGGGAACGTTGCCAATAGAAACAAATGACAATCTGAATTCGACTCAACAATAACTACTCAATTTTGATTCCAATTTGCCTCCTGTTATAGATTAATTAAGCATTGCTATAAGCATTGCTAAGATATAAATGGCTTTGCCAAGATGGCGTCTCTGTGCGTGTACCTAACGGATGGTGTCTTTTGTCTTAATAAATAATTTCTTGTGTAAATGGTTTATATACATTATTACCTATACCCGAGCCTATAACAAAGTTAACACCTCCAATTCTCCACAGGTGCTATGGAGGGTGTGATGATACATGAGATTGACATGGACGAGGACGATCCCACGTTTCTGCCTCACATGGAAGAAGAAATTACAGAGGTCAAAGCCGAATATGAACCCATCAAGGTTGAGAACGTCTATGAACCCGTTGAATGTGGGACAGTCGCTTACGAAGTACGTTTTTATTAATTCATTCAGTTTTTCAATTGAGGAGCTGACATGGAAATGCACTTTAGTCCAAATAACCAGTCAAGCAGCATGACCCCATGAGCGAATTTTTGAAGAAATTTTCGACATTTCAGTCGCTATTGATCGTGTAGAGAAATTTTAGTTTATGATTTTGATAGACAAACATGGAATAAAATTATTAAAAATAATTAGGAGGTACTCATACTTTATTATTATTAACTAATCTTGTAGATTTAAAGACAAATGTAGGTAAATATTCATAGATTTCGATGGAGGGAGGCCTTGAGATTAATGTTACTGACGGCCGAGTGGAGCGAGGCCTTGGGTCTTCATGCTAGTACGTACATAAATAGAACTTCTTCATAATTTCATGGCTGATATTTTCTAAGCCACAGTCAGTATTAAAGCTACATCAAGTCCTAAAACAGTTGAGCGTAAAACATTAAAGAGAGCGACCGAGAGAATCGAAGGACGGAATATTTCACAGAGTAAACTCATCAGTTGTGATTACATTTTTTTTTTTTTTTTAAACAAGCACCTACTACCTACGTTTTAAACAGCATGGTTCTAGGATTGGTTATACAGGGATACTTCCATAATAGTAGTTCAATCAGAATTTGGGCAATGTTTCATGCAAATATTACCAATTTTTACAACTAGCGAACGGCATTATTTCGATTTTTGACCGATTTTTCAACTTTGAAATTTTTGAAAACTTGATACATATTCTTATAGGAAATGTTACGCTGATTCCGAATATACCACATGTTAGTATGCTGAAAAAATTATTTCGCACAACAAATCGCAAAAAACAGGCTATTTTGAAATTTTTTACTACATTTTTGAAAATTTCAACCCGAAGATGTAATCCGATCATGCTGGCCAACGAACTTGAACTTTCGTTTTGTGTCCTTAACATTTTAAAATTTGTTTGAAGTTTCTAGCACAATTCTACGGACAGTTATCGTCTGGAATGACACATACATACATACATAAAAAAATGCGTTAAACTTCAGAATATGATTCACAATAGCCTGAAACGGATTTCTGCATAAAATTTTTTCAAAACTTCACATTCCACAAATTTTGAGGCGAGAGCAATAGCTTAATTTTCTTCAAAAATTCGCTAACAGGCTATTTTGAAAATTTTGACTACATTTTTGAAAATTTCAACCCGAAGATGTAATCCGATCATGCTGGCCAACGAACTTGAACTTTCGTTTTGTGTCCTTAACATTTTAAAATTTGTTTGAAGTTTCTGTCACTATTCTACGGACAGTTATCATCTGGAATGACACATACATACATACATACAAAAAAATGCGTTAAACTTCAGAATATGATTCATAATAGCCTGAAACGGATTTTGAGGCGAGAGCGATAGCTTAATTTTCTTCAAAAATTCGCTAAAATCAAATTTCATAGGAATTCCCTCTGAACTCTTATCAGATTTGTTGGACATAATCTCTTCTCCATGCAAAGGTGTCAGTACTTGGTCACAGTGCGATCTAGCAAGGATGGGAGGACCTAAGGCTTTTCCCACGCTGTTGGCGTCTCTGTTTACTTGCACTTCGACGAAAAAAATTTTTCTTTCGATTTTTGGATTTCAGTGCATTTCTATGTCAGCTCCTCAATTGACCTTCTGTGGTAAGCCATCTTACAAAATCTGATGGGTTGTAAAATATAAAACAAAACTGTTGAGAATCAAGAACAAACACTCACATTGAAATCTCAAACTTTAATGAACCAATACAGTTCACCATAACAATTTACCAAGGTTGATGTTGTAATGATATTGTAGAGGACAATATCTCAACACGCCCCCTCAACATCATCCGATAAATGAATAAATCCAAATCGCGATCGGAAGTCTTGAAACTTGCGACCCGCAAGAGGTTTTGTGAGGATATCTGGCTAGGATGTCATCAGTTGGACAATACTCCAATGATATTTCCCTTTTTCGAATCAGATCCTTCACGTAGTATTTCCGCACATCTAAATGTTTTATTCTTCCACTTGCCTTATCATTTTCGATATATTTCATGCAACTCTGGTTATCTTCGAAAATCGGTGTTGCAGTTTCTTGAGTGTAACCCATGTCTTTCAAAAGTATTCGAATCCAAATCGCCTCTTGAATCCCTGTTGACGCAGCAACAAGTTCTGCTTCAGTTGAGGATAAAGCAACCGATGTCTGTTTTTTACACAACCAACCAACGGAGCTTGAACCTATTCTGAATAAGCATCCGCTGATTGATTTTCGATCTTCCTTTTCCCCCGCCCAATCAGCATCCACGTAGCAGTTCAATTGTATTTTCTTTTGCGAACTCAGTTTAAGTTTGATGTTCAGTGTTGACTTCAAATAACAGATGACCCTTTTCACTGCATTCCAATCGCTTTGAGTTGGCTTTTCGACACGTCGCGATAATATCCCTACTGCTGATGAAATATCTGGCCGGGATGTTACTGCCAAGTACAGTAAAGACCCAATAGCTTGACGATATTTGCTGTTGTCTGGCAACAACGTAGAATCAGCAGTGGAACTGATGAATCCAGTCTCCATAGGGGTTTTTACTGGTCTGGCATCTTGCAGACCATACTGTGAGACCAGGTCTTCAATTTTCCTCCGTTGATGAATTAAGTAGTGTGGACCATATTGTTCAATTTCTACTCCCAAGTAATTCGACACAGTTCCCAAATCCTTTAGTTCAAAAACCGAAGACAACACTTGGAAAGACTTGCAAATAGCTTCTTCACTCCCTGCACAAAGAATATCATCGACGTGAATGACGATGTAAGTGTGTTCGCCATTCTCTAACTTGACGTAGAAACAAGGATCTGCATCACTTCTTCGAAAGCAATTTTTTGTTATCACGCTATTGATTTTCTCGTTCCAGGCTCGGGCTGCCTGTTTTAGGCCATATAAGCTTTTTTGAAGTTTGCACACCAGGTCCTTGTTATTTGGATCCTCAAATCCTTCAGGCTGTGTCGTGTATATGTCTTCTACAAGATCTCCATTCGAAAATGCTGTTCTAACGTCAAAATGTTTCACACACAATTTTTTCGATGCCGCTAAGTCAGTAGTATTTTTACAGTTGTGGAGTTTATTGTTGGAGCAAAAACCTCATCGTAATCAACCAAACGTGCTTTGTAACGCTCCTTGCCCATTAATTCCATATTTGATCTTGAAAACCCATTTTGATCCCACAGCTTTCCTTCCAGGTGGTAGTTTTACCAATGCCCAAGTTTCATTCTTTATTAATGATTCCATTTCTTCTTGTGCTGCTAAAATCCATTTTTGTTTTTCTTTTAAATGTTAAGTCTCATAATCTTTGTTGAGAATCAAGAGCAAACACCGAGCAGAATCTGAACCAATACAGTTTACCATAACAATTTACCAAGGTTGATGTTGTAATGATATTGTAGAGGACAATATCTCAACAAAAACCTTTAGTTTACTACATGTTTAAATAATCACAAAGCTTTTCGCTCAGATTCTGAGCATCTTTAGGTCACAACAAACGGGAACCAGGAAACTCATCAAAAAAATCGTAGAACCCCATTGTTGAACAGTTTTCCACATGGGGTGGAAACTCGTTAAATCTTCATGAACGAGCGACTCATCAAAAAATTGAATCCAATAAATTTTTTTAACTAAACCAGTTATGAATCAGTATAAATTTTTTCGACTAGAATCCAGCACTGTCGAGACACTCCTCAAAAACCACCTTGAGGGAAACTCATCGAAAAGGAGCTGACGGGAAACCCGTCAAAAATGGTGTTATGTAGTAGTAGATGGATATTGGTGTACTTTGGGTCAGCTGCCTGCCATTGTTACAGCTCATCGCCACCATGAATAACTACTTGGCCAAAAACCTTATAACGGTTGGATCTGGCACACCGTGAAGTCCGAAGGTTTGGTTTGATGACTTTCCTTTCGATGAGTTTCTCCTTAGGAGCTTTTGACCAGTTGGGAACAGGAAACTCATCAAAAATAATTGTCAAATACTTTTCATCTTCCAAATTTATATCCGATTTCTAATTAAATTCTTTTTGACGACTTTCCCTCCCCTTCAATTTTGACCAGTGTCCCACCCAAAGGGAAAACTCCTCAAAAAGCCTCAACGTCACGTTTTGATGAGTTTCCGTTTGATGAGTTTGTAGGGGCCCACAACAAACACAAACACAGATAACAGTGAAGCAAACGAAACCTACTCATCATAACCCTAAATACATGGATCATTACCATGGAAATTTAGTGAAAGGGCCATAGACTCCACTTGGGGTCTAGTTGGTCCTAACTTCTCGCCAGCTCGATCGCTTCACACCCATGGGTGCTTTGAGCCAAAAATAGGTGAAAAAGTGTCTTTTTTTTTGTATATTTCAAGTTGTACAGAAATTGGAGATTTATGAGTGAAAAGAAAATGTTAGCTAAGTATTAATTTTATGGAAAAAAAGTATTACAAATGATACTCTTCTATTCAAAAAGAGATTTTGGATTTTAGGCTATTTTTGCAATTTTATAGATTTTTTAAAACAAAATTTAATGAAGTTCAAGTTTTTAGCATAATTTCGTACATAAATTTTTGAATGTTCTATTTCATAGTTGATAAACTTTATTTGACCAATCTTATGCTAAAAAATATCAATTCAACGATTCTTGGCCATTTTCAGTGATTTTGTCAGCACATTTTTGGAAATTTGACCAATTAGATTATATCAATATACAGTATAGGTAACACTTTTATGTGTTGGAAAGATGACTTGGTAATAAATTGTTAGCGAATTTTCTTAGAAAATGAAGCTATTGCAATGGCTCCAAAAATTTTAAAATAAAAATTTTCAAAAATTTTCTTCATCGAAATCTGTTTTGAGGCATTCTGAAATGATTCCTGGATTTTAACGCTTTTTTATATGTATATATATATATATGTATATATATATATATATATATATGTATGTGTCATTCCAGACGATAACTCTCGATAGAATTGAGATAAAAACTTCGTTCTTTCGCCAAAAAATCAAGCATTTCAAAAGAAAGGATGAGTTCGTTGGACAACACTTTTTGAGCACGTTAAATTGGTCAAATTTCAAAAAATGTACTAAAAAAATCTCTAAAATGGCTAAAAACGGCTAAAAATCATTCAATTCATATTTTTTGGTAGAATATTGCTCAAATAAAGTTTATTAACTATAAAATAGAACATCCAAAAATGTATATACACAATTATGCTGAAAAATGTACTTAAAATTCATCAAAATTTGCTAAAAAATCGATAAAACCTGCTAAAAAATCTAAAAATTCAGAACCTCTATTTGAATAGCAGGTTATTATTTAGAATACGTTTTTTGCCATAAAAATTAATGGTTAACGATTTCCTTGCACTCAAAAAGCTCAAATTTCAAAACAATTCAACATTATACAATACGATAATTTACGAAAATTCGCTCATACGATCATGCTGCATGAATGGAACTTTTTGTTTATCAACTATATTAAAAAGCGTAAAATTGTGAGATTCCGCTGCTGTAATGGATTGAACCCATTTGTGAGGTCCGAAGCTCCGAGTTCCGATACTAAATATACTCTAAGCCGCGTTTAATAATAATGGACCAGAGATCTACGTAGAAGGGCTGTCTAATACATAAATGATAAACCTTTGTGTGATAATTTGCAGCGTTTTTCATTGTGTTCCACCACAGAAGGTCAGTTGAAAAATTTGATGAATTGATGTACGTTTTTATTTATTTTACAATACGGGCAAGCCCAATGCATTTAATTGAAATAGTGGGGGGTTTTTGTATTTCTCGTATTCGTATTTCTCATAAACACGAAAACAAGCTGTTAGAACGAGCACGATGAATGCTAACCTTTTTACATCGATTTGTCGTAGCGTTTTTGTAAGCCTGAGAGAAAGAGAACTCTTATAGAGACGTTAACGTGACTCTTGTAGTGAATCACTGCTCAAAACTCAATTGTCCCAGTAGACAATTTCTGAAATATAGGGTGCTCATAAAAGAATGCCCTAGTTTCAAAAATCCGTAACTTCGTTATCTTTAAACTTAGTGGGGGAAAGTTGGTTTCTAATTAAAGCGGAGGTTTCATAGTTTTATTTGGTTGCCAAGAGATCGCTCCACTGGGAAACAGTCGATATTTTGAGAATTTTCCCTTTAACATTGTGTTCAGTGATGAATCGACGTTTCATCTATGGCCCATATTCTCGTGACGTCACGCGTGGAGTAGGCTCGCGTTTCAGCCGAAGTCGGCCATGAGACCGCCCTACGTCAATGAACCCTACCTACTCAACCAACCTATTTCTCACAAGAAGTTTGCCGTCTCACGTCAACATAATTCGTGGTTATAAGGCCATTTTTCAACAGTTTTGTTTTGGAAAAGTATAATATTGTAGCAATACAAAGTTTCAATTCGACTAAATGTCGGATAATCATGCCTGCCAGCGCAATAATTGATTGTAGATTGCTGTCAACAATACCAGACTAACGTAAACGAGTTTTTATTTGGGCTAGGAGCCTACTAACTATAGTAGTTAATCAGTGTCAGAAAACTAAAGAACTTCATTCGTTTAGGCTTTGAGAATAATTAACCTGAAAAATAGTAAAGAATAGATGATTGAAAAATCCTCTAGGTGGGTTGCTGCTTTGCCGACGAATACAACCGCTGATTAGCAAGTTTGTCAAATATCGAATCAGGGAATATGCAACATGAATTAAAAACCTGCTGCAAGGAAAAAACCTTGAAATGCATTCCTCTGAAGGTAAGATTTCATAAAGACGGCATTGGCAGTGCAGTTATTGCGCGAGTTTTGCAGTTACGCAAATTGTATGGACAAAAAAGGTAAAATAAGGTACCTACTTTCGTTTTGATCAATGAAGTACCTACATGAACAAGTAATAATATACGGAAAGTATGTTACCTTACCTCTAGGTACTTACCTTTCCACATGTGATACAACTTACTATTCCCGCCTAACAGAGCTCTCATATCACATCCTTTCACAAGACCACTTTCACAGTACTCTAAAGATTTTTAGTGTCAATTGATTCAAAGAACAGTTCTAAAACTAGATAGGTAATCCACAACATCTTTGCGGCTGATGTCTAGATCATCTAGAACACTTGTATGTCAACTCCCCAACACACATTTCATATGGATCTCTACCCCACAGATTAATTCTTGCGTTTGTAGCGTTTGAGATCAACACCTGATAATAACTTGATGTAATTTGCATACAATTTATCACCTTGCATATTACAAATAATGAAAATATTGACTCGGAACTAGGTGAGACTATGTTATGCTGTTGTCCAGCTGTGCCTACAAATGGCGCATTTTCGCATATGTTTACTCGTCACCATGACAACGAAGTCAAATAACTTCGATTTCGCCTTGCCTCGATGTAAGGATGCGCTAGTGTCCAAGTCTCGAGAATATCACCCATAGGGAAAGTGAATTGCCACAATGTTAGGATTCGGGGCAGTGAGAACCCTCACGAAACTCTCAAACTCGAAAGAGATTCTCCAAAACTCAATGTTTTCTGTGCGATCTCAACACGTAAGGTGTGTGGTTCTTTTTCCTTTCAAGAGCCCACAGTTACAGGAGCAGTATACCTGCGAATGCTAAAAGACTGGTTATTCCCCCAACTTGAACAAGAAGGAAACTATGCAATGATAATTTTTCACCAAGATGGTGCTCCACACCCCATTAGGCCACTGCAGTTCGTACATTTCTCAATGAAACCCTCCCACAGCGATGGATAGGTCGGAATGGGGCTCAGGACCTGGCACTTCATCGATGGTCACCCAGATCACCTGATATGACACCATGTGATTATTTTTTATGGGGGTAAGTCAAAGACACGGTGTTTGTGTTTGTTGCTCCATTGTCAGCGTACCAACAACTGCCGTTGTATTCAATGTTCAGGAGTTCGTCTTCCGAAGCAAGAAGAGTAGGTTCAGGTGCTCGTTTCACAGTTTTGGCTTGTGGCTTTGCTGGTCTGCCTTCTGCTATCCACTTTGAACAATCCCGGACTCTGTGCCCTTTAGCTGAACAAAAGCCACATACAAAATCTTTCTTCTTGAACGATCGTTTCCCTTTGGAGTTGGACGAAGAAACAACTAACGCTTGCTCAGTCGTGCCTTTTTCTTTCAGTGTTAGCTGTCTTTCAAAGGTACATAGCTGATCAGTCAGATTGTCTATGGTTCTTTCCTTTTTGGACATCAGAAGCCAACTACTTTTGAAAGAAAAATAATCTTCAGGCAACGTTCCTAATATTTTGCAGATCAGGAATATTTCTGGCAATTCGCATTTATTTTCTTCTCCTTTATTTATTTCCAACTTCAAGGAATTCCAAAGGTTTTTAAGCTTTGACATGTGACAGCTCATGTCATCTGCGGATTCTCTCTCATAACTGAAGAATTGCATGCAGAGATTGTAAGCTTTGTCTTCAGATACTCCTTCATAAAGTCTGTGGAGTTCAACCCAGATCTCTCTTGCTGAGGTGAACCGCATGACCTTTTTTAAAGTCTCTTCAGTCATATTCGTAGTGAGTATTAGAAACACTGTTGCGTGGAGTTAATTGAAGGTTTCTAGCTCCTTGTTGTATTTGGCTACATCTTCAGGATTTGCCGTGCCCTCTAACGGAGCAGGAGCCTTCATAGAACCTTCAATAATTTGTTCAGCACCAGTGATCCCTCTTATAAGAGCTATCGCTTTGAACCTCCATGTACTCCAGTTGGATTTTCCCTCCAATAGTCCGATTTTGACTTTGGTCAGCTCCATGAACAAAACTTCACTTGCTAATAAAGGGAATTTTGACCTAACTGTTTTTGAAGAGTGACACAATGGTTTTTATTACGAACTGGGCCCATAACCCGTTGAATTTTTAACCCACGTTAACAGTATTTTAGAATAAAAGATTTCATGAACTTTCAGAACACGACTGTTTTATTTTTCATATAACTCAATATGATTAAAACACATTGTTTACAAACACAACCGAGACTTGTTAATTTATGAGTAGGTTAATGAATGTTTAATTTTGAGTAGGTAGAATTGGAAACACAACAATGCCAATTTCAACAGTTTGCACCACCTCTACCCACAAATTTGGACGACCTTTGCATGCGAATTCAAGCTGCAGTACAATTGACGTCGTTCGTGTTTGGTGGAGGTGGACATATCAAACATTTGTAGGAGTGGAAAAAAACTATGGATTATAACCTTCCATTTAAGACCTATTTCATTTCTGTAACTTCAATACTGCCAGAAATACAGATGTCTGAAACTAGGGCATTCTTTTATGAACAGCCTGTACAATAGCATTATTACGTTGTTATATCGAATGTACTTTGTAACAATCTTATTACGGCTTCTTCTTCAACAACAAGTTTATTCATCTCATCCCTTCCTAATTTTTCTAGGTGGAGGTGGGAGACGATGAAGAATTCGAGACGGAATTCGAAGTCGGTGAAGAAATAGAAATCGGCGACGTCACAGATGTGAAAGACGACAATGTAGTGAGAGTCGGCCCTGGCGAAATATACAGGGACGCGGCCGTCATAACTGTGGCGAACAACCTCCTCAGTCTGGCAGGAATGACCGAAACGGAATTAGAAGAAGAACTCAGCTAAATACAAGCAATCCTTGTTACTAAATATGTATATTTGTATATAGGTACATTAAAATAAATAACGAATACTCATCGATAGATGGATTTGTGTTTGATTCAAGAAGACTTACATACCTTGACAATCAATTGAAGAGTTTGGTGTTGATCTCTAGAGGCTTTTTATCCATCAGCCCATAAGGTAGGAACGCTTTCCAAAGGTACTGTACGCAATTTAATACCAGATATTAAAAGAATGCACTGGGGTTCTTTGAGTCGAGTCATCTTTTAGCAGTCGAGTTTATGCATTTTACCATCTGAGTCTTTGTATGAAAATGTTTTTCTAGTGCAAGCAAACCAGAAGCTAACCACTGAGTCGTACTCTACGAATAGGGAATCGTCGTATGATTGAATGAAACGAGTCAAAAGTCACACTAACGTGACTGAAATTATCAACACTTAGAACACCTTTTGAAGAAATAAGGCTTTAATTGACTTTAAACGTAAGCTATACGTTACAATGAAAGTAATATTTATGAGAAAAATACTTGGTTTGAACAACATGTGGTGGTAACTAGGAAAGTATAAAACTGGGGTTTGAATCATATCATTTGCCCGTCATTTTAGTAAAGAACGTAATCGGCTAGATGAGATGGCCTGTGTCGAACTCTTTGGGGTCGAGAAGAAACAGAAGTTCTTGGCAAACTGGGAGTAGAAGGAGAGAAGTGTCGTTCTGGAGGCGGCAATTCTTCAATATTCGGAATCCCTGGGTATAACAACTTATAATCACTGAATAGTCACAATTCTCAGATACATTTTTGTTTCATTAGAAAGTCCAATACACGTCATAATTGAGAATACACCATTTCCCATCTCATTGCCTGGATACTCGATAAACATAAGTGGGGTAGCTTTGAACTGAAGTTGCTACACTGGGTTACCAGGAGCAGGTGGAGAGAATTCGAGACTTGGGCCTTGAATTGGAGTAGAATGTTCAGGTTCGAATTCTTCAGTTTCGAATCCTCCCAATTGAAGATCACCTCTTGGTGCTAAACGCTGTTGAGCAACCGTTGACTCCCATCGTTGTGACGAATCACAGCATGCTCTGGATTTGATTCCAAAAGGTTGACTTCTTGAACAAGCGGCTCGTACTTGCTAGTCCGAAATCAAATTTTTTATGTGTATAGGGCAAGGAGTGGTTAACCATGTAGGAAGTGAATATGCGCTTGATGCTCTTCTGTTATGCTGGATCATCCTTTCATGCGGCGTGCAGTTTATGCTGGAGCAGAGGAGCGATCGTATTGAGTGATGGGCATCAGGGAGGACCTCCTCAGTCTGGCGGGGATGACCGAAACGGAATAAGAAGAAGAACTTGGCTAAATACAAGCAATCCTAGTTTCAAAATATAATATTTGTATATAGGTACATTAAAATAATCAACGAATACTCATCGATAGATGGATTTGTGTTTGATTCAAGAAGACATACCTTGGCAATCAGTTGAAGAGTTTGGTGTTGATCTCTAGAGGATTTTTATCCATCCATAAGGTAGGAACACTTGACGTTCAGGAGCTAGCTTGTCCCTCCACCATTGGCGCCTGGACGCTGTTTTTTCCGAACAGCTCCCATAGGTTCAGTTCCCTGACTGGAACGGTTCCAAAGAACGGTCAGCTCACTTCAGAGAAAACCGTTCTTTCTCCTTTTTGACATGGATATGTCTTTGCTCTGGGGGGGTCAACCAAAAATTTCTGTCACGCAAAAGTTGATGCCACGATTTTCCAAACTAATGATTTTCACGTATAGCCCAGCCGTTGCTAGGGGAATGGAACTTCCGCTGTTTTCATCGAACAGAAATCGTTCGCCACTCGTTGGAAATCGCTTGATTTATTTGATAAATCGCACCCATCCTAGAATAAGGGTACAACTCAAAAATTGTCATTTTCGGCAAAATCACATTCAAAGTTTTCCTTCCACACCATTGGCTACCCGTTCTTTGGAACACGATGAACATAATTTATCTTTGCGAAACTTGTTTCCTACATTATTACTCTAACGCCCCATGGTGAATAAATAGTTTTTTTGCCAGTGGGAAGGGAGTGGGGGGAACGGTTTTGTTGATTTTTTAAGAATTTTTGAGTTGTTCCAACTCAAATACTGAAATCTCACCAGTCAGGATCCAAAATGTTCAGAAAAGAAAGACACAAGTTAAAATTGTCCACACAAAAAGGAAACAACTCAAAACGAGACACAGACTGCGTGAACTCAACTGAGTTGTCTTTCTTCCTAGGACGTGAATTGGTTACTCCCTCCATAGAAGAAAGACACACGCACTCTCTAGCGGAATTAGAGTGCCCTACACATATCTCCACCTTCTACAGACAAACTAGACCGTTTCTACTTCTCAGAACCACAACTAACTCCAAAATCGCGATTTTTGAGTTGTACCCTTATTCTAGGACAGATGCGAAATGTTCACATCTCAAGATACCAATTACCCCCTCCTTATGTACCTGGCTACATTCCTAAACAAAGTTGATTGAACTATAAAAATTTTCGTTTGGCAAAAACTAAATTTTGCGATGACACATGATTAAGTTTGGCGAAATTTACTGTCAACTGCTTGTTGTTGACATCATTTGGGGAGTTAATGACATGTGGAGGAGAGCCTAGACATGACCCTTTTTCAATATTCTTAACGTAAAGCAATAGCATCATTTACTTCACTCCATAGGAATCATTTTCATCCCCTTGACAACAGTTGACTGTTGACAACAACTCATTGGAGTGGCTATCATGAACATAAAAATGATAGCGTCTGTATTGGAGAAATAACTTTAACAGTATTTATAGTACCTATGCTTTTTGTGCCTCCACGAATAATAAAATAAATTATTTATCCTACATTTTGTCGTCTACAGTCCGAAGTTAAATGATTTGTTTACAACTCTCGAGGAAAACCGTTTTGAAATCCCCAATCGAAGACATATCCATGTAACATGGTATCAGCGAGGTAAAACTACTGGAGTGATCGCCAGGTGAGCGAAAAACGGTCCGAACGGGACCAGTGTGGGTTCAAATGGTGGGCTACTGAGACCGCCGGGCGGTTTCTGGCGTTGAACGCGCTGTCGTTTACACACTCCTGGACCTCACTACCGTGGTTGAATCTTACTAAAATTTATATATTATTCATCTGCATGAACTACGGAATCTGACAGTATAAATACTTTTTATTTTATCACGCATATGAATTTTTAATAATGTAAAACATATAAGTGTTGTTAAAGCGGGACATGAAAAAGTTACTAAGCGTAAACTTTTTTTATTTTTAGGACAGAAACAAACTTCCAGCGAGAAAGTTGTAGCTAATTAGTTGATCTACAACTTTTATTCCAAAAATTATTTTATAAAGTGTTTGGTTTTCCCATAATCCGTCTCGAAAGAAGCTGGACAATGTTCGCCGCGCCAAAACCAAGTCGCGCGCCGCGCTGCCGTTCGACCCAATGATGCTGTGTTACAACGTCAATCTAGTTCTAAGAGAAAATACAAAAAGTTTCACAACTTGTTGTATATTTAGATACTCTTATTCGATTGCAGAAATTGGTTTTCGTTTTATTACCTCTGAAACGGTTTATTTTTATTTTCTATGGATAAATCATTTCATTTGGCGAAAACATTTATTGGTATAATTAACAGTAACTAAACGGTATTGTAGAATGCAAGACCCATGTTAATTTAAATTGAATTTCCGACTTGATTTCCGAATTTAAAGACGTATTATATCCTTTTCTCAAAGGTATTGATTTGAGTGTATACACTCACTTTACAGACTTTCTTTCGAAGGGTGGATTGTTGAGAGTGTCGGAAGACGTATTCAAATTAGTTAAGTATATTTATAAGTTAGTAGTAGTTCAGTCGGCCTTCAATTTCAATGCACATCAAATAATTAATAAGACGTGCAATCACTTCAGAGGCTCCATTTTTACAAATCATGTATCAAATAATTGCTTTGACGAATTAAACCACGCAACGATGCTCATAAAGTTAGTAGGCGGTTTGTTTTTAAGGATAATAGGAAATCATAGAGCAAAAGAGGCTACAAGTATTGCCAATTTACCGCGTCTTGGTCTGAGGCAGAAACTGACAAAACTTATTTTGTTCAGCAATGTTTGATTGCTTAGGTTTAGTAGTTGTACAACACATGTAATTGTTATGGTCATAATAAAATATTAACTTTTGAGTAAAACAACAGCATATCATTTAATCCTATTCTTTCCAGTAGCAATAGATACTCATATAATACTGACTAATGCTACAGATACATTTATAAAAAAGTACTTATAACGTATAGTCTTTCGGATCAATCGGAATTAATTATCACCATGCATTGTAAAACAGAGAAGACACTGCTTTGTTATCCTAAGGCCAAACGTTATATTACCTGCTCTAATGTTGGTAATTCCATACATATATGTTCTATTATATGAATAAAAAAGTATTTTTCTTGTGCGGTATTAATGTATCAAGATAATTGTATGATGTTGGCCCATTAGTTAACATTCTTGCCTAGAAATCCAACATTTTTAAGCGAACGTCAATGTTTAAGTTCTAAGATTCAAATTTTTTACTTTAATTTAAGACAAAAATACCGCTCATAAATAATTCTTTTTAGTCTGAAAATATCTAAACATTACTGTTGTACACCAACAAAAAGCCTACTGGGTCGAAAATAAATGTTCATGTCTAGAAATCTAAGAAATATAGCGAGCGATGAGGTTTTTTTAACGAAACTCTCAACTAACTATTCTTTTTACAGCAAACCCCCTGGTTAAAAGTAGTTAATTTTAGTATCAAAAGTTCGAGAATCTATTCAGAAATATGGATCAGAAGGCCATTCAGTAAAAAAAAATTTTCCCTTGCTGCAAATCTAGTTCGAGTGACCGGGCGTCGCGTTTTTCCCTATCTCGCCCATGCTAAGCGCTGCCGCGCTAGCCCACCATTTGAGACGCGACGTTGAACGCAGCCGGACCGAAACTCGGTCACCGCAACTCATGGGCGCGAGCAGTCCAGTAGTTGTAAGTCTTTGCATGGTATCTGCTTGTAAAGCAGACAGTGGAACTCGTTTACGAGTTTCGGTACTTTCAATGTTTGGCTTTGGATAGCAGGTCCCAGCTCGGTTTTCATGCACCCGAGATGATGATAATCGAATACCAACCTACCACAACAAAAGGTGATAAAATCAATTCAATTCAACGATTCATTTCTCGTTAAAAGGCCTTGCAGACGATTTCTGAACATGTAGGTACTGATTCCCGGTCATTCTACAAGGACAGTGCGAGTTTATTTGCATCTTCAGTTCCCGCTTCCTGTCACATTTGGGATATGTAATGTCTTATTTTACAAAAAAGGTGATAAAATCAATTCAATGATTCGTTTCTCGTTAGTAGGCCTTGCAGAAGATTTCTGAACATGTAGGTACTGATTCTCGGTCATTCTAGGACAGTGCGAGTTTATTTTTCTAGTACCTTGCATCTTCAGTTCCCTTTTCCTGTCACATTCAGGTATTTGGGGTATGTAATGTCCATCGCGATAACAGCGGTAATAATTTATCTCATGCCCATCCAATTTTTTCCTGGATTTCAACACGAACTTGACCGGTGACCTAACTTCAACCGCACGTTTCCACTCTTTAAACAGGGTCTTGGACTGAAAAGTACGATTGACCCCGATTGAATGTTTATCAAACATTATTATCGGTGCACATCATCTTTTTTGGGGGAGGAACCGACTGGTTGATGCCATGCGAAGACAAGAACGATAAACAAGTCGGTCTCTTTGTGATTGTGAAAAAGCAAAAACGGTAACCTGTCATGAGTAATAACAAGTTCCGACGAGTCTCGTTCTAACAGACGGACTAGTTCTCGTTCAAACAGCTCCCGAAGAACTAGTTCGGAGCCGTTCCGGTCAGGGAACCGAAACCTATGGGAGTTGTTTGGAAACAACAGTGTCCAGGCG
This sequence comes from Adelphocoris suturalis, assembly GCA_030762985.1. Lineage (NCBI taxonomy): Eukaryota > Metazoa > Arthropoda > Insecta > Hemiptera > Miridae > Adelphocoris > Adelphocoris suturalis. The sequence goes on along the minus strand of JAUMHS010000014.1, from coordinate 1,541,450 downwards.
CCTATGGTGGGACTTGCTTCTCCGTGCAGCACACATCGAGGGATCCCCCACTCTTCTTTTCTGCCATCGAATACTCTCGATACTATCGATCCAGCCTCCCAACACATCGATGCAGTCAGAAGTTCTGAAAAGGGAGGGGATAGAATCGGTTCCCTCCTCCGCCGCGCAGCGGCGCTAGTCTCCCAATTTTATCTCCCTCCTACTGAATAGTGAAGTATTGTGATTGTCTCCATGTACGATAGTTGAAGTGTAGCTCAATGGATATGATAACGGTCTCGTGAGACTAACGTCGTGGTTTCAAAAGCTCGTAAAACTCTCGAAATGTACCTCTAAAACGTCATTCTGACCTGCATGTCCAACTAATTTGAATTTCCACTAAGGGATTGACTACTTGATGTTATGTCTCTTTGAGATGCGAGCTTGCGAGCATCCAGACCACCAAACTATACACATCATTCTGATCTACATGCCCAACTAATCTGCATTTTTACTTAGGGATTGACTACTTGATGTTATGTCTTCTTGAGATGCGAGCTTGCGAGCATCCAGACCACCAAACAATACACATCATTCTGATCTACATGCCCAACTAATCTGCATTTTCACTAAGGGATTGACTACTTGATGTTATGTCTTCTTGAGATGCGAGCTTGCGAGCATCCAGACCACCAAACAATACACATCATTCTGATCTACATGCCCAACTTTTATTTTCTAAAAATGTTAGCAGAGTTTTAGTCAAAACGAAATTGCCAACGATCATCTAGGACATAAAAAAATGGTTAATGGAATGGTAAAAAATGAAAACGTACTTAAATTTAATTAATGTTTGCTGAAAAATCTATAGAAACTGCAAAAAATATTTTTTGAATCGCCGAATTTTATTCAGTTTGTTGCTGGTTTTAACAATCTCTTTGTACTCAAATTCCGATATAATTTAACATATCACAATACAATAGGTAATTTGAGGAAATTCGTTCATACAATCATGCTGCCTGACTGGAACTTTTTCAATTTTGGCGCTCAGAAGGTCGTTTTATTTCAAAATCAAATCGATGTGTTGGGAGGCTGGATCGATAGTATCGAGAGTATTCGATGGCAGAAAAGAAGAGTGGGGGATCCCTCGATGTGTGCTGCACGGAGAAGCAAGTCCAGTACTGTATGCAAATTAATACCAGATATTAAAAGAATGCACTGGGGTTTTTTGAGTAGAGTCATCTTTTAGGGCAGAGTGGGAGATACGTTGATTTTTGGTTTATTATTTTCAATAATAAGCCTATGTGATCGTATAGCAAAAAATTTGTATAACCCCCCTCAAACAGTCATTTTACGTTTCAAAGTGCGTAGAATCCAAATTCGTAATGTCCGTCAGCCGTTTGGGCCATAAAAGGCCTTAGAATTGACTTTAAAACTCCGTTCTTTCGCACATTGACTCCACTTGGGGTCTAGTCGGTCCTAACTTCTCGCCAGCTCGATCGCTCCTCACCCATGGGTGCTATGAGCCAAAAATAGGTGAAAAAGTGTCTTTTTTGAGGCTTTGAGTGTTAGACTGACGTACGTGCACACGCCTGGCACGCTTAGTGGAATGATAAAAACATTGGCAGAGGGTCATGGAGGAAAGGGGAGGAGGGGCGGCGCATTGTAGGGGCATAGCGGCACGTCACCAGGGGCGTAGCAGAACGGCGCCAGGGGTGTAGGATGACGGATATATATTACTTTTACAAGTAACACCCATACAATACACCGCGGCACCATGAGGTGGGTACAGTGTTGTGGGCAAAGCGGAACTACGATTATACTCAATTGAAAAAATAATAAACCTTTAAGAAATAATTTGCGTGAAATAATCAAACCAGAAGCTAACCACTGAGTCGTACTGTACGAATAGGGAATTGTCGTACCATTGAATGAAACGAGTCAAACGTCACACTAACATGACTACCACACTACACTAAATCTAAAACAGAAACAAACAAACGAAAATGGACGTAAACAAACCAACACTTTCTTTTTGTATTCATCTTTATTTACTTTATATTACATACATACGTATTATTTATAATTTTTTCCATCGGTACACTACTATATAATATTTTCTCATATTTTCTTGTATATTCAGTCAATTTATTTTTATTCAATCCTCATTTTTTTTAATTCTTCTCATTTTAAATTCTCAACGTCGTGCGGGTCCTTCCCGAGTATCGAAAGGACTTTCGTTTATCATAAAAAATAAAACTTTCAAAATCAAAAGACATAAATTTGAGATAAAAAGAACTTCGAAATGAAATAATACATAAAAGATTACTAAAAATAGAAAAAAAACAAGACAAGAAAAATATAATTTTTTTTGGTTTACGTTTTTTAAATTTTTTTGTTATACATTTTTTTGTGACGATTTTCATTTTAATATAATATCGTAATAGATATTTGGCAGGGAGGGTGGGGGGTGGAGAAAAAAAACAATAGGAATAAAGGGAAATTTTTGGTTTTCAAGGAAAGAAATTAATAGAACAGCCTCGACGTACAAAAAGGTGTGTATGTATAGAATAGACTGTCAGCATTTTGTCAGCGTACAAACCACAAATCGTCAAGTCAACTATCTGGATGAGAAAGTGAATTGTGATGGAGAATTTGAAATGGTGAATTTAATTAAAATTGATAAGCAAGTAAGAGCAATAAATTGATCCGTGATAGAAGCAACTGTTGTTTTATGGAGGTTTATGGGTTTGAAGGTGCAAGAGTTACGGACGACGGAGTAGTGATGTAAGGATTGAGCTGTCAGCTGATCAAAAGATAGCAGCAGTAGCAAATCTATTAAAAACAGCAGCAGCAGCAAATCTATTCATTTAGGCAACAGGGTGCCTGCAGGTGCCTGCATTTGAGTAAAGACACGTTGGCACGATGTGAACAGACTGAATGAAAATAAGTCGTTGATTGGTCGTATTGTACGTATTGGATTGAAAAAGACCAAAAATCGAATATTTTCAAGTTAGATCATTAAGAATTCTGACGCAGAACACAAAGCATGGATTTTTTTTAGTGGAAATCATATTGAACACATATGCAGACACCACCACCACTTCCAAGACTTGACCCACCCCATTTATTCACCTGCAATCCACTCAATCTAGAATCACTTGGGAGGAAAGCTGATGCTAACCTGGGCTGGCTCAAACTTAGCAGACTCAAATTTGTGGTAGCAAAACTGCACCACATTGCTAGATTTTGGCAGTTTACAGGTTCCCAAAGATCAGTCCAGGACATCCATGTCACCACCAAAGTCGGTGATTTGACTTTATAGTCATGAAGGAACTTTCAACATACTTTTTGAAGATTCAACAGGTTGGGTGGAATGGCAGTGGTATAAGAAAAATAGCAATCATGCAGCAGCAAATCTATTCATTTAGGTAGCAATCGGGTTGTAGCAGGTACCTGCATTTGAGTAAAGACACGTTGGCACGATGTGAACAGACTGAATGAAAATCAGCCTTTAATTAGACGTATTGGATTGAAAAAGACCAAAAATCGAATATTTTCAAGTTAGATCATTAAGAATTCTGACGCAGAACACAAAGCATGGATTTTTTTTAGTGGAAATCATATTGAACACATATGCAGACACCACCACCACTTCCAAGACTTGACCCACCCCATTTATTCACCTGCAATCCACTCAATCTAGAATCACTTGGGAGGAAAGCTGATGCTAACCTGGGCTGGCTCAAACTTAGCAGACTCAAATTTGTGGTCGCAAAACTGCACCACGTTGCTACATTTTGGCAAATTACAGGTTTCCAAAGATCAGTCCAGGACATCAATGTCACCACCAAAGTCGGTGATTTGACTTTACAATCATGAAGGAACTTTCAACATACTTTTTGAAGATTCAACAGGTTGGGTGGAATGGCAGTGGTATAAGAAGATTAGCAATCATGCAGCATTTGAGTAAAGACACGTTGGCACGATGTGAACAGACTGAATGAAAATCAGCCTTTAATTAGACGTATTGGATTCAAAAAGACCAAAAATCGAATATTTTCAAGTGATATCATTAATAATACTGACGCAGAACACAAAGCATGGATGTTTTTTAGTGGAAAATCATATTGAACACATACGCAGACACCACCAACACTTCCAAGACATGGACCCACCCCATTTATTCACCTGCAATCCACTCAATCTAGAATTACCGGGTGGAAAGCTGATGCTAACCTAGGCTGGGCCAACTTTAGCAGACTCAAATTTGTGGTAGCAAAACTGCACCACATTGCTACATTTTGGCAAATTACAGGTTTCCAAAGATCAGTCCAGGACATCAATGTAACCACCAAAGTCGGTGAATTGACTTTACAGTCATGAAGGAACTTTCAACATACTTTTTGAAGATTCAACAGGTTGGGTGGAATGGCAGTGGTATAAGAAGATTAGCAATCATGCAGCAGCAAATCTATTCATTTAGGTAGCAATCGGGTTGTAGCAGGTACCTGCATTTGAGTAAAGACACGTTGGCACGATGTGAACAGACTGAATGAAAATCAGCCTTTAATTGGACGTATTGGATTCAAAAAGACCAAAAATCGAATATTTTCAAGTGATATCATTAAGAATACTGACGCAGAACACAAAGCATGGATTTTTTTTAGTGGAAATCATATTGAACACATACGCAGACACCACCACCACTTCCAAGACTTGGACCCACCCCATTTATTCACCTGCAATCCATTCAATCTAGGAGCACTTGGGAGGAAAGCTGATGCTAGCCTGGGCTGGCTCAAACTTAGCAGACTCAAATTTGTGGTCGCAAAACTGCACCACGTTGCTAGATTTTGGCAGTTTTACAGGTTCCCAAAGATCAGTCAAGGACATCAATGTCACCACCAAATCTCTTCGGTGATTTGACTTTACAGTCATGAAGGAACTTTGAACATGCTACTTTTTGAAGATTCGATAGGTAGGAATGACAGTGGTGTACAATAAATGGCAATCATGAGGTAGAAATGGCAATCCTAACATAAGAATGCTGCAACTCATTCGTTACTACATTCATCTGCGCCAGTTACTATACTTGCCAACTTGAAATAAATCAAGCGATCTAATCAGCTTTTGGCCAGAAGATTGCAGCATATTGCTACATTTTGGGTAACTTCAAGCTCTGTGCAAGGTGAGATTCAACAATTAAAATCGGGAATTTGTTATTTTTTGAAGTGAACCAGTATTTACGAGGGTTATAAAATGCAATATGTGCTGTATCCTATAAATGTATAGTTCACCAGATGAAAGAATGCATTGCAATTTCCCAATCGTGCATTTACAATAGCTCCATCATGTAACAGTCATAAAATAGAAACATACGATTCAACCGTGTTATTTAAGAACATTATTTCATCTAGCGAACTTTAGCAGGTAATAACAAATCAAAAGCAAAGACTAGGAAGTGGTTTCATTGTTATACACTTCTTGAAAAACAGGTTATTTGTTTGTTGAAGTGAAATACAAATCATTTGGCGTGGTAAATATTAACCTGTACAAAGATATTTGTTAAAATTAGTTGACGTGAGGGTGGTTTGTAAGGGTGGATATGCAGAATGCTGTTTTGTGATCTTACATTATTTTGACGGACATAAATGAGGCAAAGGAACGGAGGGGGGAATGAAGGTTACATTTGGGGTTACAATACAGGGGAGAGAGGGGGGTGCGAGTTAGGTTTCGCGTTTGATCCCGTGGGGGGCCTCCGCGAGACCTTTGACCTTGAGGCGGTCGGCTGTCTTCAGGAATGTGGGAAGCTGATCCTGGGAAACGTTCACCTGTGGAGAGAAATGAAAATGACACGTGTAAAATCTCGGGAAATTGAATAAATAACAGTTAAATTATTGAGACCACGTTTTAATACTATAATGTCGTTTCAAATCGAATCAGGTTAAATGCAGGGAGCCAACCTAACAGATATATAGAAATCATAGATGATACCAACTAGTCACTGTAGACACAGTTCTCATCCTACAACATGTATTCCTCCAACATTATAAGAGCACATTGTGACATTGTGAGTATAGAAGAAAAAGAAGTGTAAAACGCTATTTGAATGATCGGATACACTTAATTGACTAGAATTTCCCCACACCGTAGAACATTGTTCCGGGCTGTGTGGGAGAGTTAACTCCCGATTTTTAAATGGATATGCGTTGCGAACTTGTAACTTCTTACGGACTAAAAAGAATCCTTCCTATAGATTGCAGTAAAAAAACAACAAAAAACCACAATCAACTTACAACAGTAAACAACTTAAATCATTGACATTACTCCATACAAATACTTTTAAATTGTAACAGCTATCGAAAACTGTTAACGGTGATCCGTTCAATGGAACGTCGTGATCGCAGGTATCCCCAGCGTCCACGAGGGCGGAGGCCAATCGTTGAACCTTCATAACGGTGAGTCTACCTCTCTCTTACATTTTGCGTTAATAGCAATAGTATTACATAAACTCCTATCGTTTATACTAATACCTAATCCATTGCTATCCCGTATACCTCTCCCTCTCTCTCTCCTGCGTTATTTCTTTCATCTTTAACACGTTCCGAGCGGAATGGATCAATCGATGTATCTTGTTCTAATTATTTCTCCTGAACCCCACAATTATATCGAAAGATTGAAATATACTATAGAAATCCAAGAATTTCGATCACGACAATCGGAAGATTGTCACAAAATATGTTTTCACAAATGAAATGTCCCTGAGGACGACAACTGATTTATTCTCGATGACTAAGGTTTTCTCTGTTGTCCAATTATGTGTCAAGTCTGCTCTCTTGTTTATGCACAAGGATCCGGATTTGTTCAATTACGGACTTATGTCCAATTATTGTGCAAATTCTTTTCGCCCTACTACGCAAAATATTATTCCTACTCCTCAGTCACGCTTCAAAAGTAAAGGACACCACATTTTTTATAGCATGCCGCTATTACTGAAAAGCACCCTCTACTATAACCAACCCTACTAATTATAAAAGATCAGCATAAGTATACAAAAATTATCTTTAGTTGGCCTATTCCTCAGGGACATTTCATCAATCTTTTCAATCTTCTGTAATGCTTTTGAGACTTAGTAAGTATTCAACATTTTCTATGCTACTTTCTTATCAGTTGGCTCGGGACAGTGGGAAATTTTAACTTTATTGTTCGCTCAATAGAAAGATCTGAGCGAGATCTTTCCAAAAAGGTGTAATATGTTGGGTATCTAACCAGTTAAAAGGCTATTGAAATTCATTTTCAATTTACTGTGGTTTCTCCGAGACTCACCTCTCCGGCGTACATGAATTCTAGGATGGCCTGCAGGTGATCGAAGGGGACGTCTTTCAGAATGATTATTGGGTGCTTAGATGGGTTTTCCTGTGGAAAAAGAAAAGAACAACTTTAATTGATATATATTGATTAATTGAAGTCATCACTTCACAAATAAACTGAACAAGTACACGGTAGTTCATAATAATTAAAGTATGGGTGATATTCTCGAGACTTCTATGGGTGATATTCTCGAGACTTGAACACTAACGCATCCTTACATCGAGGCAAGGCGAAATGGAATTATTTCACCTCGTTGTCATGGTGACGAGTAAACACATGCGAAAATGCCCCCATTTGTAGTCACAGCTGGACAACAGCATAACATAGTCTCACCTAGTTCCGAGTCAATATTTTCATTATTTGTAATATGCAAGGTGATAAATTGTACGCAAATTACATCAAGTTATTATCAGGTGTTGACCTCAAACGCTACGAACGCAAGATTTAATCTGTGGGGTAGAGATTCATATGAAATGTGTGTTGGGGAGTTGACATACAAGTGTTCTAGATGATCCAGACATCAGCCGCAAAAATGTTGTGGATTACCTATCTAGTTTTAGAACTGTTCTTTGAATCAATTGAAACTAAAAATCTTTAGTGTAGTGTGAAAGTGGTCTTGTGAAAGGATGTGTTTGAGAGCTCTGTTAGGCGGGAATAGTAAGTTGTATCACATGTGGAAAGGTAAGTACCTAGAGGTAAGGTATACCTACATACTTTCCGTATATTATTACTTGTTCATGTAGGTACTTCATTGATCAAAACGAAAGTAGGTACCTAATTACCTTTTTTGTCCATAAAATTTGCGTAACTGCAAAACTCGCGCAATAACTGCACTGCCAATGCCGTCTTTATGAAATCTTACCGTCAGAGGAATGCATTTCAAGGTTTTTCCTTGCAGCTGGTTTTTAATTCATGTTGCATATACCCTGATTCGATATTTGACAAACTTGCTAATCAGCGGTTGTATTCGTCGGCAAAGCAACGACCAACCTACTTTGTTTAGGCACTTTAAACCAACAGCAAATCTGGTAGGACGTACGTAACTACCTAAGTAATTTCGTTTCTTGGTGTAGCAACAATTTATTAAGTTTATTTTGACAAACTATCAAATCTCTCCTTTTATTCATTCAATATAACAAGTAAAGCTTCCTCAGTTAAGCATAGTTCTACGGACTTATAATAAAACGCTGATGAAGCTACCTGAGCAATGGCTAGGTACCTACACAGCAGTACAGACACCTGAGGAATTTTCAATCATCTTTTCTTTACTATTTTCCAGGTTAATTATTCTCAAAGCCTAAACGAATGAAGTTCTTTAGTTTTCTGACACTGATTAACTACTATAGTTAGTAGGCTCCTAGTCCAAATAAAAACTCGTTCACGTTAGATTGGTATTGTTGACAGCAATCTACAATCAATTATTGCGCTGGCAGGCATGATTATTATAACATTTAGTCGAATTGAAACTTTGTATTGCTACAATATTATACTTTTTCAAAACAAAACTGTTGAAAAATGGCCTTATAACCACAAATTATGTTGATGTGAGATGGCAAACTTCTTGTGAGAAATAGGTTGGTTGAGTTGCGATTCATTGACGTAGGGCGGTATCATGGCCGACTTTGGCTGAAACGCGAACCTACTCCAGGCGTGACGTCACGAGAATATGGGCCATACTAGCGCATCCTTACATCGAGGCAAGGCGAAGTCGAAGTTGTTTCACCTTGTTGTCAGGGTGACGAGTAAACTATACGAAAAAGCGCCATTAGGAGTCATGACCTACTTATCTTACAGTTCAGTATTTATCTAGTTCCTAGTTCAATATATTTTATTATGCCAGGTAATAAATTTCATGCAAATTATATGAAGATGTAATCCGGCAATGACCTGAAACGTTGTGAACTCAAGATTAGTTTGTGCAGTCGAGATCCCAATGAAATTTGTGTTGGGAAGTTGACAAACAAGTGTTAGAACTTCCAGACATCAGCCGCGAAAATGGTGTGGATTATGAGTTTTCAGAACCGCTCTTTGAATCAATTAAGAAACTAAAAATCTTTAGAGTTCTTCTAAAGTGGTCATTTGAAAGGACGTTCCAAGAGAGCGATGCCAGCAGGAAATATTAAGCAGGTAGAATTTGGAAAGGTAAGAGCCTAGGAAGAACTTTCCGTATATTATTAGGTATGTACATTCATCATGTACTTCAATAGACAAAAATTTAAGAAGGTCAACTCAAGAAGGAATCAACTTTTTCTGTCCCACAAATTTGCGTAACTGCAAAACTCACGTAATAACTGCACTGACAATAGAGAGTTTTTGTTCTTCCCGTAATTTTCTACCCGTGTACGTGGAAAGACTGAAATACCAACTGCGCATGCGCGAATCTTCACGTCAACGTGTAGAACCACGCGTGTACGGGAAAAAGGCCTGTCTACACGTGCACGGGAAAATGCATTCGTTGGAATTTCGGCCTACGGGTAGTCATCATAGCCTGACACAAAGGTAACAACAGTTGCCGGTAATCAGTGTGACCAAGGTAACCGCAGTTACTCAGTTATCAGCAAAGGTAACTACTGTGTGGTTGCCAACAACACCGAAACAGCTTCTGAAACACTTATAGAGACGTTAACGTGACGTTAGCGTTTGGTTTTTCACGTATACGTGTAGAACTACGCGTAAAAATCACGTGAAGAGGTAGCATTTCCAGCTGCTTGCTCTAGACGCTGCTCTACACGTCAACGGGAGAAAATCTTACGGGAAGAACAAAAACTCTCTAATGTGTTTATGAAGTCTAACTTTAGAAAAATGAATTTCAAGGTTTTTTCCTTACAACTGTTTTATAATTCATGATGCACAATTCTTGATTCGATATTCGACAAATTTGTTGATAAGCAGTTGAGAATCGTTGGCAGAGCAACAATCTACCTACTTAGTTTACCTTCAACCAACAGCGAATATGGTAAGGCTGTAAGTACCTACATAGTTTCGTTTGTTGGTGTAGCACCAACCTGTCTTGTTTACTTCGACAAACTAACAAATTTATCCTTTCATTCATTCAATAAAACAAGTAAAGCTGCCTCAGTTATAGTAATAAGAACATGTCTAAAACGCTGAAGAAACTGCAACCTACCCAGTAAATCGTTGGTTTAAACGCTAACCACCCAAATTCGGCTGGTTAGTTTTGATCGTTGATTTAGCGCATTTGACCATTGGTCTATCTGAACCGGAGTTGGTGAAACCGAATATCGTTGTTAAGACCCTGAGATCTTCGGTTTAATGAGTAAACGTTGATTAAAAAGTTTGGTGAAACACACGAATGAAAATCATGACAATGGGAACACTGATAACAGAGATCCAGGAACGCAAGTACCTATTCCTATTTATATTAACTTACGACAGTTTTTCTTTTAGCGAATTTTTGAAGAAAATTAAGCTATTGCTCTCGCTTCAAAATTTGTAGAATGTGAATTTTTGAAAATTTTTTATGCAGAAATCCGTTTCAGGCTTTTCTGAATCATATTCTGAAGTTTAACGCATTTTTTTATGTATGTATGTATGTATGTATATGTATATGTATATACGTATATGTATATGTGTACGTGGGACAGTGGACACCCTTTGCCGTGCCTGTCGGAGTAAAAATGAGAATCTGTATCATGTGGTGCAGCAGTGTCCTCGTACTCACGGTGGCCGCATTCTCCGTCACGATGCGGTTGCCAAGCAGATAGCAGGCGCTTTGTCATCCAGCGGTTGGGCTGTTGAGAGGGAGAGACTATATCACATGCCGAGTGACCGGGGCAAGAAGCCGGAAATTGTTGCCGTCAAGCCCGATGGGTCTGCCATAATCCTGGATGTCCAGGTTGTCAGTGGCAGCGTGGACATGGAGCAGACCTGGCGGGCTAAAATAAATGAGTATGATAGAAATGACCTGCGGCAAGCAATTTCCGAGCTAAAAGGAGTGGCAACCAATAACATCAAGGTCATGGCTGCAACCGTGTCATGGCGCGGGGTGTGGTGCGGGAAAAGCGCCACAGAGTTACTTGAGTTGGGCATCTCAGCAGGAGTGCTCCGCGGTATCACCACCCGCGTCCTGAGGGGTTCTTACTTGAACTGGTGGTCGTTTTATAGGGGCACTTCCTTTCATCCCATTCTTCCTCCTCATCCTGCAACTTCCCTTATCCCTAGAGCCGGCGTCGGGTAAACCTGGGCGTCCTCCCCACTTTTTCATTTTTTTTGTTCTTTTTTCAATTTAATGGTGTGCCCCCTCCGCCTTTGAGGGGAGTTTCGTAAAAAAAAAAAAAAAAAAAAAAATTATGTATGTGTCATTCCAGACGATAACTGTCCGTAGAATTGTGCTAGAAACTTCAAACAAATTTTAAAATGTTGAGAACACAAAACGAAAGTTCAAGTTCGTTGGCCAGCATGATCGGATTACATCTTCGGGTTGAAATTTTCAAAAATGTAGTCAAAAATTTCAAAATAGCCTGTTTTTTGCGATTTGTTGTGCGAAATAATTTTTTCAGCATACTAACATGTGGTATTTTTGGAATCAGCGTAAAATTTCCTATAAGAATATGTATCAAGTTTTCAAAAATTTCAAAGTTGAAAAATCTGTCAAAAATCGAAATAATGCCGTTCGCTAGTTGTAAAAAGTCGGTAATATTTGCATGAAACATTGTCCAAATTCAGATTGAACTACTCTTATGGAAGTATCCCTGTATAACCAATCCTAGAACCATGCTTGTCTATGTTTGTCTATCAAAATCATAAACTAAAATTTCTCTACACGATCAATAGCGACTGAAGTGTCGAAGATTTCTTCAAACATTCGCTCATGGGGTCATGCTGCATGACTGGACTTTTTGATATGTTAATAGGACCGCTAGGAGGGCAACATATCCGAGTTTTAAGAAAATCAGAGTTGATCACTTTTGACGGCTTCTTGTAGTGTGTACTGCGAGGTGTGTATGTTGTGCAGGAATCAATGAAATTTGTTATTAGTTTACAATATGAAATACGTACTTAGGTCGATAAAAAATGCTACAAATTATTACATATAGCATTTACAAGTCAAATTAACCTTTTTACAAGTCAAATTAACCTTTTTACAAATCAAATTAACCTTTTTACAAGTCAAATTAACCTTTTTACAAATCAAATTAACCTTTTTACAAGTCAAATTAACCTTTTTACAAGTCAATTTAACCTTTTTACAAATCAAAATAACCCTTTTACAAATCAAAATAACCCTTTTACAAATCAAAATAACCCTTTTACAAATCAAAATAACCCTCCTTGGGCAATGCGCGAAAATTGTTGAAGTGCAAAGAAATAGGAGTACGGGTATAACTGGAATTCCTTTTTCATGATTGTTCTGTTGGAAAATTAAGATATATTTTTGGTTGGAAAATTGATATTTTTGTTGAATGAGTTCTTGATGGAAAATTTTGATATATTTTTTTGTTGGAAAATTGATAGTTTTTAATTATCATTACACCTGCTTTGTCGTATTCAATGTATTTAGTTTATTTCCTCTGCCCTTCAACGATTTTTGCGCATTGCTCAAGGAGATATTTTGATTTGTAAAAGGGTTATTTTGATTTGTAAAAAGGTTAAATTGACTTGCAAAAAGGTTAATTTGACATATAAAAAGGTTAAATTGACTTGTAAAAAGGTTAATTTGACTTGTAAAAAGGTTAATTTGACTTGTAAATGCTATATTGATTGACCTCATTTCCTTCCTACCACATTTTTTTGTTGGAAAATTTTGATGAATTTTTGGTTCGAAATTTGATATTTTTGTTGATTGAGTTTTTGATGGAACATTTTGATATATTTTTTGTTGGAAAATTGATATTTTTTAATTATTTATTATTACACCTACTTTGTCGTATTCAATGTTTCAGTTTCTTTTCTTTGCCCTTCAACGATTTTTGCTCATTGCTCAAGGAGGGTTATTTTGATTTGTAAAAAGGTTATTTTGATTTGTAAAAGGGTTATTTTGATTTGTAAAAGGGTTATTTTGATTTGTAAAAAGGTTAATTTGACTTGTAAAAAGGTTAAATTGACTTGTAAAAAGGTTAATTTGACTTGTAAATGCTATAACTACTTGGCCAAAAACCTTATAACGGTTGGATCTGGCACACGGTGAAGTCCGAAGGTTTGGTTTGATGACTTTCCTTTCGATGAGTTTCTCCTTAGGAGCTTTTGACCAGTTGGGGACAGGAAACTCATCAAAAATAATTGTCAACTACTTTTCATCTTCCAAATTTATATCCGATTTCTAGTTAAATTCTTTTTGACGACTTTCCCTCCCCTTCAATTTTGACCAGTGTCCTACCCAAAGGGAAAACTCCTCAAAAAGCCTCAACCTCACGTTTTGATGAGTTTCCCCCCCTCAAACTCTGTCACTTTACGTTTCAAGGTGCGTAGAATCCAAATTTGAAATGTCCGTCCGCCGTTCGCCGTCCGGGCCATAAAAGGCCTTAGAATTGACTTAAAAAATCTGTTCTTTCGCACATAGACTCCACTTGGGGTCTAGTTGGTCCTAACTTCTCGCCAGCTCGATCGCTCCACACCCATGGGTGCTATGAGCCAAAAATAGGTGAAAAAGTGTCTTTTTTTCTGTATATTTCAAGCTGTATAGAAATTGGATATTTATGAGTGAAAAGAAAATGTTAGCTAAGTATTAATTTTATGGAAAAAAAGTATTACAAATGATACTCTTCTATTCAAAAAGAGATTTTGGATTTTAGGCTATTTTTGCAATTTTATAGATTTTTTAAAACAAAATTTAATGAAGTTCAAGTTTTTAGCATAATTTCGTACATAAATTTTTGAATGTTCTATTTCATAGTTGATAAACTTTATTTGACCAATCTTATGATAAAAAATATCAATTTAACGATTCTTGGCCATTTTCAGTGGTTTTGTCAGCACATTTTCTGAAATTTGACCAATTAAATGATATGGTATATACAGTACTTTTATGTGTTGGAAAGATGACTTGGTAATAAATTGTTATGTTTATCAACTATATTAAAAAGCGTAAAATTGTGAGATTCCGCTGCTGTAATGGATTGAACCCATTTGTGAGGTCCGAAGCTCCGAGTTCCGATACTAAATATACTATAAGCGGCGTTTAATAATTATGGACCAGAGATCTACGTAGAAGGGCTGTCTAATACATAAATAATAAACCTTTGTGTGATAATTTGCAGCGTTTTTCATTGTGTTCCACCACAGAAGGTCAGTTGAAAAATTTGATGAATTGATGTACGTTTTTATTTATTTTACAATACGGGCAAGCCCAATGCATTTAATTGAAATAGTGGGGGGTTTTTGTATTTCTCATGACCACGAAAACAAGCTGTTAGAACGAGCACGATGAATGCTAACCTTTTTACATCGATTTGTCGTAGCGTTTTTGTAAGCCTGAGAGAAAGAGAACTCTTATAGAGACGTTAACGTGACTCTTGTAGTGAATCACTGCTCAAGTCTCAATTGTCCCAGTAGACAATTTCCAAAATATAGGGTGTTCATAAAAGAATGCCCTAGTTTCAAAAATCTGTAACTTCGTTATCTTTAAACTTAGTGGGGGAAAGTTGGTTTCTAATTAAAGCGGAGGTTTCATAGTTTTATTTGGTTGCCAAGAGATCGCTCCACTGGGAAACAGTCGATATTTTGAGAATTTTCCCTTTAACATTGTGTTCAGTGATGAATCGACGTTTCATCTATGGCCCATATTCTCGTGACGTCACGCGTGGAGTAGGCTCGCGTTTCAGCCGAAGTCGGCCATGAGACCGCCCTACGTCAATGAATCCCTACCTACTCAACCAACCTATTTCTCTCAAGAAGTTTGCCGTCTCACGTCAACATAATTCGTGGTTATAAGGCCATTTTTCAACAGTTTTGTTTTGGAAAAGTATAATATTGTAGCAATACAAAGTTTCAATTCGACTAAATGTCGGATAATCATGCCTGCCAGCGCAATAATTGATTGTAGATTGCTGTCAACAATACCAGACTAACGTAAACGAGTTTTTATTTGGGCTAGGAGCCTACTAACTATAGTAGTTAATCAGTGTCAGAAAACTAAAGAACTTCATTCGTTTAGGCTTTGAGAATAATTAACCTGAAAAATAGTAAAGAATAGATGATTGAAAAATCCTCAGGTGTCTGTACTGCTGTGTAGGTACCTAGCCATTTCTCAGGTAGCTTCATCAGCGTTTTATTATAAATTCGTAGTACTATACTTAACTGAGGAAGCTTTACTTGTTATATTGAATGAATAAAAGGAGAGATTTGATAGTTTGTCAAAATAAACAAGGCAGGTTGTTGCTACACCAAGAAACAACTACTTAGGTAGGTATGTACGTCCTACCAGATTTGCTGTTGGTTTAAAGTGCCTAAACAAAGTAGGTGGGTTGCTGCTTTGCCGACGAATACAACCGCTGATTAGCAAGTTTGTCAAATATCGAATCAGGGAATATGCAACATGAATTAAAAACCTGCTGCAAGGAAAAAACCTTGAAATGCATTCCTCTGAAGGTAAGATTTCATAAAGACGGCATTGGCAGTGCAGTTATTGCGCGAGTTTTGCAGTTACGCAAATTTTATGGACAAAAAAGGTAAAATAAGGTACCTACTTTCGTTTTGATCAATGAAGAATACATGAACAAGTAATAATATACGGAAAGTATGTAGGTATACCTTACCTCTAGGTACTTACCTTTCCACATGTGATAGGCATAACTTACTATTCCCGCCCAACAGAGTTCTCATATCACATCCTTTCACAAGACCACTTTCACAGTACTCTAAAGATTTTTAGTGTCAATTGATTCAAAGAACAGTTCTAAAACTAGTTAGGTAATCCACAACATCTTTGCGGCTGATGTCTAGATCATCTAGAACACTTGTATGTCAACTCCCCAACACACATTTCATATGGATCTCTACCCCACAGATTAATTCTTGCGTTTGTAGCGTTTGAGATCAACACCTGATAATAACTTGATGTAATTCGCATACAATTTATCACCTTGCATATTGCAAATAATGAAAATATTGACTCGGAACTAGGTGAGACTATGTTATGCTGTTGTCCAGCTGTGCCTACAAATGGCGCATTTTCGCATATGTTTACTCGTCACCATGACAACGAAGTCAAATAACTTCGACTTAGCCTTGCCTCGATGTAAGGATGCGCTAGTGTCCAAGTCTCGAGAATATCACCCATAGGGAAAGTGAATTGCCACAATGTTAGGATTCGGGGCAGTGAGAACCCTCACGAAACACTCAAACTCGAAAGAGATTCTCCAAAACTCAATGTTTTCTGTGCAATCTCCGCACATAACGCGTATGGTCCTTTTTTCTTTCAAGAACCCACAGTTACAGGAGCAGTATACCTGCGAATGCTAAAAGACTGGTTATTCCCCCAACTTGAACAAGAAGAAAACTATGCAACGATTATCTTTCACCAAGATGGTGCTCCACACCTCATTGATCCTCTGCGGTTCGTACATTTTCCAATGAAACCCTCCCACAGCGATGGACAAGTCGGAATGGGGCTCAGGACCTGGCACTTCATTGATGGTCACCCAGATCACCTGATATGACACCTTGTGATTATTTTTTATGGGGGTAAGTCAAAGACACGGTGTTTGTGCCACCTCCACCCACAAATTTGGACAGCCTTCGCATGCGAATTCAAGCAGAATTCGAGACGGAATTCGAAGTCGGCGAAGAAATAGAAATCGGCGACGTCACAGATGTGAAAGACGACAATGTAGTGAGAGTCGGCCCTGGCGAGATATACAGGGACGCGGCCGTCATAACTGTGGCCAACAACCTCCTCAGTCTGGCAGGAATGACCGAAACGGAATTAGAAGAAGAACTCAGTTAAATATAAGCCAATCCTTGTTACTAAATGTGTATATTTGTATATAGGTACATTAAAATAAATAACGAATACTCATCGATAGATGGATTTGTGTTTGATTCAAGAAGACTTACATACCTTGACAATCAATTGAAGAGTTTGGTGTTGATCTCTAGAGGCTTTTTATCCATCAGCCCATAAGGTAGGAACGCTTTCCAAAGGTACTGTACGCAATTTAATACCAGATATTAAAAGAATGCACTGGGGTTTTTTGAGTCGAGTCATCTTTTAGTGCAGAGTGGAGGATGCGTTGATTTTTTAGGGAGTTTGCAGCTTACCATCTGAGTCGTTGTATGAAAAGGTTTTTCTAGCGCAAGCAAATCAGAAGCTAACCTCTGAGTCGAACAGTACGAATAGGGAATTGTTGTACGATTGAATGAAACGATTCAAAAGGCACACTAATGTGACTGAAATGAACAACACTTAGAACATCTTTTGAAGTAATAAGGCTTTAATCGACTTTAAACGTAAGATATACATTACAATGAAAGTAATAATATTTACGAGAAAAATACTTGGTTTGAACAACATGTGGTGGTAACTAGGAAAGTATAAAACTGGGTTTTGAATCATCTCATCCGCCCCTCATTTTAGTAAAGAACGTAATCGGCTAGATGAGATGGCCTGCGTCGAACTCTTTGGGGTCGAGAAGAAACAGAAGTTCTTGGCAAACTGGGAGTAGAAGGAGGGAAGTATGGTTCTGGAGGCGGCAATTCTTCGATATTCGGAATCCCTGGGTATAACAACTTATAATCACTGAATAGTCACAATTCACAGATACATTTTTGTTTCATTAGAAAGTCCAATACACGTCATGATTGAGAATACACCATTTCCCATCTCATTGCCTGGATACTCGATAAACATAAGTGGGGTAGCTTTGAACTGAAGTTGCTACACTGGGTTACCAGGAGCAGGTGGAGAGAATTCGAGACTTGGGCCTTGAATTGGAGTAGAATGTTCAGGTTCGAATTCTTCAGTTTCGAATCCTCCCAATTGAAGATCACCTCTTGGTGCTAAATGCTGAAGAGCAACCGTTGACTCCCTCCCATTGTTGTGACGAATCACAGCATGCTCTGGATTTGATTCCAGAAGGTTGACTTCTTGAACAAGCGGCTCGTACTTGCTAGTCCGAAATCAAATTTTTTATGTGTATAGGGCAAGGAGTGGTTAACCATGTAGGAAGTGAATATGCGCTTGATGCTCTTCTGTTATGCTGGATCATCCTTTCATGCGGCGTGCAGTTTATGCTGGAGCAGAGGAGCGATCGTATTGAGTGATGGGCATCAGGGAGGACCTCCTCAGTCTGGCGGGGATGACCGAAACGGAATAAGAAGAAGAACTTGGCTAAATACAAGCAATCCTAGTTTCAAAATATAATAGGTACTAGGTACATTAAAATAATCAACGAATACTCATCGATAGATGGATTTGTGTTTGATTCAAGAAGACATACCTTGGCAATCAGTTGAAGAGTTTGGTGTTGATCTCTAGAGGATTTTTATCCATCCATAAGGTAGGAACACTTGACGTTCAGGAGCTAGCTTGTCCCTCCACCATTGGCGCCTGGACGCTGTTTTTTCCGAACAGCTCCCATAGGTTCAGTTCCCTGACTGGAACGGTTCCAAAGAACGGTCAGCTCACTTCAGAGAAAACCGTTCTTTCTCCTTTTTGACATGGATATGTCTTTGCTATGGGGGGTCAACCAAAAATTTCTGTCACGCAAAAGTTGATGCCACGATTTTCCAAACTAATGATTTTCACGTATAGCCCAGCCGTTGCTAGGGGAATGGAACTTCCGCTGTTTTCATCGAACAGAAATCGTTCGCCACTCGTTGGAAATCGCTTGATTTATTTGATAAATCGCACCCATCCTAGAATAAGGGTACAACTCAAAAATTGTCATTTTCGGCAAATCACATTCAAAGTTTTCCTTCCACACCATTGGCTACCCGTTCTTTGGAACACGATGAACATAATTTATCTTTGCGAAACTTGTTTCCTACATTATTACTCTAACGCCCCATGGTGAATAAATAGTTTTTTTGCCAGTGGGAAGGGAGTGGGGGGAACGGTTTTGTTGATTTTTTAAGAATTTTTGAGTTGTTCCAACTCAAATACTGAAATCTCACCAGTCAGGATCCAAAATGTTCAGAAAAGAAAGGCACAAGTTAAAATTGTCCACACAAAAAGGAAACAACTCAAAACGAGACACAGACTGCGTGAACTCAACTGAGTTGTGTCTTTCTTCCTAGGACGTGAATTGGTTACTCCCTCCATAGAAGAAAGACACACGCACTCTCTAGCGGAATTAGAGTGCCCTACACATATCTCCACCTTCTACAGACAAACTAGACCGTTTCTACTTCTCAGAACCACAACTAACTCCAAAATCGCGATTTTTGAGTTGTACCCTTATTCTAGGACGGATGCGAAATGTTCACATCTCAAGATACCAATTACCCCCTCCTTATGTACCTGGCTACATTCCTAAACAAAGTTGATTGAACTATAAAAATTTTCGTTTGGCAAAAACTAAATTTTGCGATGACACATGATTAAGTTTGGCGAAATTTACTGTCAACTGCTTGTTGTTGACATCATTTGGGGAGTTAATGACATGTGGAGGAGAGCCTAGACATGACCCTTTTTCAATATTCTTAACGTAAAGCAATAGCATCATTTACTTCACTCCATAGGAATCATTTTCATCCCCTTGACAACAGTTGACTGTTGACAACAACTCATTGGAGTGGCTATCATGAACATAAAAGTCCAGTCATGCAGCATGACCCCATGAGCGAATTTTTGAAGAATATTACCGATTTTCACAACCAGCGAACGGCATTATTTCGATTTTTGACTGATTTTTCAACTTTGAAATTTTTGAAAACTTGATACATATTCTTATAGGAAATTTTACGCTGATTCCGAATATACCACATGTTCGTATGCTGAAAAAATTATTTCGCACGACAAATCGCAAAAAACAAATTTTGAAATTTTGAAATTTTTGACTACATTTTTGAAAATTTCAACCCGAAGATGTAATCCGATCAAGCTGGCCAACGAACTTGAACTTTCGTTTTGTGGCCTTAACATTTTAAAATTTGTTTGAAGTTTCTAGCACAATTCTACGGACAGTTATCGTCTGGAATGACACATACATATATACATATATACATACATACATACATACATAAAAAAATGCGTTAAACTTCAGAATATGATTCAGAATAGCCTGAAACGGATTTCTGCATAAATTTTTTTCAAAAATTCACATTCTACAAATTTCGAGGCGAGAGCAATAGCTTAATTTTCTTCAAAAATTCGCTAATAATTTTCTTCAAAAATTCGCTAAAATGATAGCGTCTGTATTGGAGAAATAACTTTAACAGTATTTATAGTACCTATGCTTTTTGTGCCTCCACGAATAATAAAATAAATTATTTATCCTACATTTTGTCGTCTACAGTCCGAAGTTAAATGATTTGTTTACAACTCTCGAGGAAAACCGTTTTGAAATCCCCAATCGAAGACATATCCATGTAACATGGTATCTGCTTGTAAAGCAGATAGTGGAACTCGTTTCGGTACTTTCAATGTTTGGCTTTGGATAATAGGTGTAATGGCCCAAAAATATTTGCTACCTCGACAGGAGTTCGAACTCGCGTCGTCACAACTACGAGAAATTATTAATAATTTCCCGCAGTTGCGACACTCTAACGACCAGAGCTAAGAGGCCAGGGTGACCAAACCTCTTCGACTGTGAGAGTTATTTTCCTGGAGCGTAACATTTCCCCGGAGTCAAATACCAGCCGTCTCGGCTGGTTTGGGGTCGGACAAATGACGAAGTGTAACTGCAGGCCGCTGGCTCAGCAGATGCTCGCTGGAACAAGTCAGCAGTCGAGCGAGGTCATTGTCACGGTGTGTTTTGACTCAAGTGAGTGAGGAAATGAAAGGCATAACAACAGGAAATGTGATGTTTACAGTCTTTTGGCTCGAGAGGGATTTAATTAATTATTGTTTCGTATGATTTCGGGTCCTATTTCGGCTGCGCCACTGCAACGCTCTAACGACCAGAGCTAAGAGGCCAGGGTGACCAAACCACATCGACTGTGATAGTTATTTTCCTGGAGCGTAACATAGGTCCCAGCTCGGTTTTCATGCACCCGAGATGATGATAATCGAATACCAACCTACCACAACAAAAGGTGATAAAATCAATTCAATTTAGTGATGGGCGAAACGAATGATTTCAATAATCGAATACCGAGTATTCGAATGATTTCGATAATCGAATGATCATTCGAATGATTCATTCGAATGGGGAGGAAAAACTGCCATTTTGAACCGAATGTGAAACAACCAATAGGATATCTGTATTGGCATCCGAATGAACGTAGTATTCGAATGAGTATTCGAATGCGAAACAACCAATAGGATATCAGTATTGGAATCCGAATGAACGTAGTATTCGAATGAAATAGCAAGTAGGAACCGGAGCGGAGCTGAAACTTCTTGATTTGTAACAGCTACTTCTTATCTCGTATCACTAATATAGGTACCTACTGAATATCACTATCACGTTGTTTACTTTTTTGGTGTTTGATTTGTCGCACCTACCCTGGAAAGAGTGGAATGAGATAAATAAATTCGTCCGGCTCACCGGACGATTCGATAACCCCACTAGCCAGGGAGTCAGAGGGAGGCAGAAAGAGTGCAAATAATTTGGATTCTATCTAGGTAGGTAGGTACCTACCTTGAAACAAGCAATTACAAAGGATGGTTTGCAGTGTCGTTTTTTGACCAGATCACAAAGGCTCATTATTTGAAGGAATAATAAACCAAAACCCGAGCAAACACGGGAAGTAGAAACAAGCTCCAAGTAGCGGTTACTTCACTATTCGCAAGTCACAGCTCCGTCTTTCAGTTGTTTTATTTCGATGTTTGAGCTTCGGGAAGGAGCCGCCAGTTCCGCTACTATACAAATGAAAAAGTATTCGAATACTCGCATCCGAATGATTTCAATACTTCGTGGTTATGCCGCTAGTTTCGCTACTATACGAATGAAAAAGTATTCGAATACTCGCATCCGAATGATTTCAATACTTCGTGGTTATGCCGCTAGTTTCGCTACTATACGAATGAAAAAGTATTCGAATACTCGCATCCGAATGATTTCAATACTTCGTGGTTATGCCGCTAGTCTCGCTACTATACGAATGAAAAAGTATTCGAATACTTCATATCTCGCATCCGAATATCCGAATGATTTCAATAATCGAATGCCGCATTCGATTCTTCATTCGGATGTCCCATCACTAATTCAATTCAACGATTCATTTCTCGTTAAAAGGCCTTGCAGACGATTTCTGAACATGTAGGTACTGATTCCCGGTCATTCTACAAGGACAGTGCGAGTTTATTTGCATCTTCAGTTCCCGCTTCCTGTCACATTTGGGATATGTAATGTCTTATTTTACAAAAAAGGTGATAAAATCAATGATTCGTTTCTCGTTAGTAGGCCTTGCAGAAGATTTCTGAACATGTAGGTACTGATTCTCGGTCATTCTAGGACAGTGCGAGTTTATTTTTCTAGTACCTTGCATCTTCAGTTCCCTTTTCCTGTCACATTCAGGTATTTGGGGTATGTAATGTCCATCGCGATAACAGCGGTAATAATTTATCTCATGCCCATCCAATTTTTTCCTGGATTTCAACACGAACTTGACCGGTAACTTAACTTCAACCACACGTTTCCACTCTTTAAACAGGGTTTTGATTTATTTATTTATTTTATTTATTTATTTAGAAAATAACACGGGCTACGCCCAATTTCAATAACAATAAGAAGGTTAGTAGATAATATATAACAAAAACAGAAGGAAAATCCTGCAGTGATCTGATCACAGTTCTATTTGGCAAACTCGCGAATACAAAAACAATATTGCCGACACTCTAGGCTTGGGCCATGGATATGCATCTTCTAATGCCTGACCTAAATTCTCCCTCAGATGAACTGAAGATGTCCGTAGCGAGGATGTCTGGGTAAGATAGCCGGTTGAACGTCTCTTGGATTCTCCGCATCGGGTCATTTCTCAAGTAGTTCGTAGAAGATGTGCGGATGTAAAAAGTTTGCGAAGATCTGGTCGCGTACTGAGGGGCGTTGAAATTTAGCAAGGACAGCAGGTGCGGGCAGTCGATCCTGCTGCGTACGAGTTTAAACAGGAAGAGCATGTCAGCCTCCGTTCTCCGTTGCTCCAGTGTTGAGAGGCAGAACTCGACCAAAGATCCGTCACAATGGAAATCTTCCCAGTCGTGACCTGCCTTAAAGGACAGATATCTCAGGAATTTACGCTGGATGCGCTCTATTTGCCCCTTAGCAGTACTATAAATTGGCAGCCATACTGTTGGGGAAAATTCTAGAATAGGTTGATACTGACTGAAAAGTACGATTCACCCCGATTGAATGTTTATCGAACATTATTATCGGTGCACATCATCTTTTTTGGGGGAGGAACCGACTGGTTGATGCCATGCGAAGACAAGAACGATAAACAAGTCGGTCTCTTTGTGATTGTGAAAAAGCAAAAACGGTAACCTGTCATGAGTAATAACAAGTTCCGACGAGTCTCGTTCTAACAGACGGACTAGTTCTCGTTCAAACAGCTCCCAAAGAACTAGTTCGGAGCCGTTCGGTTCAGGGAACCGAAACCTATGGGAGCTGTTTGGAAACAACAGTGTCCAGGCGCCTATGGTGGGGGGGACAAGCTAGCTCCGGAACGTCAAGTGGTAGGAATGCTTTCCAAAAGTACTGTATGCAATTTAATACCAGATATTAAAAGAATGCACTGGGGTTTTTTGAGTAGAGTCATCTTTTAGGGCAGAGTGGGAGATGCGTTTATTATTATTGGTTTATTATTTTCAATAATAAGCCTATGTGATCGTATAGCAAAACATTTTTATAACCCCCCCTCAAACAGTCATTTTACGTTTCAAAGTGTGTAGAATCCAAATTCGTAATGTCCGTCAGCCGTTCGGGCCATAAAAGGCCTTCAAATTTACTTAAAAACTCCGTTCTTTCGCACATTGACTCCACTTGGGGTCTAGTCGGTCCTAACTTCTCGGCAGCTCGATTGCTCCACACCCATTGGTGCTATGAGCCAAAAATAGGTGAAAAAGTGTCTTTTTCGAGGCTTTGAGTGTTAGACTGACATACGAGCACACGCCTGGCACGCTTAGTGGAATGATGAAAACATTGGCAGAGGGTCATGAGGGGGGAGGGGGAGGAGGCGCGACGCCTTGTAGGGGCATAGCGGCACGTCACCAGGGGCATAGCAGAACGGCGCCAGGGGCGTAGGATAACGGATATATATTACTTTTACAAGTAACACCAATAAAGTACACCGCGGCACCATGAGGTGGGTACAGTGTTATGGGTAAAGCGGAACTACGATTATACTCAATTGAAAAAATAATAAACCTTTAAGAAATAATTTAGTCAATTTATTTTTATTCAATCCTC
Source organism: Adelphocoris suturalis (assembly GCA_030762985.1). Lineage (NCBI taxonomy): Eukaryota > Metazoa > Arthropoda > Insecta > Hemiptera > Miridae > Adelphocoris > Adelphocoris suturalis. The sequence goes on along the minus strand of JAUMHS010000014.1, from coordinate 1,516,632 downwards.
ATTTTTTTTAATTCTTCTCATTTTAAATTCTCAACGTCGTGCGGGTCCTTCCCGAGTATCGAAAGGACTTTCGTTTATCATAAAAAATAAAACTTTCAAAATCAAAAGACATAAATTTGAGATAAAAAGAACTTCGAAATGAAATAATACATAAAAGATTACTAAAAATAGAAAAAAACAAGACAAGAAAAATATAATTTTTTTGGTTTACGTTTTTTTAAATTTTTTTGTTATACATTTTTTTGTGACGATTTTCATTTTAATATAATATCGTAATAGATATTTGGCAGGGAGGGTGGGGGGTGGAGAAAAAAAAAACAATAGGAATAAAGGGAAATTTTTGGTTTTCAAGGAAAGAAATTAATAGAACAGCCTCGACGTACAAAAAGGTGTGTATGTATAGAATAGACTGTCAGCATCTGGTCAGCGTACAAACCACAAATCGTCAAGTCAACTATCTGGATGAGGAAGTGAATTGTAATGGAGAATTTGAAATGGTGAATTTAATTAAAATTGATAAGCAAGTAAGAGCAATAAATTGATCCGTAATAGAAGCAACTGTTGTTTTATGGAGGTTTATGGGTTTGAAGGTGCAAGAGTTACGGACGACGGAGTAGTGATGTAAGGATTGAGCTGTCAGCTGATCAAAAAATAGCAGCAGTAGCAAATCTATTAAAAACAGCAGCAGCAGCAAATCTATTCATTTAGGCAACAGGGTGCCTGCAGGTGCCTGCATTTGAGTAAAGACACGTTGGCACGATGTGAACAGACTGAATGAAAATAAGTCGTTGATTGGTCGTATTGTACGTATTGGATTCAAAAAGACCAAAAATCGAATATTTTCAAGTGATATCATTAAGAATACTGACGCAGAACACAAAGCATGGATTTTTTTTAGTGGAAATCATATTGAACACATATGCAGACACCACCACCACTTCCAAGACTTGGACCCACCCCATTTATTCACCTGCAATCCACTCAATCTAGAATCACTTGGGAGGAAAGCTGATGCTAACCTGGGCTGGCTCAAACTTAGCAGACTCAAATTTGTGGTCGCAAAACTGCACCACGTTGCTAGATTTTGGCAGTTTTACAGGTTCCCAAAGATCAGTCAAGGACATCAATGTCACCACCAAATCTCTTCGGTGATTTGACTTTACAGTCATGAAGGAACTTTGAACATGCTACTTTTTGAAGATTCGATAGGTAGGAATGACAGTGGTGTACAATAAATGGCAATCATGAGGTAGAAATGGCAATCCTAACATAAGAATGCTGCAACTCATTCGTTACTACATTCATCTGCGCCAGTTACTATACTTGCCAACTTGAAATAAATCAAGCGATCTAATCAGCTTTTGGCCAGAAGATTGCAGCATATTGCTACATTTTGGGTAACTTCAAGCTCTGTGCAAGGTGAGATTCAACAATTAAAATCGGGAATTTGTTATTTTTTGAAGTGAACCAGTATTTACGAGGGTTATAAAATGCAATACGTGCTGTATCCTATAAATGTATAGTTCACCAGATGAAAGAATGCATTGCAATTTCCCAATCGTGCATTTACAATAGCTCCATCATGTAACAGTCATAAAATTCATAAGATTCAACCGTGTTATTTAAGAACATTATTTCATCTAGCGAACTTTAGCAGGTAATAACAAATCAAAAGCAAAGACTAGGAAGTGGTTTCATTGTTGTACACTTCTTGAAAAACAGGTTATTTGTTTGTTGAAGTGAAATACAAATCATACGGCGTAGTAAATATTAACCTGTACAAAGATATTTGTTAAAATTAGTTGACGTGAGGGTGGTTTGTAAGGGTGGATATGCAGAATGCTGTTTTGTGATCTTACATTATTTTGACGGACATAAATGAGGCAAAGGAACGGAGGGGGGAATGAAGGTTACATTTGGGGTTACAATACAGGGGAGAGAGGGGGGTGCGAGTTAGGTTTCGCGTTTGATCCCGTGGGGGGCCTCCGCGAGACCTTTGACCTTGAGGCGGTCGGCTGTCTTCAGGAATGTGGGAAGCTGATCCTGGGAAACGTTCACCTGTGGAGAGAAATGAAAATGACATGTGTAAAATCTCGGGAAATTGAATAAATAACAGTTAAATCATTGAGACCACGTTTTAATAATATAATGTCATTTCAAATCGAATCAGGTTAAATGCAGGGAGCCAACCTAACAGATATATAGAAATCATAGATGATACCAACTAGTCACTGTAGACACAGTTCACATCCTACAACATGTATTCCTCCAACATTATAAGAGCACATTGTGGCAATGAGTATAGAAGAAAAAGAAGTGTAAAACGCTATTTGAATGATCGGATACACTTAATTGACTAGAATTTCCCCACACCGTAGAACATTGTTCCGGGCTGTGTGGGAGAGTTAACTCCCGATTTTTACATGGATATGCGTTGCGAACTTGTAACTTCTTACGGACTAAAAAGAATCCTTCCTATAGATTGCGCTAAAAAAAAAAAAAAAAAAAAAAAAAAAAAAAAAAAAAACCACAATCAACTTACAACAGTAAACAACTTAAATCATTGACATTACTCCATACAAATACTTTTAAATTGTAACAGCTATCAAAAACTGTTACGGTGATTCGTTCAATAGCCACCCATACACGAGCAGATATCTGCGACAGATATCGCGTTTTTAAACGATATCTGTGGGAAAGATCTGTGCGTTAGTGGGCGTTAGAAAATGATGAAAGATGTGAAAATCGACCAGAGATATCTGCGAGAGTTCAAATCTAGCAGATGGTAGTCGGGCGTCCCCCTTAACCTGCAGACTTCTCGGAAGCGATGTCTGTGGTACACAGAACTGTTCTATTGGATCGGGCAGCGTCCCTTAACGTTAAGATGTTCAGTTGTCCACGTGTGTTTTCCCCTGTGAGATCTCTCCTCTAAAGAAATCAGTTTCTATTGGTGTTTTTTTGTGCGGTATCAAAAAATGGGTAAAAAAGAGTGGCCAAACGAGTTAATTGAAATGATGATCGACATGTATAGAGACAGACCTTGTCTGTGGCAGTTGAAGCATGTTGACTACATGAACAAAAACGTCAAAAACATTGCTTACGACGAAACCCATGACTTCTCCCAAACTTGTATTTTTTTGGCTTAGCCGTTTTATGGGCAATTAAAAAAAATACCCGCCGCAAAAGCCGCTAATTTACGCTTTTTACTACGGACAGTCACTAACCCCATGGCATCAACTTACGGAATCTGTGACCGATCTGGAAAAAATTTCGGATTCGACCGATAACTCGAGTCTGCCAGACGAACGTCGGTGACAGACCTGAATCTGTCAGATTTCATCCCACGAACGAACAGATGACATCGGGCACTGGTCAGGTGACAGATCTCGGGCATGAAAGATCGGCCGATAAGTTTTTCGTGTTAAGAGGCAACGACCGATCTCATCGGTCTCTCCAGATCGTTAGCGATATCTATCAGATGAGATCGGGCGACCAAATCTGTCGCAGATATCTGCTCGTGTATGGCGGGCTAATGGAACGTCGTGATCGCAGGTATCCCCAGCGTCCACGAGGGCGGAGGCCAATCGTTGAACCTTCATAACGGTGAGTCTACCTCTCTCTTACATTTTGCGTTAATAGCAATAATATTACATAAACTCCTATCGTTTATACTAATACCTATTCCATTGCTATCCCGTATACCTCTCCCTCTCTCTCCTGCGTTATTTCTTTCATCCTTAACACATTCCGAGCGGAATGGATCGATCGATCCAGGCGCCCTCGTTCGATTCACCCAGAGTGGATCGATAGATCCAGCTAGAGAGCACATAGGCTCCTACGTTCTGCCTTTTGACGAGATTACCACGCATTCTGTTGGCTGTGGAGTTTAACACACTTATTGTAGATGATCAGGCCTCCGAAAGAATGCGTTCCGTTTCGTTCCCCATTGATATCAAGGCCCCTGTTCAGTAACATTTTCGCGCCTTTCTCTCGAAAAAACAGGTCCCGTCACAAGGAGTTTCCACCAAAATCGGCGCCGCTCGGAACGTGTTAAAAGAAGTGAATATAAGAAATTAATCAACCGACAGGCTTCATAGACCTTTCTTTTGGGGCGACATAAAGAAAAGCGTAATAAATTATCCTAGTGATTGAAATCGTGTTCTAATTATTTCTCCTGAACCCCACAATTATATCGAAAGATTGAAATATACTATAGAAATCCAAGAATTTCGATCACGACAATCGGAAGATTGTCACAAAATATGTTTTCACAAATGAAATGTCCCTGAGGACGACAACTGATTTATTCTCGATGACTAAGGTTTTCTCTGTTGTCCAATTATGTGTCAAGTCTGCTCTCTTGTTTATGCACAAGGATCCGGATTTGTTCAATTACGGACTTATGTCCAATTATTGTGCAAATTCTTTTCGCCCTACTACGCAAAATATTATTCCTACTCCTCAGTCACGCTTCAAAAGTAAAGGACACCACATTTTTTATAGCATGCCGCTATTACTGAAAAGCACCCTCTACTATAACCAACCCTACTAATTATAAAAGATCAGCATAAGTATACAAAAATTATCTTTAGTTGGCCTATTCCTCAGGGACATTTCATCAATCTTTTCAATCTTCTGTAATGCTTTTGAGACTTAACCCTTTCAGTCCAGAATTATTTGTAGTGAACAGAAAATTTTTAAATTTTACACGCGATCTACTATTGGTCTAAGTAAGCTCTGGTAAAAATTTCACGATCCTGGTACCATCGGTTCAAAAGATGTACCATGTACAGTATAGTGCACAATGAGATTCAAGCGGTGCTGTGCACAATTTCGAATGTACAGTGTACTGCACAATGAGACTCAAGCGATGCTAGCTACTCAACCTAGATTCAAACTAAAATTTACAGCAGTTTCAAATTCGAACATATTTATTGAACAATTGTATTGAACAATGAAACTATAAAACTAAAAATAATACCATTGATCAAGAAATAAAGCAGGGCGAGTAAAGTAAAGACTCTTTTGTACTTGGAAATCACAGAAACACGTTGTATCACAAAATTATTTCAGTAAATTAGCAAAAGTAAAATTTATGTCTTCACATGCATGCGGCAAATTATAAACAGCACCAAAAACTGGCTGGTAGTACCTAGGTAGGTACATGAAAATCGCGAATTTATTTGATGAACGGCTTATTCATCGTAAACAGTTCTCCTATGATGTCGTTTCTCGGTATTATCGTGCCGAAATTGATTCCAACCAACGTTCTCTTCTAACATCCACAGAGGTGCTGCTTGACAAAATCTGCACCCGTAATCATTCCCAATAATGACTAGTTGCCAAAATCGGCATTTTCCCCGCCGAAGTTTCGACGGTCTTCTCATATTTTTGGATTCAGAACATAACGCGATCCATGTCGCTCTGGTGCTATTGTACAACCTACTGTACACTACGTTTGAACGCGTGGCAGCTTTTCCACGTTGCTCTGGTGCTATTGTACAACCTACTGTACACTATGTTTGAACACTTGGCACAACTTCATTTCTCAAATAACCAACTCGATTTTTGCTTCTATAGTAACTAAAGGACGTCTACAATCAATACCAAGCATAAAAGAGCTGATAGATCGTATTTATATTGCATAAAAAACCAAAAATTGTGGGTGCTTATCTGTATCTTCCATGACGGGCGGGTGGAGGACGGAATGAATCAGCAAATAAGGCTTTAGTTTACATTATGTGGAGAAAGATCTGAGCGAGATCTTTCCAAAAAGGTGTAATATGTTGGGTATCTAACCAGTTAAAAGGCTATTGAAATTCATTTTCAATTTACTGTGGTTTCTCCGAGACTCACCTCTCCGGCGTACATGAATTCTAGGATGGCCTGCAGGTGATCGAAGGGGACGTCTTTCAGAATGATTATTGGGTGCTTAGATGGGTTTTCCTGTGGAAAAAGAAAAGAACAACTTTAATTGATATATATTGATTAATTGAAGTCATCACTTCACAAATAAACTGAACAAGTACACGGTAGTTCATAATAATTAAAGTATGGGTGATATTCTCGAGACTTCTATGGGTGATATTCTCGAGACTTGAACACTAACGCATCCTTACATCGAGGCAAGGCGAAATGGAATTATTTCACCTCGTTGTCATGGTGACGAGTAAACACATGCGAAAATGCCCCCATTTGTAGTCACAGCTGGACAACAGCATAACATAGTCTCACCTAGTTCCGAGTCAATATTTTCATTATTTGTAATATGCAAGGTGATAAATTGTACGCAAATTACATCAAGTTATTATCAGGTGTTGACCTCAAACGCTACGAACGCAAGATTTAATCTGTGGGGGATAGAGATTCATATGAAATGTGTTTTGGGGAGTTGACATACAAGTGTTCTAGATGATCCAGACTTCAGCCGCAAAGATGTTGTGGATTACCTATCTAGTTTTAGAACTGTTCTTTGAATCAATTGAAACTAAAAATCTTTAGTGTAGTGTGAAAGTGGTCTTGTGAAAGGATGTGTTTGAGAGCTCTGTTAGGCGGGAATAGTAAGTTGTATCACATGTGGAAAGGTAAGTACCTAGAGGTAAGGTATACCTACATACTTTCCGTATATTATTACTTGTTCATGTAGGTACTTCATTGATCAAAACAAAAGTAGGTACCTAATTACTTTTTTTGTCCATAAAATTTGCGTAACTGCAAAACTCGCGCAATAACTGCACTGCCAATGCCGTCTTTATGAAATCTTACCTTCAGAGGAATGCATTTCAAGGTTTTTTCCTTGCAGATGGTTTTTAATTCATGTTGCATATTCCCTGATTCGATATTTGACAAACTTGCTAATCAGCGGTTGTATTCGTCGGCAAAGCAACGACCCACCTACTTTGTTTAGGCACATTAAACCAACAGCAAATCTGGTAGGAACTACCTAAGTAGTTTCGTTTCTTGGTGTAGCAACAATTTATTAAGTTTATTTTGACAAACTATCAAATCTCTCCTTTTATTCATTCAATATAACAAGTAAAGCTTCCTCAGTTAAGCATAGTTCTACGGACTTATAATAAAACGCTGATGAAGCTACCTGAGCAATGGCTAGGTACCTACACAGCAGTACAGACACCTGAGGAATTTTTAATCATCTTTTCTTTACTATTTTTCAGGTTAATTATTCTCAAAGCCTAAACGAATGAAGTTCTTTAGTTTTCTGACACTGATTAACTACTATAGTTAGTGGGCTCCTAGTCCAAATAAAAACTCGTTCACGTTAGATTGGTATTGTTGACAGCAATCTACAATCAATTATTGCGCTGGCAGGCATGATTATTATAACATTTAGTCGAATTGAAACTTTGTATTGCTACAATATTATACTTTTTCAAAACAAAACTGTTGAAAAATGGCCTTATAACCACAAATTATGTTGATGTGAGATGGCAAACTTCTTGTGAGAAATAGGTTGGTTGAGTTGCGATTCATTGACGTAGGGCGGTATCATGGCCGACTTTGGCTGAAACGCGAACCTACTCCAGGCGTGACGTCACGAGAATATGGGCCATACTAGCGCATCCTTACATCGAGGCAAGGCGAAGTCGAAGTTGTTTCACCTTGTTGTCAGGGTGACGAGTAAACTATACGAAAAAGCGCCATTAGGAGTCATGACCTACTTATCTTACAGTTCAGTATTTATCTAGTTCCTAGTGCCCATTTAATTGATCTGTATTTCTTTAAAATAGAATCCAACATAGTGAATACAACAAAAGTTTCATAATATGTTAAATAGCTGGCTCCAAGAAGAGAAAAGAAGAGCCGATCACCAGGTTGCTTTCAAAAGGTCGTCTATAGAGAGACTTTGGATACAATCTCGCGCCGCAAAACATTCTCTCTGGTTTTGAGGTGGCCTCTAGTCGTCCCAGAATTGAAGCCCTGCCCCGTCTTCGACTCCTAGGCAGCGGAACTTTCTCCTTGTGCCCCGTAGTCTCCTCGCCACTGCTCTTATGATTGCGAACTGGGTTTTGACGCGAATCCAGGCTGCCACCTCCTCGCTATTTGCTTTTGGAACCGCTGAAACTCCTTCCCTAGCGCCCCGTCGCATGAGCATACTAGTGGGGTGAATGATGCCCTCATGTCTTCTGCTGCGGTGTCATATTTAGCGTGTTTAGCCGCCTCTGCGTTTTGGGCTACCTGCGGCCAATCGAGGTGGGCATAGGAGACAGCGTGTGCGTTTACAACGCGGTTGTCGAAAAACGCTAGTCTTTCCCTATGCCACACCCCGTGAACCGCCAGGTCTGCAACAAGGGTTGGGCTCCCTTCTGCCCTTCCCGGAGGACAGGCTCTGTGTGCACCCCGCCCCAGGCCACCTCCGCCATGCTTGCACACACGTCACGGATGACGTCGTGTCCCCTTTTTACCAGCCCTCCTTTTTTGCAGTTTAGGGCATGGTTGACGTCCATGACTTCCCCACAGCCATCGCAGGTGCTTGGCAAAGCGGCCAGTTCCAGGTCATACCGAAGGGCCAATGCATCCTGAAACTGTGACCCGAGAGATCGCAGTCCTCAGCCGCCAGTGGTATCACTGTCAACCATTGGGAGGCTTCCCTGGTCCGTAGGATGGTTTGCTGTCGTCTTTGTGACACTTCTGACAGCAGCTGATCCCCTCTTGTCTGCTGTTCCTGCCTCCGTTCGCTGCGGGCTTCCTGAAGGACTCTCTCCGCCTGCTCTTCGTGGCTGTAGATTTGGAGGGGGGTACCTTCTCTGATGGCTTCAACCAGGTGTGCGCTTGCCTGTCTGGATACCTGGAATGCCGTTGCGGCGGTCTCCACTGGATTCTCTATGGCCATTCCACCCAGCCGTGCAGGAAGTGTGAGGATCTCCACAATCTCGTCGGGGACATCTCTCCCGAAGATGGCTGGGATGAGCTCTGTCCGTATTGTGTCTCTCAGTGGTACAAAACTCCTCCTCACAGCCTTCTATGATTCGATGAATGAAAGACCATTCCATCTAGTTCCTAGTTCAATATATTTTATTATGCCAGGTAATAAATTTCATGCAAATTATATGAAGCTGTAATCCGGCAATGACCTGAAACGTTGTGAACTCAAGATTAGTTTGTGCAGTCGAGATCCCATTGAAATTTGTGTTGGGAAGTTGACAAACAAGTGTTAGAACTTCCAGACATCAGCCGCGAAAATGGTGTGGATTATGAGTTTTCAGAACCGCTCTTTGAATCAATTAACCTGATAGCTACCGAGCGATCGCGCGCCCGTCTCCCGCTGCAGCCCGAGACACTGTGGTGCCGTCTCACCCTCCAGCCCAAGCTTTTTCTGCCTTTTCCCGACGGTTTCGCGCTGCGTTCTCCCCTCTATTCTCGCCAATCCCGTCATACCTACTTCATGTTACATTTAGACAAGCAAATTGTTCATTTGATGTTTTTCTTTGAAATAAGTACCTACAAGTTTTTTCCCGTTTGTTTTTTTCTCGTTGTGCGGATAAGTTTCATCATAACTCATAACCAAACAATGTTTCGCTAGTTAAATTGTCTTTTTTTTTTATATATTTCTATTTTCAACATCTGAATATAGTCATTAAGATTACGATTCATCAAATGAATAAACGGAATGCACTATAGTTGTTTATTGTTTATGCAAAGGAGAATAAGTGTGTTTTCCCATCCCTCTTTCTCATTTCTTTCTGATTTCTGATGTTTAATTTCCGATCTTTCTGCGATCTTCCGAGTGACACTAAAACTAACAAGGCTGATTATGACGTCAACGATGTCTCTCGGATACCCAAGTTAACACTATCTAAAAAATAAGTTCATTAGCCTCGCAGATAGATGGCGGACGAGTTCAGATCGCGTGATGGTGCGGCTCACGCGTAAAACACGGCCGTGGGACCAGGGGCTGTATCGGAGTTTTGCGCTTAAACACGGGCCTGGTACGACGGCGACGCTGTTGTTTTGCGCTTAAACACGGCCGTGGGAGCGATCAGGTTAAGAAACTAAAAATCTTTAGAGTTCTTCTAAAGTGGTCATTTGAAAGGACGTTCCAAGAGAGGCGATGCCAGCAGGAAATATTAAGCAGGTAGCCTTTGGAAAGGTAAGAGCCTAGGAGAAGAACTTTCCGTATATTACTAGGTATGTACTAGTTTATTCATCATGTACTTCCATAGACCAAAATTTAAGAAGGTCAACTCAAGAAGGAATCAACTTTTTCTGTCCCACAAATTTGCGTAACTGCAAAACTCACGTAATAACTGCACTGACAATGTGTTTATGAAGTCTAACTTTAGAAAAATGAATTTCAAGGTTTTTTCCTTACAACTGTTTTATAATTCATGATGCACAATTCCTGATTCTATATTCGACAAACTTGTTGATAAGCAGTTGAGAATCCTCGGCAGAGCAACAATCTACCTACTTAGTTTACCTTCAACCAACAGCAAATATGGTAAGGCTGTAAGTACCTACATAGTTTCGTTTGTTGGTGTAGCACCAACCTGTCTTGTTTACTTCGACTAACTAACAAATCTATCCTTTCATTCATTCAATAAAACAAGTAAAGCTGCCTCAGTATATAGTAATAAGAACATGTCTAAAACGCTGATGAAACTGCAACCTACCCAGTAAATCGTTGGTTTGAAACGCTAACCACTAGGCTGACAACGAAAAAAACGAAAGTTCGAATTTTTAAGGGGCTCAAAGGTCAGATGATTGCATCAGATGCTAGGAACAACTCCCGAAAATTTCAGTCCCGAACCGATAACCCCTTTAGGTCTCCTAAACCCGTTTTTTGGTAATTGAATTATCGATTTTAGAACACTAGAGACGCTTAGGACAAAAAGACGGTTTAGGACATGAAGATCGATGCGTCTGGACACTTTTTATACTCTATTCCTATGTTTTCGGTGTCGCGGAACACGATGCCGCCATTATTGCAAGCGCAGAAGCTGTATTTCTTTTGATATTCAAGAAATCAGTCCAAATGAGTTATGGAAAGCAAGTAGTAGTACCACTATTGAATATATAACGGTTACCATTAAATAAGTCGACTTGGCTCTTGAGCTGATATTTCGAGAAGAAAAAATGTATTATGGGACAAACTTAGTCTTGTCATATTCAGAATAAGTCACAGAACAAAGTCCAAGGCAGAGGAGGACACTCATAAATAGTTTTTCTCAATCAAAACTAGGTGTAACCAGCGAAAAATCCCTTATTTCTATTAATTTTTGTCCACTGATTTTTTGAACATCAAAAAAAATCCACTCTATTCACCGATTTTTGACACCTAGCTCTTGATTATTAACCGAAATACAAGTCCGTATACTCCACTACTAGCACGTAATGTTCAACGAGCCCAAAAACATAAAATAATGGGATAAAAAGGGCTTCAGGGCGATAAATTTTGATTTCGCAGCTACTGGTAAGTATAGAGCGGTTACCATTAAAAAAGCTAACTCAACTCGGCTCTTGAGCAGATATTTCCAAAAGGACAATATATTATAGGACGAAATTGGTTCTTGTTACATTTGGAACAAGCCAGGAAACAAGGTCCGAAGCAGAAAAGACCCGCAAACAATTTTTTTCCCACTCAAAACTAGGTAAAAACGGCAAAAAATGCCTTTTTTCCATAACTTATTTGGACTAATTTCTTGAATATCAAAAGAAATACAGCTTCTGCGCTTGCAGTAATGGC
>JAUMHS010000014.1:1296051-1504828 GCA_030762985.1 Adelphocoris suturalis | reverse complement strand
GTTCAGGCACGTAGCCAGGATTTTGCCTTGGGGGGAGTCCAGATCCCCCCCACTCGCCCATCGGCTCTTTTCCCATTTCAATAAATTTTAAAATACGAATTTTAAGTCACAGGAGAAGAAATGTTTTACAAACATGATGAAATACTATTTTTAATAAGGCAAAAATATTTAATAGGAAGGTACATAATAAGGATGTTAGGTGACAGTTGAAACAATTCTTTACAATCATGATAAATCTTGATCGTTATACAACAACAAAAGTTCAATTTTTAGGTATTTAGTTGATCATAAAATGTTTATAGTAAGACTTTTCTGTTTGCTTTTAAAGACATCAAATCCAGCACGTCATCAGTCGCGAACGACAGTGGATTATGAATTGACATCATGGTCAAATGAGAAAGGCGTTCGTTACCCATCTTATTTCTAAGGTATTTTTCTAATCTTAATTTCTAAGGAACTGCAGGATCCCGTAACGTAAAAGTTGGGAAGACATCTAGGAACATTCTCCCCGTAGGATATTGTAAGGAGTGTGGGGCGGAATACAGAACCCCGTGACGCACATAGGATAGATAAATTTCCCCTAGACTGCAAGATCCGATGAAGTAAATTTATGAATTTTCTAATCCCGGAACGGATGGTGATGTGTTGTGTGAATTTCCGCTCCGCAAGAAAATCGATTTTCGAAGCGTTAGATCGCGTTTTTTTTAAAACTAAAAGCCGATGGAAAACGTACCAGACAGGTTCACACTACCAGTCATACTTCTTCAAATTCCTACGTCGAAGTTGAGTGCCAAATTCTGTCTCATTCACTCATTCCAAAAATGTTAACTTAATTATTGTTATTGTTGTGATATCGTTGGAGCAACGTAATTATGTAGCTCAGTAACATGGATGATACCTTGGTGAATAGTCAAAGAGACAATGCAACCCAATGTCCCCATTGTTCTAGGCTTTACAAGAAGAGAACTCACTTTACATATACGCTCCAGACTTCCAAATATTGCGAACCTGAATACCAACCGTGGTACTCAAAGTATAATATCAATACCAAATGCTGATCCTATTCAGAACTATTTCATAAGAGGCTTCGGGGACGGGATGTTAAATTCTCCAGGAGGCTGGACCACATTAAGATGGGACATGCTGTAGCAGAGAGCCATGCGTCTGCAAGGAAAGCAGTACGAGTTAACTCAGGGAGCGGTCGGCGTGTCACTCCTTGCTGATGAAGTGAAAGGGCTAGCCGAGGGAATACGAGATTCGGAGAGAATTTTCTTCTTCTGTAGTACAGTCCTCCAAAGAGAGAAAGGAATCTCTTCAGGGGAAGATGACAGAAGGCTTCTGAACACCATAATAAAAATGTGGAGTGCTGAAAGGTATGAAGAGTTGCTACACGGCAAGGCTTACACGGGTCTTTCAGGAAGAGTGCTAGAGGCGCTGATCTGTCTTTAAGGTCGTATACATGACCCATGTCCGTGTACCGAAATATCTAACTTCTTATCTCGAATCTTACCTCTACGCATTGGAGCTATTAGCAGAACCTATGAGTATTATAAAAATAATTTCTGAAGAATTTCACATCAGACGAGAGACGAATATTCTCTGTTGGTATTTGTGCTAGTGAAATAATAGATACTACCCTAACCATGAATAATTTTTTAATTCATCAAAAAATTCGGGGGGGGTCCGGACCCCATGGACCCCCCCTCTGGCTACGTGCCTGGCTACGTTTGCGCCGCATTCTTATGCAATTATTCCATTCTATAGACTAAATCATAACTTCTAAAAGTTTCAACTCCCGGAATTTACCGGGTTAGCCGCTGCATAGTTTTAAAGATTGAGTAAATGAAAATGCCGTAAGTCAAAAGGCCCTAGCCGCCGAATTCATTCGGTTCTCTTTGATCTTATTTGCGGAATCGTTTTAGATATTCAACATGAACCAACAACATAAATTCAACACAAATTCGTAGACCTGGTCTATATTTGGCTTTGTCGGTTAAAATTTTCAAATTTATTCAAGTATTTTGATGGCATTTTATATTACCAGTGTCGCAATTTCACATGAAGTTAGCAACGACACCGACAAAGTGCAAAGTTGCAAAGTTTTGCTTGTTTTTGAAGTATCAAATTTACTTCAATTATGTTACCGCGGTATTTTCCTGTATCTAGATATTAAAGTATCCAAATTGTTATTCGTCAGCTTTATTTTTCATAATTCCTATTTTGAGGTCGATATATCCTATAACCTATCACATCCTATAGGGTATGCATGTGCATAAGATAACATTCCTTTTTTTAGGCTAATTTTCGAAATGTTATTGTTTATTGGAATGTCTTGACCATTCAAATTTACCTAATTCAAATGTTTTATTTATAATCAGCCCAAGATGAGCACGTTTGTACATTTTTGCAATTTAGAACTTTTTTTAGCAGATTTGGGACTAAAATTTTCTATTTTACTCTTAAATGTTCGGATTTTTATTGAAAAACATTTCAAAAAACTTGCTTAAAAAATCGTTGAACCCATTGCTACATCATCAATTTTAAAAGGGGAAAATAATACTTTTTGATAATATTTGTATAACTTTTTCATCCCACAAAATTCGCTGACCATTCGTTCGTAAAAGCTCTCGAGTTATCCAACCATATTATGTTAAATACTGCGAAGTACGTGGCCAACAAGCTGAGTTATGAGCATGGTTATTTAAATAATTGTTTACACACAGGTGATCATTCTCAATAATTGATATTGTGAACATGATTGCAACCGCTTGTTAATTTCTGATTTCATTGAGCTGGTGTTTCGATGATTTGATTCATAGCAGGTGATCCGAATATTGCGAGAACGGTTTGATTTGTGAAGCGGCGGTTAAATAATTTTAATAGGTAATTTCCATACTTTACACTTTAGGAAGCTGTAATTTCGTATGTAGCCTCTTTAGCCTCTTTCTATAAAGTGAATGTTTACTCGCGAGTTTCTATTAGGAGATCATCATCTCACAAGAGCTCAATTGTCAAGGACATTTACTTGACGATGCCCAGGGTCCGGATCAGATGAGTGGCTTTTAAAGCTAATTTCTATGCTTTACACTCTAGGAAGCTTTAATTTCGTATGTAGCCTCTTTAGAACATTTACTTGACGATGCCCAGGGTCCGGATCAGCTGAGTGGCTCTTAGAGCTTGCATATGAGTCTGCAACACATACGAATCTAACTAAAGACATAAAATGTCCCAATGTGTTGCAGACTCGTCTGCAAGCGTTTCTGATGATTATCGATTACAACCTTATCGTTGCTACGGATTATCATCTTAGCATTGAGATTTCTCTCCATTTTTCTGTCTGAGAACCCATACCTCAAATTACCCTTGATTATTTTGTTAAGTTATTGCTGGATCGTGTCTGAGAACCCATACCTCAAATTACCCTTCCGAAATCAAATGTAATTTTCGAGCTAACCTTAAAAGCTTCATTAATTCTTAAATTCACCAATTTTCGGCAATATCGTGGAAAAAAAATTTCACCGCGTGATAAACCAAACACATCTGCTCCGAAAAGTGCCTTGATTTCATCCGGACAAGCCCCAATTGAAAGCAAACCGTATGAACCCGTTAAGCCCGTATAAAAACCCGTATGAATATAATGGCATATAAGGTCCCAACTAACTGTCATATTACCTGTTGACGATTTTGGCAAATGATGTGAGGCACAATACCAAGTTTTAGCGAATTTTTGAAGAAAATTAAGCTATTGCTCTCGCCTCAAAATTTGTAGAATGTGAATTTTTGAAAAAAATTTATGCAGAAATCCGTTTCAGGCTATTCTGAATCATATTCTGAAGTTTAACGCATTTTTTTATGTATGTATGTATATATGTATATATGTATATATGTATGTATATATGTATGTATGTATGTATGTATGTGTCATTCCAGACGATAACTGTCCGTAGAATTGTGCTAGAAACTTCAAACAAATTTTAAAATGTTAAGGACACAAAACGAAAGTTCAAGTTCGTTGGCCAGCATGATCGGATTACATCTTCGGGTTGAAATTTTCAAAAATGTAGTAAAAAAATTTCAAAATAGCCTGGTTTTTTGCGATTTGTCGTGCGAAATAATTTTTTCAGCATACTAACATGTGGTATATTCGGAATCAGCGTGAAATTTCCTATAAGAATATGTATCAAGTTTTCAAAAATTTCAAAGTTGAAAAATCAGTCAAAAATCGAAATAATGCCGTTCGCTAGTTGTAAAAATCGGTAATATTCTTCAAAAATTCGCTCATGGGGTCATGCTGCATGACTGGACTTTTTTAGTTTACAATAGTGTAACAGTTAGTAAAAATATACGGATCTTACCGGCACAACGTGAGACTTACGGTGTCCGCCAGATGACACCAATGTGGCAGATACCGAAGACACCCAACAGAAAGCTTCACTACTTGCATCATTCTTTCTGATAAAATAGCGAGTTGCTAGTAGCTGTATTTATAGCAAGGATAATTACGTGATCCCCGACTGTTTTATTATCATAAACGAGATTCTGATACCTTGCCTATTCATAAAAATAATCTTATTTTTTAGTAGGTATCAATATTTTGAGTTTTATTTTGTTGGATGAATCCTTTTATTCGTTTTGCTGGCTGTGATTTCGGTAATTTTCATAATATGAAATTTCAGAGAACTTTATTTCATCAATTATTTAGTAGGTTTTTGAGATTTAGGTTCATTATTTTAAATGTTGAACATTTATAATTGACCAAAAATGTAAATTCTTGTTGTATTAACGTTACCGGATGAGTAAATTCCAAAAATAGAGCCTGGGAGTTGAATGATAAATGAATGATATCTACACGACTGCGAATTGCATTGTAAGCTGAACTTCAACTAATTGGACTCGATTTCATTTGGTGTTTTCGTGTTTAAATTGCCATTGTTTGTGTGATGACCGACTAGGATATCGAGCCCAGTTGTTGGTCATTTTTTTGCTAGAATTCTCATATAAAATGTGTTTGATAAAATCTTTCAATTTTTTTTCCTTCTCAGATTTTTGAGAATATGATGAATATACAGGGTGAGTCTCTCGCAAATGCAAAGAAAAATTTGGGTGAAACTACATCAAAAATGGAGTAAAATGCCGCCAACTGCATATTTTTATCTCAATCCGTTCTCGAGATATGATTTTTTAAAGGTTTTTTCGGGAAACCCGTGTTTTTTTCCTTTTAAACTCAAATTTCTCCACTTTAATTCATTTAAATTTAATTTTTGACCACATTTTCGGGATCAGCACTAAATTTACTATAAGAATAGTGTACTTGGGTTCTTAAAAAGTACCATCCAAAGGCCCTCACATCAGCTCAATCATTGACGATTTTGAAAAAAATAATATTTCTGAAAATCTTTAAAACTGTACTACTTTTTTAAAAAGATTCCTAGAAACTAGCAAATCTCATGAAAGCTGTTTCGTCTAATACTCTTTCCAACGGTATAATCAAGTTTACTTTTATTTTGTTATTTAGTTGGAGAAAATGATGTTTTTGATGTTAAAAAAATGTGGGTTTTTCAATGAAATCGTTGGTTTTCTCGAAAGATGACCCTCCATGAACCTACGAGTATGGGGTCGGTTTCTATGTATTTTTTTCACGCTGTATCGAATATTAACATTTGTAGATCTCTCCAACTCCGTTATAACCGAGTTTTACACTTAAAATCGCAAATGTTTAGTTTGTTTGTTACGATTGAATGTATGTGTGTTATGGGGTAAAACTAGTTAATTAAAGTGTAAAACTCGATTATAACGTAGTTGAGAGATCTGCAAAGAGTACCATTCGATCCAGCGAGAAAAAATACATAGAAACCGACCCCCATACTCGTTGGTTCATGGAGGGCCATCTCTCGAGAAAACCAACAATTTCATTGAAAAAACCACATTTTTTAACATTAATATATTATTTTCCTCCCCTAAATAACAAAATAAAGGTTAAATTGATAATACCGTTAGAAAAAAAAACACGGTATTCCTGAAAAAACCTTTAAAAAATCATATCTCGAGTACGGATTGAGATAAAAATATGCAGTTGGCGGCATTTTACTCCATTTTTGATGTAGTTTTACCCAAATTTTTTTTTGCATTTGCGAGAGACTCACCCTGTATATAAATATATTTACGATTGGATAAGTCTATCCAATCATCTATCATTACAGGTCATTAAGAGATGAATGAAATGATGGGCTCTTTCCTGATCAGCTGTGTGAACTGAATTCTCCCCTTTTCTCTGTAGGATGTTGAAATTTGACCGGGAGCCTCTGTGGGACATCAACATACGAATGAAATCCCCTCCCCCCCTCCGGCTCTGGGTGCGGTAGTTTATAATTTGAACTTGAAGAATCACTCTAATCATGTGACAGAGTTCCCGACAGAATCCCGGAGAAAGCGCTGCCGTCGCTCCGTTGGAAAACAACGGGCGTCGCACGCCACTGCTCGTGTTCTTGAAAGGCTGCGTTTGGCGTTGGATGGCACAGCGGTCAGGAACTTGACAAAAGTTCGGCTGCGATGCCGACGAAAACCCATGGTGAAAAACGATACTTTGAAGTACCAGAAAACCAAAAATTCAAACCCCAAAATCAAAGCGGTGCATCTCCAAAAACGGCGCATGAATTGAGAATGTATCGGTTACAACATTTTTTGACGTTCGATTATGACCCAAGCACAACGATAGGGTGGTTCAAAAAAAAAAAGTTCTGGGATTTCTTGTCCCCATTATTTTTTTTTGCTTCCTCGGTACGTCAGGATGACACTCCTAAATTTTTAGCAAAAAATATTAATCCTAATCACTTTACCTGGGTCGATTTTGGCCAGTTATCGACCGCTATCGTAAACCAACCTCTAAATTGGTGCCGAGATGATGATTTGAAGGATAGATTTCAATTTATTTGGGTCAATCTATGGGTTATCGCATGCGCTGAACACGATGAACCTATTTATTTTACGCTCCGTCCACTAGTTATCCGGTAAAGTGGCAGAGGGCGCTGCTTGAAGATAAGTAAAAACCGAAAATTTCACCGAAAATGCTGTCGCCTGGTTAAGAATTTTACTAGAAACATGCTAAAATGGTCGGATAATATGCCTTGGCATGTTCTGAACATGATTCCGTTTTTTACTATACTTTTCCGCTTTTCTTTCGTTTATCGGCCATAAATCTCAAATTAATAGTAGGGTAATAGACAAATTCACCCTAATTTCACCGGAAATTATGTCGCGTTGATAATTTAAGGTTCTGAAATACCTTGTGCCGATAAAATTTGGTATTTTCCAGGATATTCGGTACAAAGCCGTTGGTAATTTGGCAAGGACTTGAACCGGCATTGTACTTGTTTGCCAAATATAGCGGCAAAATGGAGAAAATAGCTAAAATTTTCCAATTTTTCTGTAAAATTCCTTAGTTCCATCGGTTTTCCGTTGTCAAATTCGTAGTTCTGAATTGTCTGAACTGTGATTGGATCGTTTGAGCGTAGGGTTACCTATTGTCAGCGGTATCGGTCACGTGTAAAAGCTTGTACAATGGTATCGGGTCGTTAAGCGAATAAGTACAATGCCGGTTCAAGTCCTTGCCAAATTACTCGCACCAACGGCTTTGTACCGAAAATTCTGGAAAATACCAAATTTTATCGGCACAAGGTATTTCAGAACCTTAAATTATCAACGCGACATAATTTCCGGTAAAATTAGGGTGAATTTGTCTATTACCCTATAATTAATTTGAGGGTTATGGCCTTGAGGGTTCGCCAATCATTGGCGGAAAAGTATAGTAAAAAACGGAATCATGTTCAGAACATGCCAAAGCATATTGTCCGACCATAATAGCATGTTTCTAGTACAATTCTTAACCAGGGGACAGCATTTTCGGTGAAATTTTCGATTTTTACTTATCTTCAAGCAGCGCCCTCTGCCAGTTTACCGGATAACTAGTGGACGAAGTGTATAATAAATAAGTTCATCGTGTTCAGTGCATGCAAAACCCCATAAATTGACCTAAAAAAATTGAAATCTGTCCGTCAAATCATCACCTCGGCACCAATTTAGAGGTTGGTTTACGATAGCGGTCGATAACTGGCCAAAATCGACCCAGGTAAAGTGATTAGGATTAATATTTTCTGCTAAAAATTTAGGAGTGTCATCCTGACATACCGAGGAAGCAAAAAAAACAATAGGGACAAGAAATCCCAGAACTTTTTTTTTTTTTTTTGAACCACCCTATCGTTGTGCTTGGGTCATAATCGAACGTCAAAAAATGTTGTAACCGATACATTCTCAATTCATGCGCCGTTTTTGGAGATGCACCCGCTTTGATTTTGGGGTTTGAATTTTTGGTTTTCTGGTACTTCAAAGTATCGTTTTTCACCATGGGTTTTTCGTCGGCATCGCAGCCGAACTTTTGTCTAGTTCCTGACCGCTGTGATGGGTGATCCAGGTCGAGGAAATCCAATCTACTCCGAACATACCTTATTAATGCTATTAGTAGGAGTGGTATCTCTCTGACGGGATACTGTCATCCTCCTCTAACCTCTTTGTCGAGGATTTAGGACCCCATTTGCACCTCTGGGGGCTACCTAAATCAATGATATGGTAGCAGAGCGTGGTTAGGATTATGCACGGCTAATGCCTAGTAATCCAATCCACTATTTTTGGGGCGTTAATTTTTCAGAAGAAACATGGCTCGGGGTTCCAGAAGGAATTCCCATTATCACCCTTTGGTATATAAATAATTGACATTTTATGTCTTTGCTATGGCACATAAACTAAAAAAACGTCACGGAATAATTGCTCACGAAAATTGCTCACGAAAATTGTCCCAAGTGGCCACAACGATGATTATGACCATCAGAAATGACGTTGACCATTCGTTTCGAAATGGCTCTAGAATCCAGTTTTTTCCCTAATGATCCCACGATTCTGAGATTTGGTATGGGTGGGCCTTGAGGGACTTCTGAACACAACTGAACCGATCCCAGATCAGCTGAGTGGCTCTAGAATCCAGTTTTTTCCCTAATGATCCCACGATTCTGAGATTTGGTATGTGGGCCCTTGAGGGACTTCTGAACACAACTGACCGATCCCAGATCAGCTGAGTGGCTCTAGAATCCAGTTTTTTTCCCTAATGATCCCACGATTCTGAGATTTGGTATGTGGGCCCTTGAGGGACTTCTGAATACAACTGACCGATCTCAGATCAGCTGAGTGGCTCTAGAATCCAGTTTTTTCCCTAATGATCCCACGATTCTGAGATTTGGTATGTAGCCCCTTGAGGGACTTCTGAACGCAACTGACCGATCCCAGATCAGCCTGAGTGGCTCTAGAATCTAGTTTTTGACATTTTATGTCTTTGCTATGGCACATAAACTAAAAAAAAACGTCACTGAAATTGCTCACGAAAATATTCTGATGATTTCCGCTACAACAACCGAGTCGTTGCTAGGGAAATGGTACTTCGTCGTTTTTTCATCCCACTAAATTCGTTGTTCATTCGTTTGAAAGCTCTCGATTTATCCAACCATATTATGTTAACTGCTGCGAAGTGCGTGGCCAACAAGCTGAGTAAGTTATGAGCATGGTTATTTGAATAATTGTGTACACTCAGGTGATCATTCTCAATAATTGATATTGTGAACATAATTGCAACCGCTTGTTAAATTTTGATGATACGAGTCTGCAACTAAAGATATAAAATATCCCAATGTGTTGCAGACTCGTATGCAAGCGTTTTCATTCAAAATTCCGATGAAACATTTACGTAAGCCGACCATAGAAGTTTCCATTAGGTACACAAGAAAAATAGCCGGAAGCTGCCATAATTCGCTCTTTTTCTTTAATAACCAATTTGAATATTAATCGATCATAACGATTTGAAGTTATTAACAACGTGAAAAAATAAAAGTTTTAGTTCATCTAGAAACAAGGAGTCAATAACATTGTTCTAATTTACTAAAAATAATCATCGACATTTTTATATTTTTATATCGAAATTTCTATCACAACCTTCTGAGTAGGTACCCGAAAACTAAATCTTATAGGTACTAGTTGATAAGTTGGTTTTATTATACGTATTTCATTGGTCTTTGACTTATAATTTCTCTTTTATTCCCCTTTTTATATTTTCAATTTCATACCTATGGTATACCTGGCCTTTGCCATTTTTATTATTATTCTTTATACCCGGGCATGGTTCCCAATTATTCAAGGGCATTGTTCCCAATTATTAATTTATGGGCATTGTTCCCAATTATTAATTTATGGGCATTGTTCCCAATTATTATTTCCAGGGCTTAGTTCCCAATTTAAGTCCCCGACGTTGGGCACATTAATTTATATCTCTTTTATTTTCCTTAAGGTATAAGTCTCCATAGTTGAGCCACCGTTTATTCCCGATTGTTCCAATCTTTGATTGGGGGTTAATTACCTAATGAATACTTCTTATGAAGATTCATTGACAATCCATCCTGTTTTAATTTCTCTTTTCCCATCCTCAATCGCCAATGCAGCTATTTATTAATGAGCATCAGTTCTCAGCCAGTAAACTATTCCACCTGGTTAACATACTTGCTCTTCAATCAAGTATGTCTTTGAGTGGGGGAGTGTGACAGAGTTCCCGTCAGAATACCAGAGAAAGTGCTGCCGTCGCTCTGTTGGAAAACAACGGGCGTTGCACGCCACTTCTCGTGTTCTTGAGAGGCTGAGTTTGGCGTTGGATGGGTGATCCAGGTCCTGGAAATCTAATCTACTCCGAGCATAGCTCATCAATGCTATTAGTAGGAGTGGTATCTCTCTGACGGGATACTGTCATCCTCCTCTACCTCTTTTTCGAGGATTTGGGGCCCCATTGCACCTCTGGGGGGGGGACCTAAATCCATGATAATCAGCAGAGTGAACTCTAAAGCTAATTTAGCTCCTATTCAACTTGAGATGCTGAAATTTGTATCGGGATCTCTTTGATGGGTGTGGCAGAGTATAATTACAACTTGATGAATCACCCTAATCATCTGAGTAGGCTCTTTAGCTCATTTTGTTCCTATTCCGCTTTTAAGATGTACCTACTCATATTGAATTTTTGAACGGGGTCTCCGTGGGTATGGTAGACCATGACTACAACTGGAGAAAAAAGTCCAGTCATGCAGCATGACCCCATGAGCGAATTTTTGAAGAAATCTTCGACATTTCAGTCGCTATTGATCGTGTAGAGAAATTTTAGTTTATGATTTTGATAGACAAACATGGAGTCGAATTATTAATTCAAGTCCTAAAACAGTTGAGCGTAAAACATTAAAGAGAGCGACTGAGAGAATCGGAGGACGGAATATTTCACCGAGTGAACTCATCAGTTGTGATTACATTTTTGTTTGTTTAACAAGCACCTACTACCTACGTTTTAAACAGCATGGTTCAAGGATTGGTTATACAGGGATACTTCCATAAGAGTAGTTCAATCTGAATTTGGACAATGTTTCATGCGAATATTACCGATTTTTACAACTAACGAACGGCATTATTTCGATTTTTGACTGATTTTTCAACTTTGAAATTTTTGAAAACTTGATACATATTCTTATAGGAAATTTTACGCTGATTCCGAATATACCACATGTTAGTATGCTGAAAAAATTATTTCGCACAACAAATCGCAAAAAACAGGCTATTTTGAAATTTTTGACTACATTTTTGAAAATTTCAACCCGAAGATGTAATCCGATCATGCTGGCCAACGAACTTGAACTTTCGTTTTGTGTCCTTAACATTTTAAAATTTGTTTGAAGTTTCTAGCACAATTCTACGGACAGTTATCGTCTGGAATGACACATACATATATACATACATACATATATACATACATACATACATATATACATACATATATACATACATAAAAAAATGCGTTAAACTTCAGAATATGATTCAGAATAGCCTGAAACGGATTTCTGCATAAAAATTTTTCAAAAATTCACATTCTACAAATTTTGAGGCGAGAGCAATAGCTTAATTTTCTTCAAAAATTCGCTAACACTCTATTCAGCGAGCGGTAGCTAATTTAGCTGAACTTTGCTGAATTTTGTTATAAATACTGAACTTTCGAACGCTTCTCTGAGTGTGGTAGATAGTGTTTCCTATACTGTAGATAGTATTTCCTATACTATAGATTTCCCTAGGAGTACTGGCACAATTTTTATTTTTTATTTAAGAATTAAGCCGCATCTCAACCTGAAGGGTCATTTGCGGCATTGCACGAAGTGTCAAGTGAGACACTTAAACTGGCACGATTCTAAACTGTAACTAAGACTAGATAAATAGGCTTACATTAAATTAAGTGAAATAAAACTATGACTTGGTGGAAATAAACATATCTCAGATTAAAAATATCACAGTTTGTAGTAGAGCTCTTTGGCTCTCAGGTACGTTAACAGGTAGTGGACCTTGTCTGGCCCAGGTAGGACATCAACCCACTGAGGAAAACTATGACTTGGTGGAAATAAACATATCTCAGATTAAAAATATCACAGTTTGTAGTAGAGCTCTTTGGCTCTCAGGTACGTTAACAGGGAGTGGACCTTGTCTGGCCCAGGTAGGACATCAACCCACTGAGGGGGCCTATGCAGGACTCTGAGGTCCGTAAGAGCTGGGCGATCCTCCAAAAAGTGGCGGATGGACAGATCACCCCACATCCTCCACACAAAACATCACAAGCACCTGCACTAAGCAGATGTCCATGGGTAAGACGTGTATGGCCAGTAGCAACCCGATTGACCACAATGCGGTCCCTCCTTGAAAGTTGGGTCACAAAAGGGCCAACCGAGCAAAGGTCCTGAAGGACACCACTCAGACTAGTGAACTCAATCTGCCATTGCTCAAGCCAGATGGAATTGGCTTTATATTGAACGTAGGATACTTGATCCTAAATGCGCATAGGCAAAATTTCAATGGTGCTATCACCAATGGCTCTCCTTGCAAGGGCATCAGCAGACTCATTGCCGTGGATACCAGCATGGCTTGGCACCCACATAAAAGTGATGGAAGTACCAAGAGTTGTGGCTGGGTGCAGTGATAAACAGAGTCTTTGTATCAGAGGAATAAAGCCTAGTACGCACTGGGATTCATTGTTCGGACTCTTTGTTGCAGACGCTCGGATTCATGTCTCAGATTCTTTGCCCCGCGACATTGTCGCTCTGCAAATCGTGTACGCATCTAGTTTGAACCTGAGCCATGTCGAACGAGGTCGCGCTTTCGGGGATTGCAGTAGCACTTTACATAGCTCTACGGAGTAAAAAAAAATGCTACATGATGTTTTATTATATCTGCATTAGATAGCCCATCTGCGCCAACCACTAAGAAGGGTGTAATGATGCTTCATGGGTAAATTCTAGAGCTCATTTCTGATCGAAAGTACTTGTTAGAGATTTATTTTAATGCTTTGTTTTCTGAGTAATTTCATTTTTAAGATATGTTTTCCACCTTCAAACGACCATAACTCCACTTGAGATCACTGCAAAATCAAAAATATGACCACCGTTGGAAACAGCTTTAATTGGATATTCCAGCTATTTGATGTCAAATCGATTTTATAAGACAACTTAATAAGTTAGTAAAAAGTTCCAGTCATGCAGCATGATCGTATGAGCGGATTTTCGTAAATTATCTTAGTATATAGGTATTGTTAAATTGTTTTGAAAATTTAGGCTTTTTACTAGGAAGAAATGTTCACTACCGATTTTGTGGCAAATAAACTTGACCTAAATAATTTTCGAAAATTCAAAAAATGTTTTAGCAAATTTAAAAAAAAAATGTTTTTTTTTCTTTTTTTTAGCCGTTTTTATCCATTTTTGACAAATGTTAATAAAATTTAAGTTCCTACTTTTTTCAGCACAAATTTCTTGTTTTTCTAGTTTATTGTTACCTAATAAAGTTCTTTTGACGAAAAATTTTCTAAAAAAAATTAACAATTTTTACCCGTTTTTAGCTACAAGCATAACTACAAAGCAATAACAACGAAGACACACACATTGAGGCCCACATTGTTCGATATTCACGTACGCACTGACTCAATGTTGCGCGACATTGTTCAAAGAATCCCATTCCGTATAGGACTCAAAAAATACTAAAACGCAACACACGAGATGCAAGACTCAATGTCGCTGAGCGTCCCGGATGCAAGAAAATGAGTCCGAGACGCAGCTCCGCGACAATGAGTCCGAACAAAGAATCCCAGTGCGTACTAGGCTTAAGAGTCCCTGAAAGCCTCAATGGTACTCTGTGAGTCACTGCAGATTACATAGTTCCCAATTCCCAACAGCTGGCAGTGCTCAACAACCAGTGTCACCGCCCACAGCTCTGCATGCTCTGTGGTAAGCATCTGGTGACTTGAAAGTTGTGGTTCCATAGAGCGAGGCCAACACCATCAGGAGTCTTTGAATAGGGTGAGTTCTTCCATGAATTAATCTACTAATAGGAGGATCGTACCTTCATGTGCGCAAGGAGTAAAAGTGAGCACTAACATCCGGTGTTGGCTACAGCGAGGTTAAAACTCGTGTTCACACCAGGATCCACCAAGTTGTTGTTTTCTAGTCTGTACTGTAGTCTCCTCTACCATTGTGTTTTCATCAGATTGATTTTCCCTTGTCCAAAAAAACAAGAATGTTTAATAACATTCATTACGAGGTTTAGCACGAAAAAATTCCCCAAAATCATGAATGAAGTACATTTGGCAATTGAATTCTTCAAAAACCCAGCATTTCACAATTTTTCCACTTTTAGAGCGGAATTATGCCCGTTTTAGTGCACTAAAAAAAATCGAGTGATGGGTAATTTCTTCATGAAATTTCACGTAGAATTCGAATGTTCAATAAAAACGCTGCAAATTATTACACAAAGGTTTATTATTTCTGTATCATACAGACGTAGAAAAATGACCGTAATTATTTAGCCTCACTTATAGTATATTTAGTAGGTATCGAAACTCGGGGCTTCCAATATTTGGTTCACTCGTTCACTGCAATACCCCATAATTTTACGCTTTATAGTAAAGTTGAGGAAAAAAAAAAAAAGTTCCAGTCATGCAGCATGATCGTATGAGCGAATTTTCATAAACTATCTATTGTACTATAGTATGTTAAACTGCATTGAAATTGGAGCAATTTTAGTTGACAGAAATGGTTAAAAACCAATTTTATGGCCAAAAAAAACCTATTCTAAATAGAATTTCAATGATTGAAAAGGGATTTTTGATTTTTAAATTTTTTTGCAGTTTTTATAGATATTTTAGCAAATTTTAATGACATTTAAGTACGTTTTTCATCATAATTTTGAGCAAAAATTTTTAATGTCCTGGTTAATCGTTGAAAATTTAGTTTTGACTAAAATTCTGCACAAAAATAGAAATTTAACGATTTTTGGCCATTTTTAGTGATTTT
The DNA here is from genome assembly GCA_030762985.1 of Adelphocoris suturalis. Lineage (NCBI taxonomy): Eukaryota > Metazoa > Arthropoda > Insecta > Hemiptera > Miridae > Adelphocoris > Adelphocoris suturalis. The sequence goes on along the minus strand of JAUMHS010000014.1, from coordinate 1,489,379 downwards.
TTGGGTACAATTTTCGAAATTTGACCAATTTAATGTGCTCAAAAATTGTTGTCCAACGAACTCATCCTTTCTTTTGAAATGCTTGATTTTTTTTGGCGAAAGAACGAAGTTTTTATCTCAATTCTATCGAGAGTTATCGTCTGGAATGACACATACATATATATGTAAGATTCTCGCCTGACCTCGCATCTCATTTCCTTGTTAATCACAACCTGGAGTCTTGTTAGTCACTCCATGTTGTTTTTCAAACCCACAGTTGTTGTTTTAGTTACCAAGAACTTTCTTTCATCTCCCGTTTTTAGCGAATTTTTGAAGAAAATTAAGCTATTGCTCTCGCCTCAAAATTTGTAGAATGTGAATTTTTGAAAACATTTTATGCAGAAATCCGTTTCGGGCTATTCTGAATCATATCCTGAAGTTTAACGCATTTTTTTATGTATGTATGTATGTATGTATATATGTATGTATGTATGTATGTATGTATGTATGTATGTATGTATGTGTCATTCCAGACGATAACTGTCCGTAGAATTGTGCTAGAAACTTCAAACAAATTTTAAAATGTTAAGGACACAAAACGGAAGTTCAAGTTCGTTGGCCAGCATGATCGGATTACATCTTCGGGTTGAAATTTCCAAAAATGTAGTCAAAAATTTCAAAATAGCCTGTTTTTTTGCGATTTGTTGTGCGCAATAATTTTTTCAGCATACTAACATGTGGTATATTCGGAATCAGCGTAAAATTTCCTATAAGAATATGTATCAAGTTTTCAAAAATTTCAAAGTTGAAAAATCAGTCAAAAATCAAAAGAATGCCGTTCTTTGCATGAAACATGAAACATTGTCCAAATTCAGATTGAACTACTCATATGGAAGTATCCCTGTATAACCAATCCTAGAACCATGCTGTTTAAAACGTAGGTAGTAGGTGCTTGTTAAAAAAAAAAAAAAAATAAAAAAAATGTAATCACAACTGATGAGTTTACTCTGTGAATAGATGCACAGAGACTACAGTTTGTCTGTCAATTTCTAGCTGTAGGATACTAGGATTCGAATGCATCTGTCTTTATATCACTCGTAATATAAAGCCTCATCATCGATTGGCTGTGGAAATACGTTTCTTTCATATGACGTCGGTATGTTATTTTATTTTATGTCAAGATTTGATGATGTTATGATAGGATACTCTTAAGATTTCAACTGCCTTCAATACTGACCACATTGGACATCGAAATCTATGAATATTTACCTACATTTGTCTTTAAATCCACAAGATTAGTTTAATAATAATAAAGTATGAGTACCTCCTAATTATTTTTAATAATTTGATTCCATGTTTGTCTAGAAAAATCATAAACTAAAATTTCTCTACACGATCAATAGCGACTAAAATGTAGGATTTCTTAAAAAATTCGCTCATGGGGTCATGCTGCATGACTGGACTTTTTGTTCATTTATAATCCGTTTGTACGTTAGAATCGACTTAGTTTTCGATTCTCAATAAATTTTGAGCATCGTTTCTTTTGTATTATTTCGGTTTGTGGATAGTAATCCTAAGTCTTACAAATCGAAAACTCGGTTCTAACCATGACAGGCGTACGCGCGAAATTCCTGATAATTGCCGCGGCCAGTGATGACAAAAAAACTTCAGTTTATCACGTCAAACAGTTTCAGATCCTCAGTGAAAGAGAAATCTACGTATTTTCGCCAGACAAGCGATCAATTGGGAATCATCAAGAACTAACGAAAAATACAATCATCAAGAATGCACTAAAGTCAATCAAATCGAGGGGCCAGTTTCGAAACATCACTATAACGCTTTCAGATGACCTACGAGAAATCTATCTAGACTCAGAAGGAAATCCCTGTTTCGAGGGTGAGTACTTAGAGGAACTTCTTGATCCCACAAAAATTGATTTGAAACAACCACATCACATCGGACAACCATCGAGTGAACAACCTGATGAATGGAAATCGTTGAAATCGGTCACAAATGATATTGTTCTGGGTAAATTCAATGGGAAAAACTTCAATGCTTCAACTTGGCTCGCGACGCTAGAGACTGAATGTGCCCGTCTAGAAATTCCAGAGGGACGTTATTGCGAAGTCATCAGGCTGTTCATCGAGGGACCTGTTACCGACTGGTACACAGCAAACAGAGTACTCCTTGGAACCACGATCTGGGGGACCTGGAAACAATCATTCCTCGACAATTTCTCCAACAAAGGCTGGTCAAACGTAAGTTAAGTACGCTTATAATTTTAAATTCATTAAAGGGTCCATCTCAGAATACGCGTTGAGGAAACTTAGTTTACTCGTTGACATTGATCCTACATTAAGTGAAAACACCCGAGTCTGTTTTATAGTGGTGGGACTGCCTTGGTATGTCCAGAATAGGTTGGATAGAAACGAAATAGATAGATAGATAGGTTTTATTTGTACATACCAAATTTGGTATTACAAGAGAATAGAAACGAAATAACAACTGTTAACGAATTGATGATAAAATTGAACCAACTGGATAGATCTTTTCAACCGACATCAAATAGCAACTCTGCAACCAACAGTAATAAATACTCATCGTTCAATAAAACTGGATCCATAGAACGTAAGCCGTGTTCTTATTGCGAGAAAATAGGTAGGTAAACCAGGCCGAATGCATCCCGAATCAACCTGCCGCACAAAAAAATTCTCGAATAACTGTAGCATCATTTGGTTATTATTATTATTATTGTTAATTTCATATGATTTGTTTACCTAGGAATTCGGTAACTAATAAAAAGTGCAGTCTTCATTCAAATCTCGTACGGTTCATTCGTAGTTCGTAAATATTATTATACGGAGTCATCTAAAACTGGTAACACTTGATCTTTTTGGCCAATATGGAAAATCAGAATATTCCCACAAGCAATGTAGGGTACTCCAGAGAAATTACCCGTAATATCCATTTCATCGCACCGCCTTTTTGGAAAGCCAATGTTTTGATCTGGTTTGGCCAATGTGAGTCCCAGTTTCGAATCAACAACATTTCCAATGACCAAGACCGATTTGATTGTATAATAGGAGCAATCGATTCTAGTATCCTGTCTCAAGTGAGTGATCTCGTCATCACACCGCCAGCACAAAACAAGTATCAGACACTGAAAAACAGAATCATTGACTCGTTTACCGACTCCGAAGACAAGAGGTTGCAGCGTTTGTTGAAGGAAACGACCCTAGGGGATCGACGACCCAGCCAGCTACTGCGAGAGATGACAGAGTTAGCCAATAACAAAGTGAGCGATTCAATTCTTAAATCTTTATGGCTACAACAACTTCCGGCGAACACGAGAGCAATTCTATCAGTAAGCTCAGATGCTAGCTTAGAAACTTTAGTACCGCTAGCTGATAAGATTATGGAACTTTCTGACCCTAAATCTGAATGTGCATCAATAAATGCCGTGCAAAACCGGCCTAGCCCATCTAGTTCCGAGCGATCTAGTTGTAATCAAGTATATGACGATCTAGCCAATAAGATAGATGCATTAACTTTTAAATTCGATGCTCTAGAAACCGCACAATTTAGAAACACCAAACGTTCACGATCGCGATCTCGACCTAGAGCTAAGCTTTTCTCTAGGGACAGCCAAGTAGCAGCAGGTACCTGGCGATGCAGATTCCATTTCCGGTATGGAGATAAAGCCCGCAAATGTGAACCCCCATGTTGTTATTTCAAGTCAGTTAAGCCATCGGAAAACCAGTAGGCCAATCGTTAGATGCGGCGAGCGATGCAGGCCAACTAGGTAGCCGCCTTTTCATACAAGATAAGAGTTCTAAGAAAATTTTTCTTGTAGATTCCGGTGCTGATGTTAGCGTAGTTCCTCCTATAGCAGCAGACAGGAAACACACTTCCAAGTACCACCTTTACGCAGCGAATGGCACTGAGATAAATACCTATGGCACATCACTACTCTTAGTTGATTTAGGGCTCCGTCGAGCATTTCACTGGCCATTTGTCATAGCTGACGTTTCGAAACCGATAATTGGAGCAGACTTCCTGGCTCATTATGGTCTTCTAGTAGATTTGAAGCGTCGATGTTTGCACGATTCTCTTACTTCTATCTCAGCTATTGGTCGACTGTCTCGATCCAATCTGCCAGTAATAACTACTATAGGGGCGAATTCATCTTACCATTCACTTCTTGCAGAGTTCAAGGATATCACGAGGCCATCGTTTACTGCAGTTAAACCCAAACATAACGTTGTCCATCACATCCTTACTTCAGGTCCTCCTATAGCTGCTAAATACCGTCGTCTTGACGCAGTAAAGTATGCAATTGCGAAAAAAGAGTTCGACTACATGGTAACTCAAGGCATTTGTCGTCCCTCCAAAAGTCCTTGGGCAAGCCCATTGCATATGGTGTCTAAAAAGACTGGAGATTGGAGGCCATGTGGGGATTACCGCTCTTAATAAAGTTACGGTTCCTGACCGATACACACTGCCAAATATCCAGGATATGGCTCAGGACCTCCATGGTAAGACTATCATTTCAAAGATAGACCTACTCAAAGCTTACCATCAGATTCCTATGGCTCCTGAGGATATTGAAGAAACTGCCATCATCACTCCTTTCGGCCTTTTTGAGTTTCCTTACATGACCTTCGGTTTGTGCAATGCAGCTCAGACCTTTCAGCGGTTTGTCAATGAACTGACGCGAGGTTTGAGAAACGTTAGGGCATACCTTGATGATTGCTTGGTAGCTAGTTCTTCCCAGGAAGAGCATTTAAGGGACCTCAGAGAACGCTTCCAACGATTCAGAGATTTTGGAGTCGTCATCAACCCTGCGAAGTGTGAATTTGGGGTAGAGCAGATAGAGTTTTTAGGTCATATGGTGTGCACTGAAGGTATCAAACCATTACCGAAGCGTGTTGAGGCTTTGCAGAAATTCGAACTGCCAGCGGATGTCCAAAGCTTGAGACGCTTTCTTGGTATGTTTAATTTTTACCGTCGTTTTGTTCCAAAAGCTGCAGGCCATCTATCCTCTCTCACTAACTATCTCAAGGGACACATGGGGAGAGAAAATTCGAAAATTCAATGGACCCCAGAAACGCGAAATGCATTTGAGCAATGCAAGGCAGAACTACAGGTAGCGATGATGTTGGCTCATCCCCGTTCAAATGTACCCTGGTCTGTCATGGTGGACGCATCAAATGTAGCAATAGGGGGCAGTGTTCAGCAGCGGGTAGATGGAGTTTGGCAGCCACTCAGTTTCTTTTCGCGAACCTTATCACCCACTGAACAAAAATACAGTGCCTACGACAGAGAGCTACTAGCTGCTCATGATTGTATTAGGTATTTCAAACATTTACTTGAAGGCAGAGTTTTCACACTGTACACAGACCATAAACCTCTTACATATGCATTCCATCAAAAACTTGACAAAGCAGCACCTAGACAGCTCAGACAACTTGATTACATTAGCCAATTCACGACTGACATTCAACATATATCAGGAAAGGACAATGTAGTCGCCGACTGCTTATCTCGTATTGAAGAAATTTCCTCCTTCTCAATAGATTACGCGAAATTGGCTGAAGAACAGAGTAGAGGAGTTCTTCCAAATGATTCCTCCCTACAGTGGAAACGCATTCAATTTGCTGATTCGAATGCGGCCGTCTATTGCGATGTCTCGACAGGTTTCGTCCGACCCTATATTCCACCTTGTTTTCGACGTCAAGCATTTGATACAGTTCATAGATTGTCGCACCCCGGTAATAGAGCCACCCATAAATTGCTGAGCCAAAGGTTCATCTGGCCCTCTATGGCCAAAGACTGTAAAGAGTGGGTTCGATCATGCAATAGCTGTCAGCGAAATAAAGTACAAAGACATACCATTAGCCCTTTGGGAGAATTTCAACCACCCAGTGATCGTTTTTCGCATGTACATGTGGATTTGGTTGGTCCTTTAGTGCCATCGCAGGGATACACGTACGTTTTGACCTGTATTGACCGTTTCACCCCGCTGGCCTGAGGTGATACCCCTTACGGACTGTAAAGCTGAAACAGTCGCCCAAGCTTTCTGTGCCCATTGGGTTAGTCGATTCGGCGTCCCATGTCACATAACGTCTGACAGAGGTCGTCAGTTTGATAGTTCCCTCTTTCGAAAGCTCACATCTATACTGGGGATAACTCATAACTTCACCTCAGCGTATAACCCTAAAGCTAATGGGATGGTTGAACGCCTGCACAGACAGCTGAAAGCAGCCATCAGGTGCCATGACACCGAACATTGGGTTAGTGTGCTTCCCCTTGTTGTGCTTGGAATACGTTGTTCCTTGAAAGAAGATCTAGGATGCAGTGCAGCCGAACTGGTATATGGTACTACCTTGAGACTTCCAAATGAATTTTTTGATAGTAAAATTGATTCGTCCCCAACCCACGAATTTGTGTCGAGCTTGAGGCGAACAATGGACCAGCTACGCACCCAGCCTATCCGTTGGCATTCCAAGGCAGCAGTGTTTGTTCATAAAGAACTTCAAACCTGCACTCATGTCTTTCTTCGACGAGACGCCATCAGGTCTGCACTCCAGCCTCCATATGACGGTCCTTATGAAGTGAAGGGGCGTAAAGATAAAACCTTCACGATACTGGTCAAAGGAAAGGAAATTTCGGTTTCCATCGACCGCCTTAAGCCAGCCTTTGTGGCCGCCGAGAATCCCTCAAAGGACATCACACCAGCGCCACTGGAAGCTCACACAGAGACCTATACACAACAGTCAGTACATTCAACCTCCCCTGTACATTCACTTCCAAGCTACTCTACACAGCCCTCAAGCCCACAGCAGCAAAGTAATCGACCAGGACCATACAGGACAAGGTCAGGAAGAATTGTTAGGTTTCCCACCAAGTTTGCAAGTTTCCATTGTTATTAGGGAGGGGAGTGTTTGTAGCATCATTTGGTTATTATTATTATTATTGTTAATTTCATATGATTTGTTTACCTAGGAATTTGGTAACTAATAAAAAGTGCAGTCTTCATTCAAATCTCGTACGGTTCATTCGTAGTTCATAAATATTATTATACGGAGTCATCTAAATAACCTCTCTAATAATAATAACGAGAAACATATAAAAAAAAGTCCAGTCATGCAGCATGACCCCATGAGCGAATTTTTGAAGAAATCTTCGACATTTCAGTCGCTATTGATCGTGTTGAGAAATTTTAGTTTATGATTTTGATAGACAAACATGGAATCAAATTATTAACACATGCACAGAGTAAACTCATCAGTTGTGATTACTTTTTTTTTCTTTTTTTTTTTAAGCACCTACTACCTACGGTTTAAACAGCATGGTTCTAGGATTGGTTATACAGGGGTAGTTCAATCTGAATTTGGACAATGTTTCATGCAAATATTACCGACTTTTACAACTAGCGAACGGCATTATTTCGATTTTTTACTGATTTTTCAACTTTGAAATTTTTGAAAACTTGATACATATTCTTATAGGAAATTTTACGCTGATTCCGAATATACCACATGTTAGTATGCTGAAAAAATTATTTCGCACAACAAATCGCAAAAAACAGGCTATTTTGAAATTTTTGACTACATTTTTGAAAATTTCAACCCGAAGATGTAATCCGATCATGCTGACCAACGAACTTGAACTTTCGTTTTGTGTCCTTAACATTTTAAAATTTGTTTGAAGTTTCTAGCACAATTCTACGGACAGTTATCGTCTGGAATGACACATACATACATACATACATACATATATACATACATATATACATATATACATATATACATATATACATACATACATAAAAAAATGCGTTAAACTTCAGAATATGATTCAGAATAGCCTGAAACGGATTTCTGCATAAAAATTTTTCAAAAATTCACATTCTACAAATTTTGAGGCGAGAGCAATAGCTTAATTTTCTTCAAAAATTCGCTAATAGCCAACAACACGGAACTAGAAGATTTGATGAATAACGAAATAGAATCAAAAAACTGAATTTGCCTCCTCTCATCACTCCAAAAGTCAATGTAGAAGATACTTTAGCCACGGGTCTCTACGATCCTGGCGCAAATATCACAATGGTACCCCTACACTTTTTCAGTAGACTGTATACCAAGATGTACACCTCAACACCCTTGACTTTTAGAACGTTGAGTGGAGAAGATAAAATAAAAGGTATAGCATACGTAAAAAGTCCAGTCATGCAGCATGACCCCATGAGCGAATTTTTAAAGAAATCTTCGACATTTCATTCGCTATTGATCGTGTAGAGAAATTTTAGTTTATGATTTTGATAGACAAACATGGAATCAAATTATTAAAAATAATTAGGAGGTACTCATACTTTATTATTATTAAACTAATCTTGTAGATTTAAAGACAATCTGAATTTGGACAATGTTTTATGCAAATATTACCGATTTTTACAACTAACGAACGGCATTATTTCGATTTTTGACTGATTTTTCAACTTTGAAATTTTTGAAACCTTGATACATATTCTTATAGGAAATTTTACGCTGATTCCGAATATACCACATGTTAGTATGCTGAAAAAATTATTTCGCACAACAAATCGCAAAAAACAGGCTATTTTGAAATTTTTGACTACATTTTTGAAAATTTCAACCCGAAGATGTAATCCGATCATGCTGACCAACGAACTTGAACTTTCGTTTTGTGTCCTTAACATTTTAAAATTTGTTTGAAGTTTCTAGCACAATTCTACGGACAGTTATCGTCTGGAATGACACATACATACATACATACATACATATATACATACATATATACATATATACATACATACATAAAAAAATGCGTTAAACTTCAGAATATGATTCAGAATAGCCTGAAACGGATTTCTGCATAAAAATGTTTTCAAAAATTCACATTCTACAAATTTTGAGGCGAGAGCAATAGCTTAATTTTGTTCAAAAATTCGCTAATAGCCAACAACACGGAACTAGAAGATTTGATGAATAACGAAATAGAATCAAAAAACTGAATTTGCCTCCTCTCATCACTCTAAAAGTCAATGTAGAAGATACTTTAGCCACGGGTCTCTACGATCCAGGCGCAAACATCACAATATTACCCCTACACTTTTTCAGTAGACTGTATACCAAGATGTACACCTCAACACCCTTGACTTTTAGAACGATGAGTGGAGAAGATAAAATAAAAGGTATAGCATACGTAAAAATTAAAATATTCAACATTGATCCAGTCATGCAGCATGACCCCATGAGCGAATTTTTGAAGAAATCTTCGACATTTCGAGCGGAGCGAAGCCTTGGGTCTGCGTGCTAGTACGTACATAAATAGAACTTCTTCATAATTTCATGGCTGATATTTTCTAAGTCACAGTCAGTATTAAAGCTACATCAAGTCCTAAAACAGTTGAGCGTAAAACATTAAAGAGAGCAACCGAGAGAATCGGAGGACGGAATATTTCACAGAGTAAACTCATCAGTTGTGATTACATTTTTTTTTTTTTTTTTTTAAACAAGCACCTACTAGGTACCTACGTTTTAAACAGCATGGTTCTAGGATTGGTTATACAGGGATACTTCCATAAGAGTAGTTCAATCTGAATTTGGACAATGTTTCATGCAAATATTACCGATTTTTACAACTAGAGAGCGGCATTATTTCGATTTTTGACTGATTTTTCAACTTTGAAATTTTTGAAAACTTGATACATAATCTTATAGGTAATTTTACGCTGATTCCGAATATACCACATGTTAGTATGCTGAAAAAATTATTTCGCACAACAATTCGCAAAAAACAGGCTATTTTGAAATTTTTGACTACATTTTTGAAAATTTCAACCCGAAGATGTAATCCGATCATGCTGGCCAACGAACTTGAACTTTCGTTTTGTGTCCTTAACATTTTAAAATTTGTTTGAAGTTTCTAGCACAATTCTACGGACAGTTATCGTCTGGAATGACACATACATACATACATATATACATACATATATACATATACATACATACATACATAAAAAAATGCGTTAAACTTCATAATATGATTCAGAATAGCCTGAAACGGATTTCTGCATAAAAAGTTTTCAAAAATTCACATTCTACAAATTTTGAGGCGAGAGCAATAGCTTAATTTTCTTCAAAAATTCGCTAAAACTTCAAGTTATGCCGAGACCATGAATTACAAATCACTCAAGCTAAAACTGAACTTCAATTAGAATGTCCAAACCATAGTAGTGGAGCGATTAGCATAAACTGGAACGAGCATATTCCTATTGATAAATTTGAAATAAAAATAGCACATTTAGATGCTAATAGACAGAAACAAATCTACGATTTGATTGAAAAGTACGGCTCAGTGTTCGCAAAATACCAATTTGACATAGGAACTGTTAGCAAACATGAAGCGCACATAAAATTGATGGAAGAGAAATATGTGGCAAAGAAACCTTATAGATGTTCTTACGACGACCAAAAAGAAATAGAGAAACAGATAGGTGAGCTTCTAAATCATGGCCTGATAGAAGAATCATCTTCACCTTTTTCTGCGCCGGTAACATTGGCTTTTAAAAAGACGGGCGAGAATAGTAAAAAAGAGAAAACTAGGTTATGCATCGACTTCAGAGAACTGAACAAACTTCTGGTCCCAGAGAGCCAACCATTTCCGCTCATCGATGATATTATAGTTAGAACTCGGGATGCTAAATGGTTCTCTGCCTTAGGGCCACTTTCACCAACAACATAAACGAGTTTAAGTTAGAAAAGATTAACAAATAATCGAGATTCCAGCTAATCGTCTTTCACCAAACCACTTTATGAGTTTAAACTCCTAACGAGGTGGCTTGAGGTTAATCTCCCAATCTCGGCCAGTTAACTCTTGCCAATCTCAGATTAGTGATAAAAATGATATCGAGCAAAATGGCCGCGCACCAACAGCTGATTCCTCATATCTCTACAGTTTGGTTCACAGTTTATTATTATAGTTTATATATAGTTTATTGTTATTCAAGTTTTTGATGATGAATTCACGCGATTTATCGCTCGGATTAATTTGATTCCTCGGATGAGAACGATGTCCTGCAAAGACGCTCAAGGACGATCCGACGGCGGGTTGGACGACGTCGAATTTCGGCGGAGATTCCGGCTCCCAAAACCGACAGTTTTGAAAGTCCTCGAGCTTATTGACACTCACCTGGAGTTCCCTTCGAACAGGTATAAGTTGGAAAAAGGCTTTTATACCATCAAATCGATGAATTATAATACGAAATTGATGTAGGATGGTAGGAAAATAAAGTATAATCGATGATGATTGCACGTTATAATACGATGTTGAATTGCTATCCCTTGTACAGTATGTACCTACCTACCTATACCACATAAAATAACTTATGTACATTTAAATAAGGTGATCAACCGTCCTGCTTCCGTCAAATGATGTGTCACACTTTCTTTGTTGGAAGTCAACGAAAAGTTGCGAGTAGATAGTAACTAGGTAACTAGATAAAAACGGCGCGGGTAAAAACGGGTCGTGGTTGTGATTCACTGCTTTATTGTCTTGATATGCCGGACACATGGCGGGTTTTCTAACTGTCGTTTCAAATTGTCCAATTTTTCATTGGACAGTTTCCGGAATCTCCGTTAGGGAAACTCGATTATTCCAATCTTGGTTTAAACGAATTTTGGGTTGGTGAAAGACGCCAAGGTTTGATCCTCGAGATTATATTTAATCGAGTTTGGCCAATCTCGGATTTATAAGTTGTTGGTGAAAGTGGCCCTTAGACATTAACAGTGCCTTTTGGTCAATACCTATTCATACTAAAGATCGTTTCAGAACTGGGTTTGTAACCCAACATGGCCATTGGCAGTGGGTCGCTTTACCTTTTGGTCTAAAAACATCACCAGCCATCTTTCAACGGATTCTCTCCGGTATTATACGGCGCAATGGTCTTGACAGCTTCTGTTGCAATTATATTGACGACATACTTATATTTTCTAAATCTTTCAATGAACATATAGTACATCTCGAGGCATTAATGAAAGCAATTTATAAGGAAGGTTTCAAATTGAAGTTTATAAAATGCGATTTTGCTAATAATTCCGTTCAATACCTGGGTCATATAATCGAATACAACTCTGTCCGACCTCTTAATGATAATTTAATAGCAATTAAAAATTTTCCAACTCCAAAAAATCGGAAGAATGTGCGTCAGTCTCTGGGGAAAATAAATTTTTACCACAAATACATTCAAAACGCAGCAAAAACACTGGACGTTTTTCATAATCTCCTTCGCAAAGGCGTTGAATTTTCATGGACTCAAGAATGCCAAAGCGTTTTTGAAGAAATCAAAGCTTATCTAACCTCTTCCCCCGTACTAGCAATTTTTGACAGGAACTTGCCAATTGTTATTTATACTGACGCGAGCAAGGAAGGAATTGGCGCTATCCTTAAGCAGCCTCAAAGCGATGGCATTGAAAAACCAGTCGCCTATTTTTCAAAAAAACTGAATGAGAGCCAAAAGAAAAAAAAAAAGCAATTTACATAGAAAGTATAGCGATTAGAGAAGCAGTGAAATACTGGCGGTATTGGTTGATAGGTCGACCTTTTAAAATTGTAACTGACCATAAGCCATTAGAAAATCTAAACTTGAAGGCTAGGACGGACGAAGAGTTGGGTGACCTCGCAAATTATCTCTTACAATACGACTTCAAGATAGTTTACAGGCTACGAAGCAGACTGTCTATCTAGAAACCCTGTTCTGGAGAGCGACTACGATAACGATGACTATGAACCTCTACGTACGGTTAATCTACTGGAGTTACAAGATATAAAGAGTAGCCAGAAGAACATGATTAAGGGTAAGCAAGATATTTTAAAGAAAGGGATAATGTTACGGAAAACTAATGGTGCAGAACGAATATACTTGATAAGAATTATGGACTGAAACTGGTTAAGAAGATTCACTTACAATACGGCCACATAGGTCCGAAACATATAATAAACACTATAAAAAATTATTACTACTTCCATAATATGTATAAAGAGATTCATCGATTCTGTTCCACATGTGACATTTGCCTAAAAAATAAATCAAGACGGTCACTTTCGTACAAGTACGCAACCACGAGAGACATTTTATGTCTTTGCGCCCCCTTTCCCCTTCCTATAAAACCCCGTATTGTATTCTAGATCCACTCAGCTGATCTGGGATCGGTCAGTTGTGTTCAGAAGTCCCTCAAGGGCCCACATACCAAATCTCAGAATCGTGGGATCATTAGGGGAAAAACTGGATTCTAGATCCACTCAGCTGATCTGGGATCGGTCAGTTGTGTTCAGAAGTCCCTCAAGGGCCCACATACCAAATCTCAGAATCGTGGGATCTATAGGGAAAAAACTGGATTCTAGAGCCACTCAGCTGATCTGGGATTGGTCAGTTGTGTTCAGAAGTCCCTCAAGGGCCCACATACCAAATCTCAGAATCGTGGGATCGTTAGGGAAAAAACTGGATTCTAGAGCCACTCAACTGATCTGGGATCGGTCAGTTGTGTTCAGAAGTCCCTCAAGGGCCCACATACCAAATCTCAGAATCGTGGGATCATTAGGGAAAAAACTGGATTCTAGATCCACTCAGCTGATCTGGGATCGGTCAGTTGTGTTCAGAAGTCCCTCAAGGGCCCACATACCAAATCTCAGAATCGTGGGATCTATAGGGAAAAAACTGGATTCTAGAGCCACTCAGCTGATCTGGGATCGGTCAGTTGTGTTCAGAAGTCCCTCAAGGGCCCACATACCAAATCTCAGAATCGTGGGATCTATAAAGAAAAAACTGGATTCTAGAGCCACTCAGCTGATCTGGGATCGGTCAGTTGTGTTCAGAAGTCCCTCAACGGCCCACATACCAAATCTCAGAATCGTGGGATCGTTAGGGAAAAAAACTGGATTCTAGAGCCACTCAGCTGATCTGGGATCGGTCAGTTGTGTTCAGAAGTCCCTCAAGGGCCCACATACCAAATCTCAGAATCTTGGGATCTATAGGGAAAAAACTGGATTCTAGAGCCACTCAGCTGATCTGGGATCGGTCAGTTGTGTTCAGAAGTCCCTCAAGGGCCCACATACCAAATCTCAGAATCGTGGGATCGTTAGGGAAAAAACTGGATTCTAGAGCCACTCAACTGATCTGGGATCGGTCAGTTGTGTTCAGAAGTCCCTCAAGGGCCCACATACCAAATCTCAGAATCGTGGGATCATTAGGGAAAAAACTGGATTCTAGAGCCACTCAGCTGATCTGGGATCGGTCAGTTGTGTTCAGAAGTCCCTCAAGGGCCCACATACCAAATCTCAGAATCGTGGGATCATTAGGGAAAAAACTGGATTCTAGAGCCACTCAGCTGATCTGGGATCGGTCAGTTGTGTTCAGAAGTCCCTCAAGGGGCTACATACCAAATCTCAGAATCGTGGGATCATTAGGGAATCTCCGCGTGACGCTCCCCGCGTGACGCTCCCCGCGTGACGCTCCCCGCGTGACGCTCCCCCGCGTGACGCTTTTTCATTTATGTGCCATAGTAAAGACATAAAATGTCAAAAATTCGTTAAGCATGTTAGGCATGGACCTATGTTTCACAACTCAATGTCCACATACTGCTACGCATTATACTTCTCAGTAACGAAATCTCCCTTTCTTCCTTCGATGATTTTCCATGTAAGCCATTACTTTGGGCCTACGTGACCGACTGCTCATCCCCTCCAAGGAAGGGTAGGGGTGGTTAGGAAAACCCTCTGGCCAGGAGACAATTGTGTCTTTAATTAAAACACCCACTTCCTAATGAATTAGTCAAATAATCATAAAGATTACAAGCAATCCAACTATCGTCTGAATACTAACTGTCAATGAAATGGGAGCAGTACGTACTGGTCTTTCTTACCTTGCTTATTTATAATATTTATAATAATATCATAATAATGCTTGCCACTATGTATTATATTATATGAATATTATATTATATATTTTCATTTATACACACACTCGCACGAATGATGGGTTGCAGGGCTACGTGAGTAGGTACTGATTGCCCAGTCCGTAGAGAACACGTGAGCAGCGTTTCCACTCACCATTATCAACATACTAGCCGCTCCGGCTCGCTTCGCTCGCCTCCACGTCACTTTAATCGCTTCGCCTCGCTTCCCCTCGCATTTTGACCGACTTCCCGTCACTTTTTTCGATATCCGATTTCGGATTCAGATTCGTCGGGATCAAACCTTTATTTCGCCCGCGAAAACTGTTCCGAAAAACGTACCTACCTTTATGGGGTATATTTTAATCAGAAAAAACCAAGTTTTTCGTCGGACTTTTCAAGAAAACGGGTCCGTACTCATGCATTTTTTGACGCATTTCTCGATACTTTTTTCGCGATCCGATCGCGCCGTCATCTTCCTCGTAGAAAACCCTACGAAACCGGTATTTTTCCGGAATTTTCAACGGCCGTTTAGAGGGGTACAGAGTGGTGGGATTAGAAAATTTTAAATTCGCTTATGCCCCCTTTCGGAAAATCCCAAGAAGATCCCCCCCCCCCCCCCCCCACTCGTGCAATTTATCAAAAATTGCACGGAGGTGTTTTTAATGTTCTTTGTAGCTTTTGGAGGCCACCAGGATGTCGTCGAGGTAAACGAATGCAAAATCAAATTGTCGCATGATATTATCCATGTATCTTTGCCATGTCTGAGCTGCTCCTGCCAATCCCATGCTCATTTTCCTAAATTCGTATAGGCCGAAAGGAGTAATTATGGCCGTCTGGTGAGCATCGCCAGGGTGCATTGGAATGTGATAATAAGCTGATTTCAGGTCTATGGTAGAATAAATCATGGTTTCGTGAAGGTTTGCTTGAAATGAGCGCATGTGTGGTGGCGGATAAGCGTCCTTTTTAGTTTTCGCGTTTAGGAATCTGTAGTCACCTGTTATTCTCCAAGTTCCGTCTTTTTTTGGGACGCAATGGAGGGGTGATGCCCATTCAGAGTCGCACGGGGCGATTATCCCGTCTGCCAGCATTTTGTCGAAGGTTTCCTTGACTTGAGTTCTTTTTTCACCCGCCATAGGCCGTGCTCTGAAATGTAAATAGGTCCGTAGTGATACGGTGGTATACTCCGTTATTCTTCCAGGTGCCGTTGACTGCTCATTTGATCCTGGTATTTTTCGACGATCGATCGTATTTTTAAATCACTGATTTTTTGTGTTTCGTCCGTTGGCGAGTCGGAGTCCCAGTGAGGAATGAGGCTTCTATTTGCTCTTCTGTGTATTTCTCATGCATAATAGCTGCGACTCGTTGGTCTGCGTAGCTCTTTTTTCCTTGTCTGTATATGTACTTGTGCTTGACTCTGATTCCTATGTCCCAAGACTCGAGGAAAGGGATCCCTAGTATGGCTAGGTCCACTTTAGTTACCATGAAATCCGTAGTCATGTCACCTAGGCCGATGTTTACCTTTGTGTAGGTACGACCCAGTGTTTCGATTGGCGCTCCGTTGGCTGCTGTGAGTCTTACGTTTGTTTTCAGGATTTTCAAACCAAGTTTGTCTGTTATATTGTGGGGGAGAATGTTGACTTCTGCTCCCGTGTCAATAAAAAATTCGGTGCCATGTATTTGGCATTTATAGAAGAGCCTCTTGTACTCTTTATTCTGCCGCGTATAGGCTCTGCTACGCTGGCAGTTACTCGTTTTCCGAGTACTCACTTTCCGACTTTGCTACAGCCTTTTCGTGTACCAGTTCCGTTACTGTATCCTGTGTTTTGTTTGTAAAACCAGGTTTTTCGTTTAGCTGGCTGACAGGCGCAGTATTTTTTACGACGTCTGATTTAGTCGTTTTCCACTTGCAGAATTGTGGATCTGCGCACTTACGTGTCTCCCACCCCGAAACGTGCGTGGTTTCGGCAGATGTATGGTGCGTCTACAGGCCTTGGTTTTCTGCCTTTGGATTTTTTTTTCATTCGATTTTTTAGGGCTTGGTGTCGCCCTGGTTTCTGTTTCCACGCCCTTAATGTTTTTGTATGGCGCTTCCTGTCTGTAGGCGTGCAGCGTGTCCACCAGGTCTAGCCGGGCTTCTGTGCTCGTCTGTGCTGCCACCAGCCCCCGTGCGTCCCTAGGTAGGGTTTCGATCCATTTCTGGATAACTAGTGCCTCTGGGAAGTACCCTGCTGCTTTGGCATATATCTCGTGATATAGTGTGCTAGGCTTTTTTGCATGAGACGAAGGTGTTTCTAATGCACGCAGTCTATCTTGTATAGATAGCCCGTACTCTCTCATAAGGCGTTTTTTAGCCTCGTCGTACGGTGCGTGGGGCACTGTTAGATGCGCCGAATCTATGGCTTCCCATATGTGTTCGGGTACCCACTTGTATATTGCCGAAAAACATTCATTTTGCGTTTTCAGATTTTTACGTTTACAGTAATGATCGAACTCCGCTAGGGAGCGATCGATATTTCTTTCCTGGAAAATAGGCTTCTGAAAATCGCCTATTTCCTAATTTTAAATTCGCTTATGCCCCCTTTCGGAGAATCCCAAGAAAAACCCCCCACTCGTACACTCCCCCCACTCAGCCGTTTGGCCGTGCATAGACACGACAGAGGGGTGGGGTTCGGGGGGGATCTTACGGGACGGACACCTTCAAACCAAATAACCCTCCGTAAAAACACATTCTGTGTTAAAAGACAGAACTATTCGAAATGGTTCGAAAAGGTATCCAACTCCTATGTCCAAACTATGAACTGCTATTTCGAGGTCTTCCAGAACTGGTTCTCGTGTTGTCCAAACAGCCAAAAGAGGGCGTATCCAGAGTTTCAACTCTGCAAATATAGAGAATTCCCACACCAACCACATTCTCTTATGAAGAAAATACATTGGTAAACACTAAACGTTGAGTACCACGATAGCGAAAGGTAGGCAGGTAGGTACCATCTAACATGATAAAGCTTTACTTAGATACCTACCCAAAACTGAAACGAACGACGTAGTAACGTTAAATATGTTCATAATAACGGAATATACTGCACAATACCTACTTCCTAATAATTACTAGCAAGGCAAATTTCATTCGAAGCAATATTGTTTACAAGTGATATTCCTGTGACTGCATGAAAGCCACCGTTTATGTGTAAATGACATGGGCAATTCAAAATAATTTGATTTTGTGACCTATGAAGCCAAAAATCATTATTTTTACTGGATTTTAACAGAAAATCGTCATTTTAACCCACTTTGCCCAGATCGATTATGGGATGGGGGGCAATATGTCGACACTAAAACTGGTCGACAAACGGGCAAGAAGCCGTGTCGACATCTTTCAACACCAAGGGTTGACCAATGTCGATTTCACAGGCATTGGAAATATGGCGACACAAAAATACAGCGACTAGTCGACAACTTTCAACACCCCTTGTTGAAAAAGGTCGTCCAAGTCAACCATGGGGATACGTCGACATATTTACATCGACATCCTTCGTATACCTGACATGTAGGTTAGAATGAAGTGTATAGTTTGGTGGTCTGGATGCTCGCAAGCTCGCATCTCAAAAATACATAACATCAAGTAGTCAATCCCTTAGTAAAAATGCAGATTAGTTGGATGTGTAGATCAGAATGAAGTGTATAGTTTCGTGGTCTCATAACACGATCACATAACAGTTTAGAAACGTAAACGTGACTTTTCATTTAATCCTCGGATTGAAAGACCCCATGGGACCAAGGCTGAGGACAGGTAGTGGCCAAACAACCCTTTTGTCGTCGTTTAGCAGTCGACCAGTTTCAAGAGGGGTGTTTTTAGCTCATGTTCAACTCCTGTTGTTGAAATACAGCGAAAAACGGATCTCAAATTTTTCGACATAAATCCGTCGACCAGTTTCAAAGATGTGCGTTATCGACGTTCTTCAACACCTGGTGTGGAAATATGGCGACAGGAGGTGTCGACCAGTTTATGTGTCGACATATTGCCAAGTTCCCCGATTATGATCTTTGAAGCTAGAAAAATAAAAACAAGTGAAATGCAAGAAACGAATACTCTGCTGATATGTACACCTATAATGTGTTCAGTTGAGAGAAGAAACAACAGAAGACGTAAATAATCACAGGGGAAATAGATAAAATAATTGAATATATTTATGAATTTAGCAGTTCGGGGAAAATTCGGTTTTAACAACGAATTCGAATTGAAATTTCAGTAACGTGTTCCGAAGCCATCGATAGTAGTTATCCATCAAAAAGAGTAGGTACTGTAAGCTCCTACTGGGACAGATAACTGAACAGCTCAACTAAAAGACTGATTTACCATTTAGGTATTAAAATGACGGCTCTTCGGGGGGGGCTCAAAAGAAATACTGAACAAGTTATCAATGGCTAAGGGCCACTTTCACCAACAACTTATAAATCCGAGATTGGCCAGACTCGATTAAATATAATCTCGAGGATCAAACCTTGGCGTCTTTCACCAACCCAAAATTCGTTTAAACCAAGATTGGAATAATCGAGTTTCCCTAACGGAGATTCCGGAAACTGTCCAATGAAAAATTGGACAATTTGAAACGACAGTTAGAAAACCCGCCATGTGTCCGACATATCAAGACAATAAAGCAGTGAATCACAACCACGACCCGTTTTTACCCACGCCGTTTTTATCTTGTTACCTAGTTACTATCTACTCGCAACTTTTCGTTGACTTCCAACAAAGAAAGTGTGATACATCATTTGACGGAAGCAGGACGGTTGATCACCTTATTTAAATGTACATAAGTTATTTTATGTGGTATAGGTAGGTAGGTACATACTGTACAAGGGATAGCAATTCAACATCGTATTATAACGTGCTATCATCATCGATTATACTTTATTTGCCTACCATCCTACATCAATTTCGTATTATAATTCATCGATTTGATGGTATAAAAGCCTTTTTCCAACTTATACCTGTTCGAAGGGAACTCCAGGTGAGTGTCGATAAGCTCGAGGACTTTCAAAACTGTCGGTTTTGGGAGCCGGAATCTCCGCCGAAATTCGACGTCGTCCAACCCGTCAAAATGTGGAATGCGCCGTCGAATCGTCCTTGGGCGTCTTTGCAGGACATCGTCCTCATCCGAGGAATCAAATTAATCCGAGCGATAAATCGTGTGAATTCATCATCAAAAACTTGAATAACAATAAACTATAATAATAAACTGAACCAAACTGTAGAGGTATGAGGAATCAGCTGTTGGTGCGCGGCCATTTTGCTCGATATCATTTTTATCACTAATCTGAGATTGGCAAGAGTATAACTGGCCGAGATTGGGAGATTAACCTCAAGCCACCTCGTTAGGAGTTTAAACTCGTAAAGTGGTTTGGTGAAAGACGATTAGCTGGAATCTCGATTATTTGTTAATCTTTTCTAACTTAAACTCGTTTATGTTGTTGGTGAAAGTGGCCCTAAGTATACCATAAGTAAAACCTCAGATTTGGAGATGCAGGTATAATAAATCATAACACCATTAACTAGAACAGAGTCAATGTAATTGAACGAAAAACGCATGAATGAATTATTAACAAAAAGTCAAAAAATGAAAAATGTATTCAGTATACAGGGTGATTCCCTCGCAGATGCAAAAAAAAAAAAAATTTGGGTGGAACTACATAAAAAATGGAGTAAAATGCCGCCAACCGCATATTTATATCTCAATCCGTACTCGAGATATGATTTTTTAAAGGTTTTTGCGGGAATACCGTGTTTTTTCATTTTAAACTCGGATTTCTCCACTTTGCCTCATTTAATTTTAACTTTCAACCTCATTTTCGGTATCAACATTAAATTTCCTATAAGAATAGTGGGTTCTACTAGGGGGGAATACTTGGGTTCTTAAAAAGTACCATCCGAAGACCCTCACATCAGCTCAAACATTGACGATTTTGAAAAAATAATATTTCTGAAAATCTTTAAAACTTTAGTACTCTTTTAAAAAGAATCCTGGAAACTGGCAAATCTCATGAAAACTACTTCATCTGACTTGCTTTCCAACGGTATTATCAATTTTACTTTTATTTGGTTATTTAGGGGAGAAAATAATATTTTAATGTTAAAAAATTTGGGTTTTTCTATGAAATTATTGGTTTTCTCGCAAGATGACCCTCCATGAACCTACGAGTATGGGGTAGGTTTCTATGTATTTTTTCTCGCTAGATCGAAAGGAAACTCTTGCAGATCTCTCAACTAGGTTATATTCGAGTTATACACTTTAATTAACTAGTTTTACCCCATAACACACATACATTTAATCGTAACAAACAATCTAAACATTTGCGATTTTAAGTGTAAAACTCGGTTATAACGGAGTTGGAGAGATCTACAAATGTTACCATTCGATACAGTGTGAAAAAATACATAGAAACCGACCCCATACTCGTAGGTTCATGGAGGGTCATCTTTCGAGAAAACCAACAATTTCATTGAAAAACCCACATTTTTTAAAATTAAAACATAATTTTCTCCACTAAATAACAAAATAAAAGTAAACTTGATTATACCGTTGGAAAGCATATTAGATGAAGCAGTTTTCATGAGATTTGCCAGTTTCCAGGATTCTTTTTGGAAGAGTAGTAAAGTTTTAAAGATTTATATGTCCGCAGACGTGTATAGGTAAAGTACGGAACAGTATCAGTAGGAATTCGTGCCTGAAGGGCACGCTATAAATCAACTCCCTGATCGGGACTAAAAGGGGTTGAAGACCCTTGAAAATAAAGGATTTGTGACAAGGTATATAATATGGTGAGGCACAATACCTACGGTGACCATATTTATCTTAAGCAAAATCGGGACGGATAGAACTATCAAGGGGGTCTGAGGGGTATAGAATACCCTCCATGGGGAGGAGGGTCCGGGGGTCCACCCCCGTAAAAGTTTGAATTTTTTACCCTTTAAAAGTTGGTTTTTAAGCCTATTTCATCCATTCAAACATTGGTTTATTAAGAGCTTCGTATCAAACTAAAAATATGTAATATTCATTAAAGAATGTGGCACTAAGAATTACATGACAAAATAATTTCAAGAAGTTTATTACATACTCAGAAAGAATATGTAGGTACCTTTTGCACGAACAAACTGAACTTCACGAACAACAGGTAAGTTTTTATAGTCAAATAAACAAACATTAATTTTCCAAAAAATGAAAAAATAAAAGTTAACAGAGCAGTCTGTTTACATCATTGTTCTTGTTATATTTTTTCACTAGGGCCAGGGGTACTCTTTTTACTCCAGTCGTACTTCTGTGTTGAGGAAAGTGCTCTCAGCAAGGAGTCGTCTTTTCTTATTTTGTCGTACATTTCAACACACGACAAAGAACTGTTCATTTGGACAATTAGTAATGCTTTAACACAGCCTAGTGCCATTGAAGATTTTTCTGCGGTCCAAAAGTTGTTTATCAATGAGAAAGCTCGCTCGACTGAAGCATTTGTTCCTGGTAAAGAAAGAGAAAATTCTACCAGAGTTTTGAGATTAGGAACGCTTATTTCGTTTTTCTACAAGTACTGAAATAAAGTCAGCCACCGTTGCTCAGTTGATAGTTTTTGTTCTTTCCATTCAGCCAGGACGACATCAGGAAGCTGTGTGTTCAGCACACTAAGCTCAATGAACAAATCATCAAGCAAAAGAGGTGGCCTATCTTGAAACAAATCCCAACTTTCCTCTAGTTCTTCCCACTTCAGCTGCTTCTTTAAGTCTATCCAAGACAGTTGACTCAAGCGGTCAACGTTTGTTTTCCAAAGATCAAAATAAGTAATGCAGTGGTCATAAAAAGTTCCTTCTGTATTTTTCACCTCTTGTAAATCGCATGCATTTCCTGCAGCAACACTGTTTCTTTGAAGTTCCTTTACTTTCATTGGTAGAAATAAAGACTCTTTTCTGTCAACCAAGTTTTTGTAAAGAATCAAATATTCATTTGCTGCCTCTGTGGCAGAAACCTTCGCTGAGGTCGAGGGGGCCAACACAGTTGGGTCTCCAGACTGCTCCTGTGACTATGATAATAGTTATGTTGTGTGCGGTGTAAAGAAATTCCACGGTACTAATCATTCATTTTGAAATAAAGCTAATAACTTTTCATGATTATTTGGTTTGAAAAAAGCTTTATTGGTGAAAATTGGGACATTTCTTTCCCAATTCGGGACCCCGGGACACAGGCTTTAAAATCGGGACTGTCCCAATAAAATCGGGACTGTCCCAATAAAATCGGGACGTATGGTCACCGTACCTAACGGACTACTTTATTCCCGCCAGGGGAACTAGCTGTTTTGTAAAACACACACACTTCAGTTCATATATACTTGCTAGTGTTCATGAGATTATGATTCTATTAAAAGATGTTAATACTTTAGAAACTGAATATTCTTTATTCCTTCATATACTTAACAAGTCTTATTCATGTGCCAACCGTTGTAAGCCTTAACTGCAACCATTTCTTGTTTTGCTATGACAATTGACTCTAAACCCATGACCGTGTCCTATATTTTGACACCGTGAAAGGTTCTTGAGCCCTAAGGATGGTTTTATATAAACCCAAAGCTCAGCAATAAGGACTTTTATTCGTTTTTGACCCTCATCCCGATAATTTGACAACATACATATTGTGGATCGATAATCTCTTTCTCTACTATTAGGTAGGTACCTACCAACCTATACAACCTAAGTACCGTAAAGTGGGGTGACTTGGAAACGTGGGGTGACTTGGATCAGTTGGGCGAAATTTTGTTGTTGGTGTGTTGGCAGTCCTGAATTAATATTTATCAGCTGTTTGAGGTCGGGTTCTCTTTGTCTGTTTCTTGGCTATTGTGTGGCATGATGTTGGGCTCATAAAAGTAGGTATTTCTAGGATTTTTTAAATTATGAATGTTGAATCGCAATATCCCCACTTTTGAAGTACAACAAACGTAGGTTCGTTCGTTACTAAATGTCAGTCCGAGGGTGACGAGACTCTCAGGGCAGATTAGTGTGGATACATACTTTCAAAAGCCGAAGCCATCACCCCCCGTTCGTGCATGGTTGTTTTTTCATAATTTTGTAAACAAAAAACTCCATATGTCGGGGTGACTTGGAAACCTCGATCCAAGTTACCCCAACATTTTGATTCATTATTTTTCAGCCAAATAGTGCATTTTGTGTAGTCGTAGGTTACTAATTGGTTAAAAAAAAAAAAAAAATGTTTTCAGGCATTATGAGGACATACAAAAAGAAATTGGGGGGGGGGGGGGAGTATATGGATTATGACCAAACAATACTTCAAAAGGCAGTTCCTGATTAAAAAAAAAAAACAAGAACATGAAGCTAAGACATGAAAGTATATTGTATGGGATAGCTGTATCCACATTATCACGCAAAGAGCGTCATTTGAACCCCAAAAAACATGGGGGCCAATGTATTTTATCAATAAAAGAAGAGAATTACATCTGCAAAAATTTGGATATATCATGTGAGTGGGGTTTTCCATTGACATCTATGCACGTCAGAGGGGTTGTGCAGTAATATTTGAATATGAAACGTGTTAAAATACGTGAATTTAAAGAAGTCTGAATTTTTTTTATCCAACTTCTGGGATAATTGATGGGTTTTGTGATTTAATAATAAAATACTTTTTTTTTTTTTTTTAATGGAATTTCTGTTACAACCTTTTTAAAAAATCATAACAGAGTTCCAAGACCCCCCTGGAGTATGTACAAATGAAAACTGAGGCGTTTGGAATGGGGTGTCCAAGTCACCCCACCCACGGGGTGACTTGGAAATTAGCACTTTAGAAAAATTAAAAATACAGAGTGCAAATAAAACAATTTCAAAAGGTGGGTTCTGTAGAAAAGTAGTGTAACATGTTTCAAAACAAAAGTTATCACTTTATTGTTGATTTTTGACATATTTACAAATTGTTGAAGTTCGAAGTTGTACCAAGTCACCCCACTTTACGGTACCTAGGTACTTCTTCAAACGCTAAACACTAATTCAATCTCTGATGCTACCTGTACCTAAACCTATTTTGAGATGGTTCCCAACCGCTTAACGAAATTACTCGTATTGGCTCCATTTCGATACCTAACTCGCGATTTCTCCCAGTTGCGCTAAAAGTACTTAAACTAAACAAAGCAACGAGATTCAAGTGTAAGCAGGAAGCCAATGTCCGCTAATGCTCTCTTCAATTTGCATTAGGCGGCGTCTGAGATCCACGTACAGTTGTAGGGCCTTGGGTAATAATTACAAATTGGCTGAGATCTTTGACGTCAATTTGCCATGGTGAATAGTAACCAAATTGGTCGAAGAGTTTGTCTCTCGTTAAACTGAAATTGGAACTATAAAACACACGCACAAAACGAAATGTTAGATGTTGAAAGGCCCTTTCAGAACGGGATACATTACTTTGGGATAGGGGTGTGAAAAAATCGATGTTAGAATCGATTAAATCGATTTTTCGGGAAAATCGAAAGAATCGATTTTTGGGGAAAACATCGATTAATAATCGGACTTTTTGGGTGGTACTGTTTTAAGCCACATTTTAGATTTTATCGTACAAACTAATCGTACATTTTTTTCCTTACGATTTGTCGAAGAAACGAGGTGTTAAACTCATGATCGAACGAGATGACGCGAACTTGTCATCAACAGCAACGACTAATAAACTCATGATTGATTCGTCACGTTAGCCGTGACTAGCAATGAGAATGAAACAACAACATGGTCAATGATTACTTATCAGTTTTTCAAATCTATGTTGTTGTTATTCGAATCCAAGCGGAGGAAAAGCTTTTTTCTGTATTTTATTTGACTTTAAAACTTTTCTTTTTTTTATCAATGTTAATAGTGAAATTTTTCGTCATCCTTTCTCTTTCTCAATTTAAATTGACAATATTGACGCCCTTAAACATATAAGGACACATTCACAAGACAATGAGTGATAAATCAACCAGATTTCCACAGTTTCATATTAACAAATACGACGAAACATTCCAATCTCTAAGGTAAACTTTGGGATGTTGAAGAGGCCACAAAAAAGGCAAAAAACGAAAGTTCGGAAATACCGAATCACTAAATATAAGCTCTGACGAGGCCGATAATGGCGGAAGCGCTTAGCAATAAAACATTTTAAAAATTTGAGAAGCCTACTGTGAAACTCTCAACCCTCATGAAGTACTACCGTTTAGAAGTTCCTCTATATGTATAAAATTTTCAAGTTCTCGAATGGTACAATTTTTTTTAAATACTAACATTTTTATAAATTTTCATTTTTTATGAGTGCCTTTTTATTCACCTTGCCTTATTTGCCCAGACAGTAGAGGTGTTACTGGGCATACCAGGGTTCATCCATGGGCATACCATGAAGTGCTCTTCAGAATTACATTAAAAAATCAAATTGAGCCATTGAATTAGAGGTTAAATTTCATACGATTTTAATCGATTTAAATCGATTTTTTGTCCAAAAAAATCGATTAAATCGAAAAGGGAGAAAATCGATTTTTTCACATCTCTACTTTGGGAGGGAACAAGATAAGAAAATGATAATGGGGGAGATAATGGTGGGAGAAAGTCCCTCTACTTCCCGACAGGCAGCGCTGGTGTTCGGCCGAACGTCCTTTCCCCTGACTCTAGTTCTAGTGTATAGTATAGTCTTTGTCCAGCGAGCCTCTCCTTGCTTGTTCAACTCTGAAGGCGTTTTCTGCAATACAATAAACATCACAAATTTCAGTTTAAGTAGTTCTGAATTTATAAAACTCAATACTGCTGTACAATATTGATACACAAGCTCGAATTCCCAGTATACGCTACATAAGTTCAAAAATCTTTCAATACAACCCACAAAGGTTCCAATATTTGTTGGCATGTGTTGGCAACACTGTTTACAGGTTAAGTTGCACATTTTTCAACTTTTCATTACCAGCCGTACCCGAATTTAATTATTTTCATTCTCCCAAGAGGTTTGTTTTTCTATTGCATTCGCTTTTTTATTCGGAAGCGTTCAAGTTGTGTTTTAGCACTGAAATATTCGAATTCATCGGCCGTCGAATGTCGGGAAACTTAACTGTGGTCGGCGGTCGATCGAAATAGGAGAATCACGTCTCACCCGTCCATCCTCAACTGAACGTGAGTCCATTAAAACAGAGAACTCAGTTTTACTTTATTTTGATAGCTTTGTTTATGTTTCTGGCTGAGAAATCAGTTTATATGTGGTTGACACGATTTTAAATTAAGTTAGAAAATATTCGGATGAATTTGAAAAGATTCGGGAAGCTTCGTTAGTTGTTGATGAAATTCTAGGGTGCATTTCGTCGGATCCCGTTCGGTTTGTTCTAGAAATCGAAATCATTATCCGTATTTTCAAACCAACGAAGTTCCTCTCAAATGTGCCGGTAATATTCAGTAAATTTGGTTTATATGTGTAAGTACCTCTCTTTTTTCCTACAAACTAAAGGAAGTCACGGGTTTGGGCTCAGAGCAAGCGAACGGTCTTAGAAATTTCAACTGATTTGGGCTTGTCAACAGCGCCTGGTTTGGGCCTAGGGTTTCCAGATTTTTTCGGATCATATAAAGTATATCCTGGCTTCAACCAAGGAAAAGTAAAGTATTTCAATGAAAGTTAAAGTATACATGAAAGAGAGAAAGAGAGATGGATATTTTTTATTTGCCATCACACATGTGCATAACAATTGTCAAATAATAGCAAGCTTAATAATATATTAAAGATAATAAATACATCCGGCTAATAGCCTTTGTCATAGTGTATTAGTTATGTTATAAATTAAAAAAACAGTGCCTGAGTACTGTTACAAATATTCCTCGTATAGGCAATCTAAAAAAAAAAAAACTCTCTAAAAAGTAACAAGAAATACTCAAAAAATAAATTTACAAATAAGCTATTTAATGAGGCTCGCAGATTCAAAATAATCTTCAAAACTATAAGGAGCCAAGTTTAATAAAAATTGCTTCAAGCATCACCTGAGATTTTGTGGGGGTATTTCACGTACGTTTAGTGGAATAGCATTATAAAATTTAAGCCCCCACCATTTCGTGGAGTTACGGGTTGCCATTACTCTGTGGAATGGTAGAGGAAAATTGTTCTTACTCCTGGTAGAGTACATGTGAGAGGGAAGTTCATAATTCCGGAGATGCGAGTGAACATACAGGGCGCTCTGTTCCAATATGCGCCCCCCTATCACGCTTCTGTTCCAATATACACCTCCCTATCATTAGCAACCAATAATACGTTACTGTAATATGATTTTGATTAACGTACCTGTAACATGATTTTGGACATTGAATCCTGCAAGATGATGCTGTCGTCTGTTAAAACAGTGCAGGGGATGTTCCTCGCATGGTCTTCAAAATCTTATTTTTGGCATCCAACCACGAACGCTCGATGGCCTGAGTGTGTGCCCCAGTCGACGGATCTACATAATTAGGTATGACGGAGCCAGGCTGGCACTCTCTCTGTATTATAGGGATGAGGGTGTTTTTGTTGCGCCTAACTGACCCCTGAACATGAGATAGGACGTTATCTCATTGCAATCCCTATCCTGACTATCCGAGATAAACATTATTATCATCTTTTTCACTCATCTTTGATCGTTGGAGATGAGTTCAGTGTTCTTTGATCACTAACAATGAAAACGACGAGGAGGCGCACTGGAAGGCGCAGTTGCTCGGGGGGGCGCATATTGGAAGAGCACCGAATGTACACCGCTGGCATAGTTAGAATTTGTTTTTTAATAAACTCATGCTTGCAATCATCACGATATCCTAGATTGGAAATCGCTCTGACGGCTCTTCTTTGACAGCCAAAGATTATGGTAGAAGGTAACGTAGTAAAGTAGAAGCTAGCGATTAAAGTTAACGTTCTCGACTTACACACTAAGGTATTTTTCATTCAGCATCTGCACACAAGGGCTTGAATGTGTCAGATTACTGAAAATAAGAAAGTTCGGTTTGAGGAATTAAAAAAGAACCATGGATATTTTTACTGTACGTAGGTCACAAAAGTTTTATTCCGAAGAAAACATTACTAGACATTCCAATTTTAACGAGTTCATGTTTCAGTAAGGTTGTTACAGCTAAAGAAGAAGAGGTTCTAAAAAAACCGAGTCTTTCTTTTGGGTGCCATTTTCCACTAGTTTAAGCAAACAACATCGTATATAGGCACCTACTCATTAGGTGTGTTCCAACCACCGCGAGTTCATGAACTTTTCGGAACTGGTTCGGCGCCGAACCGTATGCGCACGTGAATCCTGTTCCAACCGTTTTCAGTTCAGGAACTCAACACTCGCTACGGTGTTCCCACCGCATCGGGTTCATGAACTGAGTTCAGTGAGTTCATGAACTTTTCAGACCTGCTCGGGGATAGGGTTGAGAACTCGAACTGAAGGAAACCTTTCGTAATTTTCCAAAAATCTCATTTCACTGCGAACCTTCACGCTAAATGCCTTGTCATTAGCCTGCTTGATGTTTGTTGTTTTATCGTTTTTCACATCTCTTTTTCAATTTGCTCCATCGAATAAATATTACCCCCGTCAGTTTTATTTTATCAGCTGTCTACACATAGATAGAAAACATTTGTTTAAGGGTACCTAGTTGGTAATTGGCAGGCAAAGTCAAACTACTTTAACGTTTTTCTTGGCGCACTTGGCTCACCCTACCCTACTTGAAAAAAAGGTCGTTTAGCACTTTTTTTTGGTTGCCTTTTCTCAATAATGGCTCGAGGGATTTTGATGAAAATCTCAACAGTTACTCTTCTTCTGGATAGGAATGATATCCCATACCCTTCATACCTAGGAAAATAGTTTGAGGGGGCAATTAGCAAATAAACTTCAAAAAAGTTGAAAATGCCGTTTGTTTTTTTCCACCTTTTTGGCCTTTTCTTCAAAATGCTCAAAGGATTTCGATGACGAGGTGTTCACATTACTAAAGACGACGCTAGCGCTAGTTATTGCATTGACTGTCATGTGAACTACAGTGTTCCCACCGACGGGTTCTTGAACCTAAAAGTTTCATGAACTCATGGAACCCGTCTGAGTTCATGAACTCACGAGTTCATGAACTCAGAGGGGTGGTTGGAACACACCTATTAAAAAAACGGACGGTAGACCTACGGTTCTACAGTTCATCCAACGCTTCTAACATGTCACGAGTCGACTTTTTCAGGGGGTTTCTGGCTCCTTTCTTGATACTCGTCTTCTTCAAATCCGACTCAGCTTGGATTCCTCGCAGCACCGAGATGACGAGATGTACATTGGGATGTGGAGTATAAAATTGTTTATTGAAGTCGTTGTGGAATGATTCTACTGCATTGGTTGTACGTAAGCTTGAGTCTGGTGGGGATGCAGCCCACATCTGGGGCGGGAAAGAGCACTGATCCTCTATATAGTTCAGCGTTGTGAATGCGTTATATACTTGTTCAGGCGGTAGGAAGCTCAACGCGAAAAACTTTTTTAGCCATTGACCGACCTGGCTTTTCTTTCGGTAATGCTTTAGCAAGCATTTGTTTTGCTGAATCCTACGAAACCAACTTTGATGGAGATGAAATGTGCATTCGAATATCGTACTATTCGGGAAACATTCGTTTGGGCTCAGAGCAAGTGAACGGTCGTAGAAATTTCAACTGGTTTGGGCTTGTCAACAGCGCCTGGTATGGGCCCGCATCCCAAAATCAAAACCTATGTTGAAAACAGAGACATATTCAGGGTGATTCCCTCGCAGATGCAAAAAAAAAAATGTTGGGTGAAACTACATCAAAAATGGAGTACAATGCCGCCAACCGCATATTTTTATCTCAATCCGTAGTCGAGATATGATTTTTTAAAGGTTTTTTCAGGAATACCGTGTTTTTTCATTTTAAACTCGGATTTCTCCACTTTGCCTCATTTAATTTTAACTTTCAACCTCATTTTCGGTATCAGCATTAAATTTCCTATAAGAATAGTGTACTTGGGTTCTTAAAAAGTACCATCCGAAGACCCTCACATCAGCTCAAACATTGACGATTTTGAAAAAATAATATTTCTGAAAATCTTTAAAACTTTACTACTCTTTTAAAAAGAATCCTGGTAACTGGCAAATCTCATGAAAACTGCTTCATCTAATATGCTTTCCAACGGTATTATCAATTTTACTTTTATTTTGTTATTTTGGGGAGAAAATAATGTTTTAATGTTACAAAATGTGGGTTTTTCAATGAAATTGTTAGTTTTCTCGCAAGATGACCCTCCATGAACCAACGAGTACGGGGTCGGTTTCTATGTATTTTTTCTCGCTGGATCGAATGGAAACTCTTGCAGATCTCTCAACTACGTTATAATCTAGTTTTACACTTTAATTAACTAGTTTTACCCCATAACACACATACATTTAATCGTAACAAACAAACTAAACATTTGCGATTTTAAGTGTAAAACTCGGTTATATCGGAGTTGGAGAGATCTACAAATGTTACCATTAGATGAAGCGAGAAAACATACATAGAAACCGACCCCATACTCGTAGGTTCATGGAGGGTCATCTTTCGAGAAAACCAAAAATTTCATTGAAAAACCTACACTTTTTAACATTAAAACATTATTTTCTCCACTAAATAACAAAATAAAAGTAAACTTGATTATACCGTTGGAATGCATATTAGATGAAGCAGTTTTCATGAGATTTGCCAGTTTCTAGGATTCGTTTTTGAAGAGTAGTGAAGTTTTAAAGATTTTCAGAAATATTATTTTTTCAAAATCGTCAATGTTTGAGCTGATGTGAGGGTCTTCGGATGGTACTTTTTAAGAACTCAAGTACACTATTCTTATAGTAAATTTAATGCTGATTCCGAAAATGTGGTCAAAAGTTAAAATTGAGTGAAGTAAAGTGGAGAAGTTTGAGTTTAAAAGGAAAAAACACGGTATTCCTGAAAAAACCTTTAAAAAATCATATCTCGAGTACGGATTGAGATAAAAATATGCAGTTGGCGGCATTTTACTCCATTTTTGATTTAGTTTCACCCAAAATTTTTTTTGCATCTGCGAGGGAATCACCCTGTATAACACAATTACAAAACAAACAAGACTTATCCAACAGGAGTGAGCAACAGATCTGGAGAACCCCAGAGAACATTTCGCGATGCCGAGTGTCTAAAATTACAACGAATTGAAAATGATAAAAATGTTACCTTGTCATTGTCATCTCTGTTGGTATGCGAAGAACGTAGTGGATTGCTTCTTTGAAGACATGAAGACATCATTTTTAGTGGCCTGAAGTCTCATAAAAACCTGACGCTCTTCAAATCAGAAGAAAACATCCTCTACGTTCTTCGCATACCAACAGAGATGACAATGACAAGGTAAGATTTTCATAATTTTCAATTCGTTGTAATGGTAGACACTCGGCATCGCAAAATCCGAGGTAGATAGCCTGCTGCACCGCCAGGAGTGTGGTAGATACGTTGATAGGCTATTGCTCGTGTACCGGTATTTTAAACGACTTTTCCGTGTTGGAACTTTGGTTGGTTTTAGCTTTGGATTTTTAACTTCAATACAATTCAACATCTTACACCTAATACGAAAGGAAATTCGAGAAAATTCGCTCATACGATCATGCAGCAAGATAGATAGATAGAGATAGATAGATTTTATTGTATGTCATCCTTGTGGGATAATACATTGTCAACAATTATAAATATTAGTTACATAATAGGTACCTATATACATATTTAAAAAAACAAAAATTCTAAAAACTGGTATATTCTTCAGCTTGATTGGAAGTTGGTTGTAGAGTTTGGCACCCAAAAATGATATGTTATTTCTCTGAGCTGCTGCAGTACGGACTCTGGTCAAGGCGAGATGATCCTGAGAGCGAGTGTTGTGATCATGCGCCGAGCGATCAAACTTATCGATGTTGGTGACAACAAAGCATAGCAGCTCAATCACGTACATCCCCACAACTGTGACGACTCCCAGCTCCTTGAATAAAGGTCGGCAGGATGTTCGGGAACTCACTCCACATATAGCTCTCAACGCTGCTTTTTGTTTTTTGAGGACAAGGTACACAGAAGGAGAGTTGCCCCACACTAATATGCCATACGCCATATGAGATGCAAAATGAGCATAGTATACATTCAATAGAACATTCCGCGAAACGCAGGAAAACAGCTTTCTCAACAGGTATGTACCACTTGCTAATTTTTTTGTAACGGCTTCATTCAATATGGGGAGTCCAGTTCAAATTATGACGGACCTCCAAACCCAGGAGGTTGAGAGAGTTGTCATGGCTATGTTCAGAATGTGTGACTCTAGAACCCAGTTGAAGATGTACTATTTTGGTTTTTGAAGAATTCAAAACAAGTTTGTTGGCAGAACACCATCTTTCCATAATGCTGCAAGCAGAACATATCGAGAAGTCCAAATCAATCCTGTGTTTAGCCCGTATGACCAGCGACGTATCATCAGCGTACTGGAAAACACTCACACGTTCATGCTTCAGGGATGCGGATAAGTCATTTATAAATATGTTGAAGAACAGAGGGCCTGAAGACAGGAACTTTTACGATTTTACTGGTTTTTTAATGTTCCCATATTTGTAGTCTTATCTGGCGAGTGCACACCGTTGTACGCAGAAATTCTATCGTTTTTTGAGCGAGCCCGAACCCGTCAATTTTTCCGACCCGGTGCGTTTTCAGCCGCTACGTTCTGGCTACGATAAGAGTCGATCAGACTGGATTATAGCACAGCCTAGAACGCAAATGAGGAAACTAATTGGGGTCCTCACAGGGCATTTTAGCTTTAAGAGGACCCTTTTTATCATGTCCAAAGGCATCTTCTCCACTCTGCGAATGTGGTAACGGAGAGGATACGGCTGAACACTTTCTTTGCGATTGTGACAGATTCTGGGGATCTAGGCAGGAAACAAATCAAGAAGTTTGTTGAGTTAGGCAACAAGTTTAGGGACATAGCGCAGCCGTAGAATCCCCAAATTAAAAAGTCCAGTCATGCAGCATGACCCCATGAGCGAATTTTTGAAGAAATCTTCGACATTTCAGTCGCCATTGATCGTGTTGAGAAATTTTAGTTTATGATTTTGATAGACAAACATGGAATCAAATTATTAACACATGCACAGAGTAAACTCATCAGTTGTAATTACTTTTTTTTTTTTTTTTTTTTTTTTTAAAGCACCTACTACTTACGTTTTAAACAGCATGGTTCTAAAATTGGTTATACAGGGATACTTCCATAAGAGTAGTTCAATCTGAATTTGGACAATGTTTCATGCAAATATTACCGATTTTTACAACTAGCGAACGGCATTA
The DNA here is from genome assembly GCA_030762985.1 of Adelphocoris suturalis. Lineage (NCBI taxonomy): Eukaryota > Metazoa > Arthropoda > Insecta > Hemiptera > Miridae > Adelphocoris > Adelphocoris suturalis. Next base: position 1,455,076 of record JAUMHS010000014.1, on the reverse strand, counting down.
TTTCGATTTTTGACTGATTTTTCAACATTGAAATTTTTGAAAACTTGATACATATTCTTATAGGAAATTTTACGCTGATTCCGAATATACCACATGTTAGTATGCTGAAAAAATAATTTCGCACGACAAATCGCAAAAAAACAGGCTATTTTGAAATTTTTGACTACATTTTTGAAAATTTCAACCCGAAGATGTAATCCGATCATGCTGGCCAACGAACTTGAACTTTCGTTTTGTGTCCTTAACATTTTAAAATTTGTTTGAAGTTTCTAGCACAATTCTACGGACAGTTATCGTCTGGAATGACACATACATACATACATACGTACATACATATATACAAACATACATAAAAAAAAGTCCAGTCATGCAGCATGACCCCATGAGCGAATTTTTGAAGAATATTACCGATTTTTACAACCAGCGAACGGCATTATTTCGATTTTTGACTGATTTTTCAACTTTGAAATTTTTGAAAACTTGATACATATTCTTATAGGAAATTTTACGCTGATTCCGAATATACCACATGTTAGTATGCTGAAAAAATAATTTCGCACGACAAATCGCAAAAAAACAGGCTATTTTGAAATTTTTGACTACATTTTTGAAAATTTCAACCCGAAGATGTAATCCGATCATGCTGGCCAACGAACTTGAACTTTCGTTTTGTGTCCTTAACATTTTAAAATTTGTTTGAAGTTTCTACCACAATTCTACGGACAGTTATCGTCTGGAATGACACATACATACATACATACATACATATATACATACATAAAAAAATGCGTTAAACTTCAGAATATGATTCAGAGTAGCCTGAAACGGATTTCTGCATAAAATTTTTTCAAAAATTCACATTCTACAAATTTTGAGGCGAGAGCAATAGCTTAATTTTCTTCAAAAATTCGCTAAAAAGTCCAGTCATGCAGCATGACCCCATGAGCGAATTTTTGAAGAATATTACCGATTTTCACAACCAGCGAACGGCATTATTTCGATTTTTGACTGATTTTTCAACTTTGAAATTTTTGAAAACTTGATACATATTCTTATAGGAAATTTTACGCTGATTCCGAATATACCACATGTTAGTATGCTGAAAAAATTATTTCGCACGACAAATCGCAAAAAACAGGCTATTTTGAAATTTTTGATTACATTTTTGAAAATTTCAACCCGAAGATGTAATCCGATCAAGCTGGCCAACGAACTTGAACTTTCGTTTTGTGCCCTTAACATTTTAAAATTTGTTTGAAGTTTCTAGCACAATTCTACGGACAGTTATCGTCTGGAATGACACATACATACATACATACATAATATATACATACATACATAAAAAAATGCGTTAAACTTCAGAATATGATTCAGAATAGCCTGAAACGGATTTCTGCATAAAATCTTTTCAAAAATTCACATTCTACAAATTTTGAGGCGAGAGCAATAGCTTAATTTTCTTCAAAAATTCGCTAAAAGGTGCCCTTTTTGGGGAAATATAAGCCATCAGGCCTGGGAATTCTTTCTACGGAAGCCCTATGCAGTCAGTCAGTTCAGCTGGTTGGGCCCAAACCCGTACCCCCCCCCCCCCCCCCCCCCCCAACTAAAGGAAGTCACCTCGATAGGGATCACTGCCTACTGAATGTAGGGAAAAAACTTTCCCATTTCAGACGCGCCGCTAGGAAAATAATTTCCAAGCCAAAACGTTGATAAGGGAAACAAATTTTTCAAGTTAAAGTGTATGAAATAATCAGGTTGTTGTTCCAACCTTCGCTCTGATTGTTCGTCCTGTCTCTGCCTTCTAAAGTTGTCTTCTTATCGTAGGGTTAGTCGGGTGTCCCTAAACGGTTGACCGGTGTTCCCCTACTCCGATTCTCATCAAATTTTAACCAAAGTCAGAAATGGGGAAGACGAACGATCTGACGAAGTTTCAACCCCACACCCTTACGAACAATAAGGGTAAAACTGATTTGACCTGCGTTGACCGCCGTTGAACACGGTGTTCCCCTACTCCAGTTAACATCAAATTTTAACCAAATTCAGAAATGGGCAAGACGAACGATCTGACGAAGTTTAAATCCCCACCCCCATGCCCCAACGAGCAATAAGCGTAAAACTGACCAGGTTTGACCACGGTGTTGACTTCGAATCGGTTCGAATTTTGATCAAAGACGGAAAAAGGCAAGACGAACAATCTGTCAAACTGTCAATCCTCCACCCCCCTACGAGCAATAAGTTTAAAACTGACCAGATTTGACGACCGTTGACCACGATGTTCTCCTACTCCGATTCACATCAAATTTTAACCAAAGTCAGAAATGGGGAAGACGAACGATCTGACGAAGTTTCAACCCCCCACCCCTACAAGCAATAAGGGTAAAACTGCGTTGACCGCCTTTGACCACGGTGTTCCCCTACTCCGATTCACATCAAGTTCTACCCAAAGTTAGAAAAGGGCGAAACGAACAAGCTGACGAAGTTTCAACCCCCCACCCCTACAAGCAATAAGGGTAAAACTGCGTTGACCGCCTTTGACCACGGTGTTCCCCTACTCTGATTCTCTTCAAATTTGAATCAAAGACGAAAAATAGCTAAACAAAATATCTATCAAATTTCCAACTCTCTACGCCCACTTCCCAACGAGCGATAAGCTTTAAACTATTTGACCAAATTTGACCCCCATTGACCACGGTGTTCTCCTACTTCGAATCGGTTCAAATTTGAATCAAAGACGAGAAATAGCAAAACGAACAATCTGTCAAAATCTCAACCCTCTACCTCCACCCCCCTACGAGCAATAAGCATAAAACTGACCACATTTGACCCCTTTGACCACGGTGTTCTCATTCTCCAATTCGGTTCGAATTTTGATCAAAGACGGAAAAAGGCAAGACGAACAATCTGTCAAACTGTCAATCCTCCACCCCCCTACGAGCAATAAGTTTAAAACTGACCAGATTTGACGACCGTTGACCACGATGTTCTCCTACTCCGATTCACATCAAATTTTAACCAAAGTCAGAAATGGGGAAGACGAACGATCTGACGAAGTTTCAACCCCCCACCCCTACAAGCAATAAGGGTAAAACTGCTTTGACCAGGGTGTTCCCCTACTCCGATTCACATCAAGTTCTACCCAAAGTTAGAAAAGGGCGAAACGAACAAGCTGACGAAGTTTCAACCCCCCACCCCTACAAGCAATAAGGGTAAAACTGCGCTGACCGCCTTTGACCACGGTGTTCCCCTACTCTGATTCTCTTCAAATTTGAATCAAAGACGAAAAATAGCTAAACAAAATATCTATCAAATTTCCAACTCTCTACGCCCACTTCCCAACGAGCGATAAGCTTTAAACTATTTTGACCAGATTTGACCCCCATTGACCACGGTGTTCACCTACTTCGAATCGGTTCAAATTTGAATCAAAGACGAGAAATAGCAAAACGAACAATCTGTCACAATCTCAACCCTCCACCTCCCCCCCCCCCCCCCCCCCCCCACGAGCAATAAGCATAAAACTGACCACATTTGACCCCTTTGACCACGGTGTTCTCATTCTCCAATTCGGTTCGAATTTTGATCAAAGACGGAAAAAGGCAAGACGAACAATCTGTCAAACTGTCAATCCTCCACCCCCCTACGAGCAATAAGTTTAAAACTGACCAGATTTGACGCCCGTTGACCACGATGTTCTCCTACTCCCAATTCACATCAAATTTTAACCAAAGTCATAAATGGGGAAGACGAACGATCTGACGAAGTTTCAACCCCCCACCCCTACAAGCAATAAGGGTAAAACTGCTTTGACCAGTGTTGACCAGGGTGTTCCCCTACTCCGATTCACATCAAGTTCCACCCAAAGTCAGAAATGGGGAAGACGAACGATCTGACGAAGTTTCAACCCCCCACCCCTACAAGCAATAAGGGTAAAACTGCGTTGACCGCCTTTGACCACGGTGTTCCCCTACTCTGATTCTCTTCAAATTTGAATCAAAGACGAAAAATAGCTAAACAAAATATCTATCAAATTTCCAACTCTCTACGCCCACTTCCCAACGAGCGATAAGCTTTAAACTATTTGACCAAATTTGACCCCCATTGACCACGGTGTTCTCCTACTTCGAATCGGTTCAAATTTGAATCAAAGACGAGAAATAGCAAAACGAACAATCTGTCAAAATCTCAACCCTCTACCTCCACCCCCCTACGAGCAATAAGGGTAAAACTGCTTTGACCGCCGTTGACCACAGTGTTCCCCTACTCCGATTCGATTCGAATTTTGATCAAAGACGGAAAAAGGCAAGACGAACAATCTGTCAAAATCTCAACCCTCTACCTCCACCCCCCTACGAGCAATAAGGGTAAAACTGCTTTGACCGCCGTTGACTACGGTGTTCCCCTACTCCGATTCGATTCGAATTTTGATCAAAGACGGAAAGAGACAAGACGAACAATCTGTCAAAATGTCAATCCTCCACCCCCCTACTTGCAATAAGCGTAAAACTGACCAGATTATTTTATACTATAATACCTACTGTTTTATATACCTATATATATATACATACATATAATAACCTACTAAAAAATAGAATGTATCCAACTACTCTGTGAAAAATTTTACCTCATTAAAAATACCCACACACCCCCTGCCACCCTTCCTATCCCCTATTACCCTCCTTCCTATGGGGTTTTCAGAACAATTTGACAATTTTAGTTATATTTGCTTTACTTACTGATTTTTTTTTTTTTTTTTTTCCCCCACATACGTAAATTGTCAACCACTGTACTGTTATCGTGATTGGTTATTTTCTGAAATAAAAATGCGTTCTAATCTGGAATCTAAAATCTGATTTGACCACAGTGTTCAAAGACAACAACGGGAAAAGGCAAGACAAACAATCTGTCAAAATGTCAACCCTCCACCCCCACCCCCCTAATGTCTGACTTTGGTTAAGATTTGATGTGAATTGGGAGTAGGAGAACACCGTGGTCAACGGCTGTGAAAGCAGTTTTACCCTCATTGCTCGTAGGGGTGGGGGGTTGAAACTTCGTCAGATCGTTCGTCGTCAAAATATCAACCATCCATCCACCCCCCTATGAGCAATAAGCGCAAAACTGACCAGATTTGACCCCTTTGACCACCGTGTTCTCCTACTCCGATTCGGTTCGATTTTTGATCAAAGACGGAAAAAGGCAAGACAAACAAGCTGTCAAAATGTCAACCCTCCACCCCCACCACCGTATGCAAATCCACGTTAGACACGTCATTAGTTGCTGCCAAAGCAGGTATCAAAGTAACCACTCGCATATAAATACGTAGTTTGTTCTGACAAATGCGTCAGACAAAAGTTCGTCAATATTTGCATCCATTGCAGTCATAGTCTTCGTTTCCTCTTCCATTTCCCTAAATGTACTCAATATTCATCGTTCTCTCTTAATTTGTTCAGGATCGATTCTGGAGGCAGCACTATGACCGAAAGGAGCGATGTGGTCATTAAAATTGAAGAGGATGATATTGATAACTTCATGGACCGCCTTGAAGAATATGGAGATGAAGGTAATTTTCTTAATCATCGTGAAAAAATACATGGAAACCGACCCCATACTCGTGGGTTCATAGAGGGTCATCTTTCGAGAAAATCAACAATTTCATTGAGAAACCCACATTTTTTAACATTAAAACATAATTTTCTCCACTAAATAAGAAAATAAAAGTAAACTTGATTATACCGTTGGAAAGCATATTAGATGAAGAGTTTTTCATGAGATTTGCCAGTTTCCAGGATTCGTTTTGGAAGAGTAGTAAAGCATTAAAGATTTTCAGAAATATTCTTTTTTCAAAATCGTTAATGTTTGAGCTGATGTGAGGGCCTTAGGATGGTACTTTTTAAGAACCCAAGTACACTATTCTTATAGTAAATTTAATGCTGATTCCGAAAATGTGGTCAAAAGTTAAAATTGAATGAAGTAAAGTGGAGAAATTTGAGTTTAAAAGGAAAAAAACACGGTTTTCCTGAAAAAAACCTTTAAAAAAATCATATCTCGAGAACGGATTGAGATAAAAATATGCAGTTGGCGGCATTTTACTCCATTTTTGATGTAGTTTCACCCAAATTTTTTTTTGCATCTGCGAGGGAATCACCCTGTATAACTCTTTCAATATTGTTATTTCTTGCTGTTGTACCTTTTAACATGTTGTTGAAAGTAGGGGGGGGTTCATTTTTGTCCAAAATTAATAAAACATGCAAAATATTAGAGCAAGTCTAGGATGTTTCAATTATGTTTTTTAAAGCATACGCGAATGTAAGGAACATGCATGTTCAAATACATAAATAAATACACGAGACGTTCCAAACCCGACGCGAGCACCTCCCACCCTACTGCCTTTTCCCCTCCGTTTGTTCCCCGCTGGGTTACAAGTGACCAGCTGACCCGTCTTCCCACTTCTTTTATTGTTTAGGTTCTATTTAGATTACAGTACTTTGACATGCGTGTTAAGTTTATATGTACTTTTAATTATATGTTATATATGTCGTTTAAATTCCTTTTATTATATGTTCCTCCGGTACAACATGCTATTTTGTTACCATTGCACATACTAAACGAAGAGGAAATTCAATCTTCGCCGGGACATAGAATCTTGGCATCGTTCAGACAAAGTTAACTCGCCAAACAATGAATTTTTTATGTTCAGGAAAATTTCTTGAGTTTTATTACTCGTTTACTGTGATTTTACTTTACTATTTTCTAAGTCACTCTCTCTTCTAAGTCAGTCTCTAAGTCACATGGAAAATTAGTGGTGGTAATTTATTGTTCCTCCTACATAATAAAATAAAAGCTTTATTGTTCTATTAATTTGTCTTTTTGCATCAATTTTATTTTCCTACTCCATTTGAAATATGTGTTCAGATACAATGAATCAAAAGGTTGAAGATGGCAATAAATTTTATAGTTAAAAATGTTAACGTAAAAAGTTGCTCTAATTTCAAAATTTATGAATTCGAGAAATGGCAAAAAATTCGTTAAACAAATTTTCTTTTATAATTTAATGGGTAACTTTCATGTGTTGGAATATCACACTTTTGACCCCAGATTCGGATTCAGTACTCTTGAAAACCATCTACTACTAATCTGCAGCTCAAAATACTGTTTATTCTGGCCAATAAACGGGTGATAAGATCACCCAAGTAGTAATGCAAGAGAGCTGAAGGTTCCTTCAGACAGGTGAGGGCCGTGACGTCATCGTGCAAATGAATTACAAGAGCCGTATTACTGGTTTGATACCCACCGTACAGCTACTTTTTGGAAAACTCTCGTTAAGATCTGTCTATTAAGCAAATAAAAAATAACCATGCAAGTTCCGCATTGTTTTAGTATTCATTTTCATTTTATTTTAAGAATAAAATATTTATTAAACCGAGTTTGTCACCCTGGAAATTTGAACATTACCAGTGTAACGGGCTAAAAATATTTTGCTACCTCGACAGGAGTTCGAACTCGCGTCGTCACAACTACGAGAAATTATTAATAATTTCCCGCAGTTGCAACGCTCTAACGACCAGAGCTAAGAGGCCAGGGTGACCAAACCTCTTCGACTGTGAGAATTATTTTCCTGGAGCGTAACATTTCCCCGGAGTCAAATACCAGCCGTCTCGGCTGGTTTGGGGTCGGACGAATGACGAGTGAAACTGCAGGCCGCTGGCTCAGCAGATGCTCGCTGGAACAAGTCAGCAGTCGAGCGAGGTCATTGTCACGGTGTGTTTTGACTCAAGTGAGTGAGGAAATGAAAGGCATAACAACAGGAAATGTGATGTTTACAGTCTTTTGGCTCGAGAGGGATTTAATTAATTATTGTTTCGTATGATTTCGGGTCCTATTTCGGCTGTGCCACTGTAACGGGCTAAAAATATTTTGCTACCTCGACAGGAGTTCGAACTCGCGTCGTCACAACTACAAGAAATTATTAATAATTTCCCGCAGTTGCGACACTCTAACGATCAGAGCTAAGAGGCCAGGGTGACCAAACCTCTTCGACTGTGAGAATTATTTTCCTGGAGCGTAACACCAGGCAGATTAGCTTCATGAAAATATTTAAATTCGAACTTATAAGGTGCATTCTGAAAAAGTCATGAGTTAAGGTAGGTATCCCTTCATAAATGAATATGAATTAGAATTAACTCGGAAGTTCATGCTGCTTGACTGAAACTTTTAAAATCATGATCCTAATGTCTTACGTCAAACTGAAAGATATGAAAAATAGCTTTAAAATACTGGCGTTCAAGTTCGATTCACTATTTGTTTGTACATTTGACAATAACTCCCTGCAGTTACGGATATTTACGAAGGTTGGCAATGCTGAGCGGTTGCTTTGTAGGAAGGAACATGTTGGAGCGGGAGGTGCTCGCGTCGGGTTTGGAACGTCTCGTAAATAAATATCACCATTTGATGTTACAGGAATCGAGGTAATCACCGAGGAAGTTCGAGATTATAAAGAAGAAGTTTTCGAAGAAGGTAAATAAATACAAAGTTTAGGAGCCCATTCTAAAAACTAGCATTTCAATTTTCGTTGATAAACTTTTACGTACCTACATTACGCCCTAACAACTTGAAATTAGCATGGAACATGCTTAAGCCTTCACCCAGCTGGACAAAAACGTGACGAAACCGTGGAATGAAAGTAGCGTGGCATTTTCTACCTTCCTAACAGAGTGGAAACTAATGTCCACTTTTACTTTCGCAACATCCCAGCAGAGTGGAAAGTTATATCCATTTTTACTTTCCCAACATCCCAACAGAGTGAAAGTAATGTCCATTTTTACTTTCCCAACATAATGGAAATTAATGTCCATTTTACTTTCCCAACCCAACAGAGTGGAAAGTAATGTCCATTTTTACTTTCCCAAAATCCCAACAGAGTGGAAAGTAATTTCCATTTTTACTTTCCGAACATCCCAACATAATGGAAATTAATGTCCATTTTACTTTCCCAACATCCCAACAGAGTGAAAGTAATGTCCATTTTTACTTTCCCAACTTCCTAACAGAGTGGAAAGTAATGTCCATTTTTCCTTTCCCAAAATCCCAACAGAGTGGAAAGTAATTTCCATTTTTACTTTCCCTACATCCCAACATAATGGAAATTAATGTCCATTTTACTTTCCCAACATCCCAACAGAGTGGAAAGTAATGTCCATTTTTACTTTCCCAAAATCCCAACAGAGTGGAAAGTAATTTCCATTTTTACTTTCCCAACATCCCAACATAATGGAAATTAATGTCCTTTACTTTCCCAACATCCCAACAGAGTGGAAAGTAATGTCCACTTTTACTTTCCCAACATCCCAACAGAGTGGAAAGTAATGTCCATTTTTACTTTCCCAAAATCCCAACAGAGTGGAAAGTAATTTCCATTTTTACTTTCCCAACATCCCAACATAATGGAAATTAATGTCCATTTTACTTTCCCAACATCCCAACAGAGTGAAAGTAATGTCCATTTTTACTTTCCCAACTTCCTAACAGAGTGGAAAGTAATGTCCATTTTTCCTTTCCCAAAATCCCAACAGAGTGGAAAGTAATTTCCATTTTTACTTTCCCTACATCCCAACATAATGGAAATTAATGTCCATTTTACTTTCCCAACATCCCAACAGAGTGTAAAGTAATGTCTACAACTTTGACATATCCATGATCTATTGTTTTTCCCCTCAAGGGTGAAATTTATAAATGGGTCATTCTCACAGAAAAGAGCAGTTCTGAGTTTTTCAAGTGACTTGTTAGTACCTACCCGGCTCATTAAAAAATTTAGTCCAACTGTCGATTCTGAGAACAAATTAGTGGGAAGAAAGCAGAAAGTTTACCGGGTGGTCTAGAGAGGCGGAGCCCCTTGCAAGGCCTGAAGGGCCGAGTTTTCCATATGTTTAGTAACTTAAGGTTTAGATTTCGTCTATTTTTGAATAAAATCATTATTTTAATTTTTCTTCGGGTACCTAGGTACAACTGAATTGAAATCTCTGTTGTGCTCAAAATGAATTTGATTGCTAATTCTTCTTGTTTTCACACTTATTTGTGATTCCCGTTATTTCAGATGTTGATAATGAAAGTGACGAGGAGTCTGAGGACAATCTGTATGGACTCGATGGGAATCGAGAATCCGATGAAGATTTCGCTTCTGGCAGATACAAGTTTAAAGTATCAAGTCGAGGTGCGTATGGAGAAAAGTAATTTTAGGGGAAGTCCTTGATTTTTACATATATTTATGGATGTAACAATTCAAATCTTCTTTTATTATCCAAAGGCGTAGCCTCATAAGTTGAATATGTTAAGTAGTTGTGGAACGATCTTAGTACACGGGGAGAAAATATTAAGCAGTGCATGCAAAGCGAGGGTCTTAACACACAAACAAATAATGTACACCAGGGGTGCTCAAACTTGAACTGCTGGCGATCTACCTCAATATTTTTAGACTACTTACGATCGACTCTGAGAGGCTGCAAGTATGTGTGATGCAGGGTTGTCGTACGTACACGATACACCCTACCTACCTAGGTAGGGTGTACCGTAGCATATATAGATATTAGCTTTCCGCACAATTTACATTATTTTAGTCAAGGTTTGGGTTAGGTTTACTTAAGTTCTTCTCTACAATATCAATGAAAAATCTCCTAGTTATTCAAAATTGCGAGTTTATTCGTTGTTACAAAACAAAAGAGTTACATATGGTGTTAAACTCAACTAAGGAGTGACTTTGGATGTTGAAGCGTGGCACTGCATGTCCTCAGACTACTTTTCATAAGATGGTGCGTAACCACTGAGTGCCAATCGCAAGCATGATGACATATGATCGTCAGTTAGTCGATTGCGATATTTTGACTTAATTATCTTCATTTCAGAAAATGCAGACTCGCACAAGTAAGTTGACCCAAACATTGCCGTCAGTTGAAGGGCGATTTGCCTTATATTCGGATATTTATCTTCAGATATAAAACACCAGAAATTTGTATCAGATGCTGTAGCTTTGAGATGTATATCTGATATAATCTGCACCAACTCATTTTCAACAGAACATGAGTTCATATTAAACTGACTTGCTACTTCAGTAGCTAATTCCTCAATGTTTTTACATGAAAAAGGATAACTCATAAATGATGCTATATTTGCCAATTTACAGCAATCATAAAAACGCATTTCGAATTGTCCCAAAGTATTTGATAATTCAGCCTCATATGTATCATAATTCAACTGAGGAATCCTTGCTTTCAAAGACGGAAAATGTTTCAGATCCTATCTTTTCAGTTGATCTATCATAAGTTGCAATTTACTTTTGAATGCGTTTATTGCGCTAATCATCTCAATAATAGTTTTTCCTTTACCTTGAAGCTCCAAGTTAATGGTGTTCAAGTGCATTGTGATGTCAGTCAAAAATGCCAAATCAGTCAGCCATTTTTCGTTTTTCAACATCCCAGCTTCCTTCACAACCGATCCATCTTCGAATGGTTTCTTGTGTTTCGCCAATATATGAGGTATTTTAAATGACGCGATTCGTCATTTTCTTCTCGAGATCTACTCAAAAAGCACTCGCGATCGACTGGTCAATCGCGATCGACCGTTTGAGCACCCCTGATGTACACCCTCCCCCCTTTTTTTGGCACCAACACCACGGGAGAACTCCATGCACTGGTTGATTCTCTGATTACTCCTCGGTCCAGTTGCTCCTGTATGAGCTGCCTTATAGGTTTCTGGGTATGAGCGATTCTATAGGGTCGTGCACGTAAAGGAGGGTGATCCCCAGTGTTTGAAGTGTAAGATATTTGGGGTTTCGAGTATATACGATTAAATACAAGAAGTACGCACAGGCCGAAAAGTGAGAGAGCGAGTGTAGCGACAGACTGACCAATATGCCCAGTGTAGGCATGTATTGTGGACGCAGTGCTGCCACTAGTGTCAATGGTGGTAATCATTTACGTATCTTAAACCAAGGGTCCCTTCATGTTTATCTGGTGTTGAGCTAAATCTGTGCAGCCAAGGTTTTCGAATCTATCAAAGCTGAATATGTCTTGGTATTCGAGGAGGGCGCTCTTTATCTGCTCCTGCTGTGCAGGTGGTAAGTCTTCTAACTTCTCTAATAATTCTTTATTTAGTGCCTTTGTGCACTCAACCTCTGTTCTCGTTTCAGTAGTCAGGCAGGTTACGCTATTGTTATCTATTGGCACATAAGGTTTGGGACTGGACATAGTTCCTAACATCTTCTTTCATGCCAGGCCACCAAAACTGCACATGGACTCTTAGAAGTGTTTTCTTGTTGCCCCCATGACCTGCTTGAGGAAGGTCATGGTAGAGCTGTAGTATTGTCTCTCTTAGTTTCGTTGGTACCTCCACTTTAAGACCATCCACAGTATCCTAGCAGAGAAGTTCATCTATGGAATACCTGAAGTTCTTTCTGGTAACCAGGCTTCTCGTATCCTCATCTACCTCCTGCCAGATCAGATTAAAACAGTGGAAAATAAGCTTGTTACAAGGATTTCATATTGATGCATGGGCAATAGCTATTGATGATACAATCATGTTGAAATTGCTATGGGATGATCAAATTGTCATCCCCCAACCATCATCCAAATTTGAGCGAGATCGGACGACTAGGGCGTGAAAAAATAGAGAATGATAGAATTTACGTTTGCGCATGCGCAGAGGGGAGTATTGATTTCACACCAATGGAACTGATAGGGGACCGTCAACACCCTAGCCCACACATTCCCTAAAAATTGCATCCAGATCTGATGAAAGCTGTGGAAAATAAGCTTGTTAGAATAATTTGGGGACACACGGCAAACACTCGCACACAGACAGACAGGTAACCAAAGTTGTTCAGAAATTTGGATTTTGGGGACCAAACTTTTTTTTTTCTCCTAAAAGTGAAAACAATGCTTCCACTACATTTAGATAGACTTGGAACCAATAGGATGAATCGACTAACTCATTTTTTCCCTATTTATAAAACTACCTTGTACCGTGAAATATTTAACCCTTTTCTGGACGAAACCCGGTCAGGACCCGGCTAGGACCTTTTCCGTTAATTCACTACCATTCGTTCATTCTGACCTGTGTGTCCAACTAACCTGTATTTTTACTAAGGGATTGACTACTTGATGTTATGTAATTTTGAGATGCGAGCTTGCGAGCATCCAGACCACCAAACTATACACATCATTCTGACCTACACGTCCAACTAATCTGAATTTTTACTAAAGGATTGACTACTTGATGTAATGTATTTTTTAGATGCTAGCTTGCGAGCATCCAGACCACTAAACTATACACAGCATTTCACCACAGTGGACGTGGACTTAATGATTGGGGAACAGTTCTTAGAACAATAGAATATATATCAAGCGGTAGTGAATTAACGGAAACGAATAAAAGCGGTGGTAGTGAATTAACGGAAAAAGTCCCCCGGCTAGGCAATATCCGCATTTGGACGGAACATTTTGAGAGAGGGATGTCTCACAGGACGAATGCCGGTCCCTGCTCGGCGACCTTGTTACCTCGTAGGGGTCGAATGCCGGTCACTGCTCGGCGCCTTTTCTTGTCTTCACAGACGAAACCCGGTGGTAGCTTGGTATTTTTTAAATATTGGGGGCAATTCAGTAGGTTTTACTGAAGGTTTTGACAATAGATCGCAGCACTTTATTGATAAAATGAACCCATTGGGAAGGAATATGAGAAACCTTTCTGTGACTTTTTACTACTTGAACTTCAAATTTGTATCATTATTTTCTCACTGCTCACTGATAACTCTTGTCCTCGTGTTGTTTTCGTGTGCGGTATCCATTGTACCCAGTTTTCTGTGTTTAGTAATTGTGCTTTTTCAGTTCGTAAGTGGTTTTTTCGTCATGAACGATGAACAAATTGAAAGATTGTTGCTTCAAATGGAAGAGCAAGACGACCAGATATATTTTTGTTCTGGGGAAATGATTACAATAAATATAAAAATAATAATAATAATAGGTAATCTGTGCTTTTATTTGATGAATATGTCTTCAAACGTGATGTACCGTTTTTAGGTGACCTATTGCAAAAAGCTTATCGTCCTTGAAAGATATAATGGCGTGTAATAAGTCGTCCTGTAAGGCACATGCATCATGCCGGTCCCTGACCGGGTCCCGTCCTTGTGGACACGATGGGAATTCAACTTTCGACCGCAAAGGGTTAAATCTCCCGCCACGTGGTATGGTCTGAGGAGCAGTCCACCTTTTTGGGATCCACGCTGATTCCATCAAAGTTGGTTGTCATGTACAACCTAAATATTTCTCTGCATTCTCCAATGATACACCCAGTATATCCTATGAGTTGAAATAAAAGATTTAAATAGAATTAATTAGGGAGCAGCACTAATGAGGAAATCGGGCTAATGAGGAGTTTCCAGCTTCCTAGAGCAACTAAAAGAAACATAATGTGTGGGAAGAAATCCATATCTTCAGTTGAGGGGCAACAAGGCCCAAGGCAGTGGACTTTTCTCCTTTAGCCTCGAATCCGCCGTGAAACCGCCCAGATCGCAGCCATCTGTGTCTTCACCCGTACCCACTGGGTCACTTGCGAAAGAGGTTTGGCCCATATGTCGTCTAGGACAAGTTGATACCCTCTTCAGGAAGCAGTCATATTCCGTCGGAAGGGAGCCGTCGCAGGATATCACCAAGGGTGTAAACGTGCGTTTCATATCTTCGGCTGCAATGTCATATTTCCTGTGCTTTGCATTGGCAGCATTTTGGGAGACTGGTGTCCATGTTTGAGAGCTGTAGGTTTTTTTATAATTTAATAATGATTAACAGGACGTTTCCATTTGGTTTCGTCACGTCACGAGCGTCACGTCACGGTGGGGTTTTCTATTGATTTTCACGTACAACCAATGCGTTACTAGGGAAGTGTAACTCCCTTAGTTTTCATAGCAGGAAAATCGTTAGCCACTTTTTGGAATGCTCTCATTTTATCACAGCATCTCACAATCCTTAAGCCTCTGTAGTGTCAAGAAAAGCTGATTTGTTACGCTCAGTTATAATTCAATATTGCCATAATGAACTAATAATGTGTAAAATTAATCATTATTAAATGATCTGACTGTAGAACCGTTGGTCTACCATCCGTTTTTTTTTTTAACACAGAATGTGTTTTAGCCATGGACTAACTAGCCGAAAATGGAACGCGGGATGGTAACGAAATGTGTGACGGATGATTTTCACGTACAACCGAGTCGTTGCTAGGGATATGGTACTTCGTCGTTTTTCATCCCACAAAATTCGTTGACCATTCGTTCGAAAGCTCTCGATTTATCCAACAATATTATGTTAACTACTGCGAAGTGCGTGTCCAACAAACTGAGTTATGAGCATGGTTATATAAATAATTGTTTACACACAGGTGATCATTCTCAATAATTGATATTGTGAACATGATTGCAACCGCTTGTTAATTTCTGATGATTTCATTGAGCTTGTGTTTCGATGATTTGATTCATAGCAGGTGATCTGAGTATTACGAAAACGGTTTGATTTGTGAAGCGGAGGTTAAATAATTTGAATAGGTAATTTCTATACTTTACACTCTAGGAAGCTGTAATTTCGTATGTAGCCTCTTTAGGACATTTACTTGACGATGCTCAGGGTCCGGATCAGATGTGTGTCTCTTAAAGCTAATTTCTATGCTTTACACTCTAGGAAGCTGTAATTTCGTATGTAGCCTCTTTAGGACATTTACTTGACGATGCTCAGGGTCCGGATCAGCTGTGTGGCTCTTAAAGCTAATTTCTATGCTTTACACTCTAGGAAGCTGTAATTTCGTATGAAGCCTCTTTAGGACATTCACTTGACAATGTCCAGGGTCCGGATCAGATGAGTGGCTTTTAAAGCTAATTTCTATACTTTACACTCTAGGAAGCTGTAATTTCGTATGTAGCCTCTTTAGGACATTTACTTGATAAATCGCTCTTGATTTATCACGAATTTATTTCGTTTTTTTTTTTTCGTAGTTTCATACTATAACTATATGAATTGATGTTATAAATGAATAGTAAACAATGACGCTTGTTTGGTTGTCACTTGGTTGCGCGACAACGCAAACACATTCTGTGTTTCAATAATTTCGTCCGAAGTATGTAAATAGAGGTAAACGGGGGTCCAGGAGGCTTGCCCCCTGGCGAGGCGCGGAGCGCCGAGTTTTTTTTATTTATTGATTGTTTGATTGATTGATGAGTTTTCTTGTAATGTGTAATTATTTGTGTTCCAGGTGCAGGCCCAAATTCTGAAGATGCATCCGATAACGACGGAATTATTTACGTTTATGAAAACGGGCGAACTTTGAAAGATCGAAAAAATCAGCCCAAAGTGACTCCAGGGAATACATCTGCTTCTCGAGTACTCGAAAAAAGTACGTTCCTCAGGCGCTTGCCATGTACAAGAGCCCACTCTGCACTTTATGCCATTGGGTTGCAATAACTATAATCTCGACACTTGTCCTTCCTTGCGGGACGTAAGAAACAATTTTTGAAATGACGATTCCATTTGATGTAGGAAATCTGATTTGTGCTGGGCCGCACGAGAATGAATAGCTTTAGTTCCACGTGTACAGCATAATAAAAAACGCTTGCATACGAGTCTGCAACACGTTGGGGCATTTTATGTCTTCAGTTGCAGACTCATATGTTTTGCGTATGCAAGCTCTAAGAGCCACTCATCTGATTCGGACCCTGGGCATTGTCAAGTAAATAAATGTCCCAAAGAGGCTACATACGATTACAGCTCCCTATAGTGTAAAGGATGGAAATTAGCTTTAAGAGCCACTCATCTGATCCGGACCCTGGGCATTGTCAAGTAAATGTCCTAAAGAGGCTTCATACGAAATTACAGCTTCCTAGAGTGTAAAGTATAGAAATACCCAGTAAAATGTTTTAACCACCGCTTCACAAATCAAACCATTTTTTTAGCGAATTTTTGAAGAAAATTAAGCTATTGCTCTCGCCTCAAAATTTGTAGAATGTGAATTTTTGAAAAAAACTTATGCAGAAATCCGTTTCAGGCTATTCTGAATCATATTCTGAAGTTTAACGCATTTTAGCGAATTTTTGAAGAAAATTAAGCTATTGCTCTCGCCTCAAAATTTGTAGAATGTGAATTTTTGAAAAAATTTTATGCAGAAATCCGTTTCAGGCTATTCTGAATCATATTCCGAAGTTTAACGCATTTTTTTATGTATGTATGTATGTATGTATATATGTATGTATGTATGTATGTATGTATGTATGTGTCATTCCAGACGATAACTGCCCGTAGAATTGTGCTAGAAACTTCAAACAAATTTTAAAATGTTAAGGACACAAAACGAAAGTTCAAGTTCGTTGGCCAGCATGATCGGATTACATCTTCGGGTTGAAATTTTCAAAAATGTAGTCAAAAATTTCAAAATAGCCTGTTTTTTGCGATTTGTTGTGCGAAATAATTTTTTCAGCATACTAACATGTGGTACTCGTATATTCGGAATCAGCGTAAAATTTCCTATAAGAATATGTATCAAGTTTTCAAAAATTTTAAAGTTGAAAAATCAGTCAAAAATCGAAATAATGCCGTTCGCTAGTTGTAAAAATCGGTAATATTTGCATGAAACATCTTCAAAAATTCGCTCATAGGGTCATGCTGCATGACTGGACTTTTTTAGTTTATGTGCCATAGCAAAGACATAAAATGTCAAAACACCTGAAACTATACCTTCAGGCACTAAAGCCGATTTCACATGGAGCGGCATGTCCGGAGACGGAAAGACGGAACGCAATGCGATTGGCTGTTGGGACAACAGTTGAGGATGGTGGCTGCCATGTTGCCGGAATGGGCGGTCGGCGGTAGAAATTTGTATACCGTTGCCGCGTTCCATCGAGCATTGCGCAAGATCATTGGACAGGAATGTTGATAACTGCAAGTAGAGGTTTCAGATCAGAGAGGGTTTCAGTAGGAAGGATATGATTCCGCCACCCCTCCACTGGGTTTTCCGGGCTTCCGTCTTTACGCTCGTACCGCTCCATGTGAAACCGGCTTTACGTTGCCTACCCCGGTAGGTAATACTTCGCCCTGTCTCTATCTGTAGTTATCAGAGAGTACGCCAGTAGTGGAACGATGAATCAATTCTTAAATCTGTTGCAGGACTGAATTCGAAGAACCATCTGGAGTGTACGGAATGCAATTTCGTTGGTAAAACCAAACAATTCCTCGACCGGCATATGGTGAAACACACGGGTAACTAAATTTCCATTTCCTAATTTTCATCTTGTTAGGGTATTTTCGAAAAAAATGAAGCTATTGCAATGGCGATTCCTGGAGTTGAACATTTTTCCATATGTGAGGGTATATATATATAAATATGTATATAGTTTTGATGAAGGATGAAAACACTCGCATGTAATATTATTTTGAGGTATTACAGATGGTTGGAAAATATAGGAAACACATAAATACAACGTACAAAATTCAGAGAATGTTTTGCTGTATCGGCGTCGTCAGCTCGTCTTTAAATCTATATTTTTAACTGAATTTCAGTAAAAAGAAGTTTATCAAAGATGGGCTACTTCATTATACAATTTATGAAAAAATTAATTCCATCATTATTTGAAAAAAATTAGATAAAAACTGTAGAACAAAGTTTAAATTTTTAAATTTTATTTGAACTTTTACTTCACAAATCATCAATTTAATAAATTTTATATTTCACAGGAGCCAAGAACTTTAAATGCGACAA
Organism: Adelphocoris suturalis; assembly: GCA_030762985.1. NCBI lineage: Eukaryota > Metazoa > Arthropoda > Insecta > Hemiptera > Miridae > Adelphocoris > Adelphocoris suturalis. The sequence goes on along the minus strand of JAUMHS010000014.1, from coordinate 1,436,305 downwards.
ATGTAATTACCGTACTGGGTACATCAGTTCATTGAAGAGGCATCAGCTTTTACATTCCAAATCTGAAAGTAAGATCATTATATTTTGTGATTGTTATTTTCAAGGAAAACTTCCACAGTTGAAATGGTTTGATTAAATCGATCTCATAGCTCATCTGGTTAGAGAGTTGTAACTAAAGAGAAATTTCTCCTTTAAGTAAGGACACGAGTTCGTACAGTCAGGTTATGTTTCACACCACTCTAGCCAAAACCTCAGGTGCGAAAGAGAACAGCGTTTTGGGTTAGTTGGCCTTCACACCCTGCTTGTCAAAAGTTGGAGAGCACAGGTGTGAAACATGAAGCTTCCTTATTTTTGGTGTGTTAGTCTTCGTACCGCAAAAAAAGTCATATGGCATTTAGGTCAAAAATTACATTACATTACAAGTTGAAAACAGCCGACGTAATTTGTCATAATGTTACGCTCTGGGAAAATAACTCTCGCAGTCGGAGGTTCGATTACATTGGCCTCATAGCTCAACCCGTTCGAGTGTTGCAACTTAGAAGAAATTTTGCGAGTTTGAACTCCGTCCGAGATATCAAATATTTTTGGGTCATTGCAATAAGTAAACTTCAGGATCTCCTGAACACAACCGCACGCTGTTTTTTCATCTTCGTTCTCAGTGTGTGTTCTGCCAGTTCGGAATGGTTTTGGGCAAGCACAGTAGAGATTTGTCATTTGCAGTGTCAGAACGTCCAGTTCCGGAACGCCGAGTTTGGCGTTCGCAGTGTTTTGCGAACCCAGTTCCGAACGATTCTGACAGTCCCACTTTTTTTAGCATGAATATGCTTTAGCCGTGACCTAACTACCGAAAAATGTCCCACAAGAGTGCAACGAAAGTAGCGCCAATAATTGTGATGATTTCCGCTTACAACCGAGTCGTTGCTAGGGATATGATACTTCGTCGTTTTTCATCCCACAAAATTCGTTGACCATTCGTTCGAAAGCTCTCGATTTATCCAACCATACTATATTAACTACTGCGAAGTGCGTGGCCAACAAGCTGAGTTATGAGCATGGTTATATGAATAATTGTTTACACACAGGTGATCATTCTCAATTATTGATATTGTGAACATGATTGCAACCGCTTGTTAATTTCTGATGATTTCATTGAGCTGGTGTTTCGATTATGTGATTCATAGCAGGTGATCCGAATATTGCGAGAATGGTTAGATTTGTGAAGCGGTGGTTAAATTATTTTAATAGGTAATTTCTATACTTTACACTATAGGAAGCTGTAATTTCGTATGTAGCCTCTTTCTATAATAAAGTGAATGTTTACTCGCGAGTTTCTATTAGGAGATCATCATCTCACAAGAGCTCAATCGTCGTGATCATTTCTATAATAAAGTGAATGTTTACTCGCGAGTTTCTATTAGGAGATCATCATCTCACAAGAGCTCAATGGTCGTGATCATTTCTATAATAAAGTGAGAGCGAGGAGCTAAAACATTTTTTTGTTTTGAATGACAAACAGAGTTCAGAGGCCGATGGGGGGTCGGGTTCAGAGAATCGACGAGGAGTGAGTCGTGTACGGCTAAAGCATATTCATGTTTTTTAATTTTAGCCGTCAGGCTCAAAGGAACTGTGGCTTTTTTTCGGAACTGTCAGAACTAGAAAGCAAGGACGTAGTTAACATATACGCATTTCACAATGTTTCGGATCTCGTGGAGTAAACAACTCTCTTCCTCTTCATCGAAATCATACTTAATCATACTTTAGTCTCTTTACGTTAGTATGAGTACCTATTCTATGATCAAAATGTCAACTAGCTCGTCAAGTTGGGAAAGCGATAGTTTCAACGATGGTGTTTCATGGTTTGTAGACAATGAGGACGAGATTGAAGTTATAGTTGGATCTCGTCTACATCCACGAAACTCAATTTTTTTCAATTATACTCTTCAGTCATCTTGGAAATATATATATATATATATATATATATTTTTTTTTTTTTTTTTTTTTTTTAGCGAATTTTCTTAGAAAATAAAGCTATTGCAATGGCTCCAAAATTTTTAAAATAAAAATTTTCAAAAAATTTCTTCATCGAAATCTGTTTTGAGGCATTCTGAAATGATTCCTGGATTTTAACGCTATATATATATATATATATATATATATATATATATATAGAGGTATATATATATATATATATATGTATGTGTCATTCCAGACGATAACTCTTGATAGAATTGAGATAACTTCGTTCTTTCGCCAAAAAATCAAGCATTTCAAAAGAAAGAATGAGTTCGTTGGACAACACTTTTTGAGCACATTAAATTGGTCAAATTTCAAAAAATGTACTTAAAAAATCACTAAAAAAGGCAAAAAAACCGCTAAAAATTAACAAATTTATACTTTTTAGCAGAATGCTACTCGAAAAAAGTTAATCGAACATGAACTTTGAAAAAAGTCCAGTCATGCAGCATGACCCCATGAGCGAATTTTTGAAGAAATCTTCGACATTTCAGTCGCTATTGATCGTGTAGAGAAATTTTAGTTTATGATTTTGATAGACAAACATGGAATGAAATTTTAAACAAGCACCTACTACCTACGTTTTAAACAGCATGGTTCTAGGATTGGTTATACAGGGATACTTCCATAAGAGTAGTTCAATCTGAATTTGGACAATGTTTCATGCAAATATTACCGATTTTTACAACTAGCGAACGGCATTATTTCGATTTTTGACTGATTTTTCAACTTTGAAATTTTTGAAAACTTGATACATATTCTTATAGGAAATTTTACGCTGATTCCGAATATACCACATGTTAGTATGCTGAAAAAATTATTTCGCACAACAAATCGCAAAAAACAGGCTTTTTTGAAATTTTTGACTACATTTTTGAAAATTTCAACCCGAAGATGTAATCCGATCATGCTGGCCAACGAACTTGAACTTTCGTTTTGTGTCCTTAACATTTTAAAATTTGTTTGAAGTTTCTAGCACAATTCTACGGACAGTTATCGTCTGGAATGACACATACATACATACATACATATATACATACATATATACATACATATATACATACATACATACATAAAAAAATGCGTTAAACTTCAGAATATGATTCAGAATAGCCTGAAACGGATTTCTGCATAAAATGTTTTCAAAAATTCACATTCTACAAATTTTGAGGCGAGAGCAATAGCTTAATTTTCTTCAAAAATTCGCTAAAATTGTAAAAATCCACAAAATCGTTTGTTCATTGGAATATTACTGACAAAAAGTTAATTTTCTATAAAATGTATAATAAAATTTTTATTTGACCCCAAAGTGCTCAAATTTCAACAGAATTTAACATAAATGTAATACGACCATTTATGAAAATTCGCTCATACGATCATGCTGCATGGCTGGAACTTTTTTTAAATTTTTTTTTTTATTGTCGTGAGGTAGTAGATAAGTAATATTCACAGGCATAATAAGTGATAAAAATATTCACGGGAACTAAAAATATTCTGATAAGGAGCAACAGAAGGTAACACGAGATGAGTGAGGTTACAAACAACACAGGTTATTCCACTTCCAAGTTCTGAAATCGTTCGCAGTGCAGAATGCGGTTCCACAAGTTCCGGAACGCCCTGGAATTTCCTGTCCTGATGAGTTCGAAAACTATCAGAACACACACTGAGAACAAAGCTTTCATTTCTAATCAAAAATAAGAAAATGTATTACATTGTTTTATAAACGTTCTTTTTTGGATAGATACCATTGATGTATGCCAAGATGTTGCTTTGTGAAATTTCATTACTGTCACGTCCTTGGAAGTGTGTTGTTACTATTGCATGTTAAAAATAATAAATACCTCGGTAGAATTGAAATATTTTCCCTTTAAACGATGGATTTCATATTGATTGTTTCTCTTGGCACTCACTGCGATATTTACTAATTTGGCATTTGCTTCCACAGATACCTCAGTCCAACTTAAGAAGACCAAAAGTAATTATCAGTACTCGGAGCATGGTGAGTGGTATCTGTTTATTATTATTATTGTTGTTTTTTTTAACCAATTTAACATAAATATAGTACAGTAATTTGTAAAAGTTAGAAACGGCTTTCTCCAGTGGTCATGACGTGTATCCTGGATACTGAAAATTTGTATTTAAACGCTGATTTTTAATGTCTGCCGGCGGTTCATATCTGATTGTGTGCCTATACCATTATTATAGTAGATATAGTTATTTGATACAATTAGATTCTGGTGATCTGGAACTCTTGCCTTGTTCAAAGAATTGAATATAATGAGCGTCCACCAGCTCTATACCTTTAATTTAGGGAATTACATATTGAAGAATAAATGTGATTTTAAAGAAAATATTAGGTATTTAAGAGGAAAACCATATAGAATGGAACTCTTTAAAATAAAATGTTCTTCATTTTTACGCAACCCTAAATAATATCGCATGATTGTCGTTTTTAATTGTTTATTTGATGTTATTCACCCTTTGTATATCAATGCAAATCTTTACCCTTTGTATAAGTTGAACAACGCTCTAAAAGACTATGTTCTAACAATGGATAATTTGATATTGTATAATAATGAAGTGAGATATCCCAAATATGCGCTCAAATAATATAAAGTGGATTATTGGGTTACATTAGAAGAGCTTGAAACAAAATCAAAACAAACAAGAACGTTTTTATCTTCTTTTCATGAGTAATATTAAATAGTTAAACAGTTCTAAAGCGGATTGCTGAATTTGGCTCATGTATGCCAGCACAAGCTTAGCTTTTAGGCATACATTGTCCTTCAATAAGTGGACAAAGAACTGATTTATTTTTAAACACCATGTAGGTATTAATTTTATTTATTATGTATTTTTACAATTTATATACATTTGGAAATTGTTATCTATACTCGATATAAATTTTATGTATCAAGAGGAAAGAATAAATTTCATTTCATTTATTAAAACATTAAGATTGTTACTTATGAAAATTCGTTCAAACAATCATGGTGCATGGCTGGATTATTATTTTATCCATTCTATCTTACTTACAAACAGAGTTCATCTTGCATCCACTCTTACCAGCATTAATTCACCAGAATTTTGGCCACAAACGCACTGTTTGGTTCATTATTCTTGCAACATATGTTGATTCAGAAAATCACGGCTTCCATACTGTTTTACGTTGTAAAAATCTTCTTCCTCTTTATCTTTATATTATTAAAGTAAAGTGTCTGCATGTGGGTACCTCCATAACTTTTGAACGGATTGACCGATTTGCGCAATTCTTTTTTTAATATGACCAGAAACTTCCGGCGCTAAATATAGGCAACATCAAAATTGCGCAACCCCTGCTCATTAAGGGGTGGTTGTGAGGGGTGGGGGGGTAGAAAAACTGGAAAATCCGTGTGTAGGCTCAAACAAAAGTCCACGACTAGGGGGTTTCAATTCTGTACACAAGCAACATCCCCTGCACACGTTAAACATAGGTAGGTACCCTTAGGGATCTACCGTTTGCAAGTGAAGCGAGCAACAACCCCTACATGTTTCTCGCAAACGGTTCTCCAAAGACCATCGAATGTACACAGCTACGCGTAGGGAGCAAAGCGACATGGAGGCGAGCGAAGTGAGCCGAAGCAGCTAGTTATATATTAATAAAGTAAAGTGTCTATATGTGGGTACCTCCATAACCTTTGAACGGATTGACCGATTAGCGCGATTCTTGTTTAATATGACCAGCCACTTCCGGCGCAAAATATAGGCCACATCAAAATTGCGCAACCCCTGCTCAGCTGAGTGAGCAAAGCGAGCAACATTCCCTACGTACATTGGATTTCAACGAGTGTTTTCCTACGCATATACAGCCATACCTACTGTATCGGAGTGGATTAGATTATAGAAACAATCTGGGCAGATTCTTTTATGCAGCAGTAGTGGATTTTTCTACACTCTCTCTAGTTGATACAGCAGGCCCTCTTGTCCCCTCTGGCGTTAGCCACACATCTGGTGTGTGCCCGGGATGGCCCACGTGGGAGTGCCAGGTTTTACAGGGATGGTCTTTCTATTGATCACAGGGACAGGAGTTGACAGCACCTAGGTACTCTGCTCCCTCTTCATATAACTTGGAGTTTTTCCATTTTCGGTTGTCACATCATTGCGGGTCTATCACTTATGTGGAGATAAGGCGAGTACTCGATATTCCTCCCTTCCTATCCCGATTTCACCTATATACCAGATTCCTAAACTACAACAATCATATCACAGCCATACCGAGTGAGCGAAGCGAGCAACATCCCCTAGAGGACGTGAGGAACGAGCTGAGCTCTGAGTAGGGGGAGACGTAGGCTAGGGTGGGAGTGGCTGCTGGCGGAGGGGAAATGAAGGTGCAGTGATGTACCTACTACCCTGATGGCGCACATTAGCCTACCTCTCGACAACAACAATTTGTGCTCAAGTTTAAACGCCTACTAATAGATAATAATTAGTGATGCACGTGTAAAATATACAGTTTTATTATTATTATTTTTATTTTTTTTTTTTTTTCAACTCTGCGTAACACCGTGTATGATGTATTTCTTTGCTTACTAAGTAGTATTTTTTATTGTTGAAAGAAAGAAAAAACATATCTTAATTTTGAAGTTTTAAAATATAATACGGCCAATTAATTTTATATGGGATTTTTAATATATTGATACATATCTTTTACTGGTTTACACATACTAAGAATTGAAACATAGTAAACAAAGTACTATGGGACCTGCTGCCGGTGCGGTTCTTTGTTCCTTCAAAATTCTCTTCACTGACACCTTGGATACTCCCGTAGCTTCCGCCACACGCTGTTGCACTTGCTTCAATAACAATGGTCCTTGCTCCGCTTCTCTTTTCATAAAACTTTAAACGTTACAAATAATTCCCCTAGCTTGGCTATGCAAAATTTTACCACCTACTTTGTTGTGTCTATTATCACACATTTCAACTACACTAAACAAACACTAAACTAAATAAATAACATTTTCCGAAAAATGTTTTTAGAAAGGGGCGTAATCACGATGTGAGCTCAGCGGGAGAAAGCAGCCGACTGGCGACCGGCAGTCCCCCACCACTCCAAAACCGGTTTGCCGTTCAAGGTCCAGGGCTCAGCTCGTTCCTCACGTACTCTACACACGTTAAACCTACCCTTAGGAATCTAACGTTTGTGAGCAAAGCGAGCAACATCCCCTGCATTTTTCAATAGTAATACACCTGAATGGGGGATAAAAAACTATTGCATGTACACAGCCACACCTTGTGAGCGAAGCGAGCTAGCCCCCTGGCTGGACGTAGAGGTGAACGAAGCGAGCCAGAGCGGCTAGTTATTAGAAAAATCTGAAACTTTACGGGGATAAGGTTATGCATGCTTTTTATGGTGGTGCAACGGTCAGTTGAACTAAAAAATTAGTTAAATCGTACCCCACTCTGACTTATATATTTCTATAACTTACTTATATATTACTATAATTTATTGCCTCATTAATAATTTGATGCCTTGCAGGTCCATACACGTGGGTGTGCGAATTCTGTCAGCGGGTCTTTTCTAACCGGGGCAATCTCACAGCACATCTCAGAGTTCACACAGGTAACGTTGTATAAGGGACTGTATAACTTTCGTACATAATATAACTTCTTGATGTTAGTGAATTTGAAAAAAAGGTCATCTGAACACGACTCTCTTACTTTGCAGGATTCATGGTATGAAATAAAGCTTTAACGAATAAGTACCTTGCTAAATGAAATGATTTTATTACAGAAATATATGGCGGCTGAATGAAATATCATACCTAAACAGAGCTCCTTTATTTGGAATAGATAATAGTTTAACGGCATAGGTAGGTATGGTACAAGAGTGTCCATTGTAGTGTGTGGCAGTTCCCGTCAATTCCAAGAGAATGCGCGTCTATCCGTCGCTCTTGCACGGGGTTGAACGCGTCATCCTCGAGTTCTTGGAATGCTGTGATTATCGATAGATGAGGATCCGAGAACCGGTTAATATTATGTCACACCCCCCTCTCTATTTGCTGTGCCTTAGTACAGTTGCATGAAAGGTTTCCAAATCGTTTGATTTCATTTCGAGGAGATCAAAATTGGCCGGCAACGTCGTGTGACCTTAGGGTACCTAAGTTTGTGGCAGTAGATACTCGAGGTGGTTGATTGAGATTGATACTAGAATATACTGCAATAATTTACTCAACAAATTTTCGAATATAAATTTATTTAATTATTCAAACAACTTAATTAAATATACCAAATATAGGAAATTCTGCGCAGATCGTTCCTATACTTAACTAAAATGGCACCTCAATGTGTTTTTTTGTGGGAAAGCCACGTTTTTCGACGTATATTTCCCACTTTTCTCCTACAAATACGATTTAAAACATTTTTATCCCCTGTAAAAGTTATATAGGATAAAATTCTGCGTCGATTGACCACCAGCAACTCTAAAATTGATTCATTCATAAGAGAGTAATTGAATTTCATTTAAGTACATGGAAAATACCAGTTATTAAGGTGTCATACAAAGACATGGAAACATGAATTCAAAGCCTTATGTATAAAAACTGCTTTATGAGAATTCCAACGGATTGGTTGAGGTCTAATGTGCTCCATGGTTCTCTTCAGACTTGACGATAACTCGTGGGAAGGTTTAGTCTTAGGGCAATCTTGAAAAAACTCTTTTGGAAGTCGAAAGGAGGTTCCATAAACGAGTTCAGCAGAGCTACAGTTAGATCTTCCTTCAGGGAAGAGGGATTTCCAACCAGTACTAGTGTTCCACCCACCACAGTACAGCAGTACTGGCAGCAGTGTAGTAGCACATCCATCCACCTCTCTATATTGTGGCATCTAATAGCTGCTTTCAGCTGCCGGTGTAGGCGTTCCACCGTACCATTTGCCTTTGGGTTGTAAGCGGTAGTAAAGTTTTGCGAAACACCAAGCATGGATGTGAACTGATTGAAAAGTGAGCTTTGGAACTGTCGTCCACTGTCTGAAGTAATTTTGACCCATTGCGAACGAAATGCTCGAGCAACGGTTTCTGCAGTAAAGTCAGCTAAGGGTACGATTTCTGGCCACGTCGTAGAACGATCTATGCAGGTTAGCACATGATTGTATCCCTGGGATGATGTCAATGGACCCACGATATCAATGTGTACATGATGGATGATGGTGGATGATATTCACCAATATTGCTAAGAGTATGTCTCTGAACCTTGTTACGTTGTCAATCAGTGCATGATTGAACCCATCCCCTGCAATTTTTGCCATAGAGGGCCAAACGAACCATTGACTGAGCGCTTTATGGGTAGTCCGATTCCCAGGATGTGACTATCCATGAACGGAACGAAAAACCTGCTGACGGAATGCTTGAGGAACGTAAGGACATACGAAACCTGTAGAGACGTCCAGTCCCCTCTCCCCTCTCTCTATGTAGTGCGAATGTAGGCCCCTAGAGGGCGACCTAAATCCGTGACACTCTAGGAAACTGAAATTTGATATGGTGACTCTTCAGGACAATAAGATACGATTGAAATTATGGGCTCTTTCCTGATCAGTTCGACCCTGATTTTGCCACTTTTATGCTGAAATTTGGCATGTACCCTCCATAGTTACGAACACAGTCTGGATACGGTTATTTCAACAGTCTATACACCGACTAACCAGCACAGGCGAGTCCGTGCAACGCACGGCTAACCGGCTAGTTATAAATGAAAAATTTGAAAATTTTTGAAAAAAGGAACAAAATCCACGCTTTTGATGATAAACGCTTGCATACGAGTCTGCAACACATTGGGAAATTTTATGTCTTTAGTTGCGGACTCGTATGTGTTGCTGACTCGTATGCAAGCTCTAAGAGCCACTCAGCTGATCCGGACCCTGGGCATCGTCAAGTAAATGTCCTAAAGAGGCTACATACGAAATTTCAGCTTCCTAGAGTGTAAAGCATAGAAATTACCTAGTAAAATGATTTAACCACCGCTTCACAAATCAAACCGTTCTCACAATATTCGGATCACCTGCTATGAATCAAATCATCGAAACACCAGCTCAATGAAATCATCAGAAATTAACAAGCGGTTGCAATCATGTTCACAATATCAATTATTGAGAATGATCACCTGAGTGTACACAATTATTCAGATAACCATGCTCATAACTCAGCTTGTTGGCCACGCACTTCCCAGTAGTTAACATAATATGGTTGAATAAATCGAGAGCTTTCGAACGAATGGTCAACGAATTTTGTGGGATGAAAAACGACGAAGTACCATTTCCCTAGCAACGACTCGGTTGTAAGCGGAAACCATCACAAAACCAACCGTCACGCTTTTTCTTAATGCTTTTTGTTAATGCTTTTTTCGTTTATGTGTCAAAGTAAAGACATAAAATGTCAAAATGTCAATATAATTCCACTCATTGTGGTACATGTTTACTGAAAATAGGTTGTTTTTTCCTTCAGGTGAACGCCCATTCACATGCACATTGTGTGATTACTCTTGCAACCAGAGCCAGCACCTCAAAAGACACATGTCCACGCACACAGGTAGTTGTCACGGATACATTAAATGATTCAAAAAAATTCAAATTAAAACATTTCCAGTCATTCATTATAGTTGTATGAGCAATTTTTCATAAATTATCGTACTATACAGGGTGATTCCCTCGCAGATGCAAAAAAAAAAATTTGGGTGAAATTACTTCAAAAATGGAGTAAAATGCCGCCAACCGCATATTTTCATCTCAATCCGTACTCGAGATATGATTTTTTAAAGGTTTTTTCAGGAATACCGTGTTTTTTCATTTTAAACTCGGATTTCTCCACTTTGCCTCATTTAATTTTAACTTTCAACCTCATTTTCGGTATCAGCATTAAATTTCCTATAAGAATAGTGTACTTGGGTTCTTAAAAAGTACCATCCGAAGACCCTCACATCAGCTCAAACATTGACGATTTTGAAAAAAGAATATTTCTGAAAATCTTTAAAACTTTACTACTCTTTTAAAAAGAATCCTGGAAACTGGCAAATCTCATGAAAACTGCTTCGTCTAATAATCTTTCCAACGGTATAATCAAGTTTACTTTTATTTTGTTATTTAGTGGAGAAAATTATGTTTTAATGTTAAAAAATGTGGGTTTTTCAATGAAATTGTTGGTTTTCTCGAAAGATGACCCTCCATGAACCAACGAGTATGGGGTCGGTTTCTATGTATTTTTTCTCGCTGGATCGAATGGAAACTCTTGCAGATCTCTCAACTACGTTATAATCGAGTTTTACACTTTAATTAACTAGTTTTACCCCAGAACACACATAAATTTAATCGTAACAAACAAACTAAACATTTGCGATTTTAAGTGTAAAACTCGGTTATAACGGAGTTGGAGAGATCTACAAATGTTACCATTCGATACAGCGTGAAAAAATACATAGAAACCGACCCTATACTCGTAGGTTCATGGAGGGTCATCTTTCGAGAAAACCAACAATTTCATTGAAAAACCCACATTTTTTAACATTAAAACATAATTTTCTCCACTAAATAACAAAATAAAAGTAAACTTGATTATACCGTTGGAAAGATTATTAGACGAAGCAGTTTTCATGAGATTTGCCAGTTTCCAGGATTCTTTTTAAAAGAGTAGTAAAGTTTTAAAGATTTTCAGAAATATTCTTTTTTCAAAATCGTCAATGTTTGAGCTGATGTGAGGGTCTTCGGATGGTACTTTTTAAGAACCCAAGTACACTATTCTTATAGGAAATTTAATGCTGATACCGAAAATGAGGTTGAAAGTTAAAATTAAATGAGGCAAAGTGGAGAAATCCGAGTTTAAAATGAAAAAACACGGTATTCCTGAAAAAACCTTTAAAAAATCATATCTCGAGTACGGATTGAGATAAAAATATGCGGTTGGCGGCATTTTACTCCATTTTTGATGTAGTTTCACTCAAATTTTTGTTTGCATCTGCGAGGGAATCACCTTGTATAATTGGTCGACCTTCCTTCCACGTCCGCGAACGTGAAGGGTTTACATGGGGTTTACATGATAAGGAGTTACTCAGCAAATTTGATGTTAAATCAGATCAGAATGTTAATTGGGAATATTCGGGACCAATAATTCAGGAAGGGAAACTATCATTGTTCCGTTCTGAAGTATGCCTACTAATTTACCTAAAGCGACACTAAGTCCCTAACTCCATTCCAGTTCCGTGGCGGTAAATACAAATTTGGATAGGGCCAATCAATAATGTTAAATTGTTTTGAAAATTCAGGACTTTAAGTTAAAATAAATTGTTAACAACCAATTTCACGGCCAAAAACTCGTTCTAAATCGTTTTCGGCAATCCAAAAGAGATTTTGGATTCTCAGCTTTTTTTGCAGTTCTTATCTATTAGTTAGTTCTTATCTATTAGTCTTATCTAGTAGAGATAGTTCCTATCTCTGGGGGATCACTGGAAGTGATCGCGAGGCTGATCAGCTGTGTGAGCTATGCAGCTAACTTTGCTCCTGCACATCTTAGAGACATGGAATTTGGTAAACGGTCTCTTGGGGACTGCTGAAAGTGATTGTGAAGAAGTAAGATCAGCTGTGTGAGTGATAAAGCTAACTTTTCTCATGTACATCATAGAAACATGGAATTCGGTATATACTTACAGCTTCTGGGGGATCACTGGAAGAGATCGTGAGAAAGTCAGATCAGCTGATGGTGCTGGAACTAAAAGACAGGCCGATCTTTGTACTTTCTCCAGCTCCCCGCAAGCGTTCTGGATCACTAAGGGACGATTGAAGTGATGGTCTCTTTCCTGATCAGTTCGACCCTGTGACAGAGTTACCTTCTGAGAGGCCCATCAAGCTCCCGTCAGAGCGCTGTCGGCGTCCCGTTGAGGAATCAATGTGTGCTGCGGGCTGTTCTCGATCATTTTTGGCAGCTGGTTTGGCGTTGGATGGAATTCCTGGTGACAGGAAAATCAACTTTCCCCGAACATGGCTCATTAAAAGCTATTAGTAGGGGTGGTATCTCTCTGACGGGATGCTGTTACTCTCCTCTACGTGATTTATGAGGATTTAGGCCCCCATTGCACCTCTGGGGGGAGGGGGGGGGGCACCGAAATTCCTTAAGCCGATTTCACATGGAGCGGTATGTCCGGAGACGGAAAGACGGAACGCAATGTGATTGGCTGTTGGGACAACAGTTGAGGATGGTGGCAGCCATGTTGCCGTCGGCGCTCGGCGGTAGAAATTTGTATACCGTTGCTGCTTGCCGTCGAGCGGAGCGCAAGCTCATTGGACAGGAATGTTGATAACCTCAAGTAGAGGTTTCAGATCAGGTAGGATGGTTATGATTCCGTTCACCAAGGTGCCGTTTTCATGTGAACAACGTGACGCATTCCGCCGCCCCCTCCACTGGATTTTTTGGCCTTCCGTCTTTCCGGTTGTACGCTCATACCGCTCCATGTGAAACCAGCTTTATACTTCTCTCCTGTCATTGTAGAGACGTGGAATTTGGTACACAGTCTCTTGGGGATCACTGGAAGTGATCGCGAGGATGTCAGATCAGCTGTGTGAGTGATAAGGCTAACACCCTTCTGTACATCCTATAGACGTGGTATTCGGCACACAGCCTCTTGGTGTTCACTGGAAGTGATTGTGAGGAAGTCAGTTGAGCTGTGTGAGCGATAAACCTAACTTCTCTCAAATACATTTGGTACATGGCTTCTGGGCGACCCGAGTGTTAACTCTCAAGCTAAAGTACTTGAACACTGTTATTGTATCAGAATTGTTCTAGTGAAATAAGCACACAAGTTTTCTTGAGTTAACACAATTACAGAAGTGATTTTATTTTTTAATGACAACAAGAATCATCGCAAAACATATGATTGTTGAAATAGAAACAATATGCTTGTATAAAATGTCCGTGGAGTGTCTTTTTCACGTTACCTACCGTTCCGGACATACTCCGGAACCCAAAGGATGAATGAGATGGTAGGCGGAATGCAGATCAGAGGAGGCTTTCAAAACGTCAGCCGGTCTGGCTCTTTCTTGGTTCTTGCACTCTTTCGTGGAGTCACAGGTTCTGCACCTGTGTTTGGTGCCTGTTCTGAATGGATCCCCTCAGAATCCTGTGGTATCTGTGGAGATTTGGACTGTGGTGGCTTGTAGGGCTTCTAGGGTGTGTACCTGTGTTACTACCCGATCGTAGAGCTGTGAGAGCGGATGTGGAGAAGGCTGTGTTTGACAGTCTACTACATGTTTCATGACTACTGATAGCAGCTCACGAAAGTAGACCTCCACAAGCCAGTCATCTCGAGCAAACCGTTCTTTCAGGAGTACAATAGAATTGTCATACCCGTCTGCCGATGGTGGAAAGCTTTCAACAAGGATCCGTGCTTTTGAGTCAGGCGTTGTGGCTTGAAGGAGGTAGTGGAATTTGTCTTCTTTTGGCATTGACTCATCTTCATGTAGCTTTTTAAACTGTCCCCAAAAACCTAACCACTTCTTGATATCTCCGTCAAACTCCCTCCATTTCAGCTTTGGTAGCTTCAGATGCCGAGTTAAAACACTCTTCGCCTCACTAATATCACCTCCCCCACCATTAGCTGCTGATTTGCGGTGTTCGTATCGACTGCGACACGCAAAAATCTTCCGGCGGTATTTCTCCTCAGTTGCACATCCTGCAAGGAATACGTCCTGTGTTACGCCTGTGGATATGAGCTCGTCTTGAATTTTTAATTCTGTTTCAAACAGACGTTCACCATATCCTCCAGGTGCCTTAAGCAGGTCGTCATCTCCACGGGAGAAGAGATCCGCGAGGATTCTTCGAATTGATGAGCGGCTGTACTAAATTTTTTTTTTAATAAGTCAGATCAGCTGTGCAACTGATAAAGCTGACTTCTCTCCTGTACATCCTATAGACGTGGCATTCGGTTCACAGCCTCTCGGGGATCACTGGAAGTCATTGTGAGGAATTCAGACTAGCTGTGTGAGTGGTAAAGCTAACTTCTTTCATATACATCGTAGAAACATGGAATTTGGTACACGGCTTTTGGGGGACCTGAGGAAGTGATCGCGAGAAAGTCAGATCAGCTGTGTGTGATAAAGCTAACCTCTCTCCTGTACATCCTAGAGACCTGGAATTTGGTACGCAGACTCTTGGGGATCACTGGAAGTGATTGTGAGAAATTCAGATCAGCCAGATCTTCTTTTCGTAATATTCTCACTCTCAAGAATTACAGTACAAAATATCAGCATGAGTTTTGTTTTCGTTTATATAATTTTATAGTTTCTTGTTTTAGATTGAACCTGTCAACGATTCTGTTTCCACAGAATCTGGATTTGTTTCCCCCCTGGTTTATGGACATAATGTCCATACGCTTGATGGACTGTAAACATTTTTCTAACGGGCTAGCGAATTTAATTTCTCACGTTTTTGAGCCACTGCAGTAGCTTCATTCTTTTCATCAATTTGCTGAAAGCCACTGTAAAGATTCAATCAAAAATTGACATTTCTTGAAGGTCGTTTGCCTTGAATTCAAACAAAGCTTGTTCAGATCTTGATAATGTTTGTTGGAAGCTCGTTTATCGCTTATATCCAACATTTTCTAAATAAGCTTTGTTTTCTATTCCAGGTGACAAACCTTACGCTTGCGCATATTGTGACTACAGATCAGTTGATAGGCGCCACGTCACAAGACATTTTGAAAACGTCCACGGGGGTAAGCGATGAATTCAACCTTGCCAAATAAAGACTTCTCCTACATCTTTATATCTTCGAATTTTGCGAATTTTTGTCGATAACTGAGGTATTGCAATGGCTCAAAAAAAGTTATAAAATTGGCATTTACGATAAATTTTATAGTTTAAATCCGTTTTGGCTCCTCGTGAAACGATTCCTGGATTAAAATGGTCGGCATCCAGGCTTTTGACATGGATATGTCTTTAGCTCAGGGGGTTCGTAAAGAATTTAAGACCACTTGAAGTATAACGGAGGTGATTTCAAATGATTTCAGATGCTCGATGCTCACCAGTGCCTTGCATTGTTGCAGATAACGGCAAAGTCTTCAAATGCAAAGACTGCGCCTTCGAAACCACCTCCAGAACGGACTTTAACACTCACAGGAAATGCCATAAAGGTAACCTACGGTTATGAAAAATCTCCATCTCTACTATAATAAGAATGAAACTCTTGTCTGTTTGTCTGTCCATGCTATGCAAGACCAAACGGCTGGGTGGGGGGATCTTCTTGGGATTTTCCGAAAGGGTGTATAAGCGATTTTAAAATTTTCTAATCTGCGAGCAGGCTCTTTTTACCAGAAGGGGAACCTCTTGAAGGAAGGAACCTTTCTGTTTAAAAGACATTTGAACAGAATAATAGACGGGGTTTTCCTACACATATGGCCCATATTCTCGTGACGTCACGCCTGGAGTAGGTTTGCGTTTCAGCCAAAGTCGGCCATGAGACCGCCCTACGTCAATGAATCGCTATAAGGTCATTTTTCAACAGTTTTGTTTTGAAAAAGTATAATATTGTAGCAACACAAAGTTTCAATTCGACTAAATGTTATAATAATCATGCCTGCCAGCGCAATAATTGATTGTAGATTGCTGTCAACAATATCAATCTAACGTGAACGAGTTTTTATTTGGACTAGGAGCCTACTAACTATAGTAGTTAATCATTGTCAGAAAACTAAAGAACTTCATTCGTTTAGGCTTTGAGAATAATTAAGTAGGTATCTAGCCATTGCTCAGGTAGCTTCATCAGCGTTTTATTATAAGTTCGTAGTACTATGCTTAACTGAGGAAGCTTTACTTGTTATATTGAATGAATAAAAGGAGAGATTTGATAGTTTGTCAAAATAAACAAGGCAAGTTGTTGCTACACCAAGAAACGAAACTACTTAGGTAGTTACGTACGTCCTACCAGATTTGCTGTTGGTTTAAAGTGCCTAAACAAAGTAGGTGGGTCGTTGCTTTGCCGACGAATACAACCGCTGATTAGCAAGTTTGTCAAATATCGAATCAGGGAATATGCAACATGAATTAAAAACCAGCTGCAAGGAAAAAAACCTTGAAATGCATTCCTCTGAAGGTAAGATTTCATAAAGGCATTGGCAGTGCAGTTATTGCGCGAGTTTTGCAGTTACGCCAATTTTATGGACAAAAAAGGTAATATTAGGTACCTACTTTCGTTTTGATGAATGAAGTACCTACATGAACAAGTAATTATACGGAAAGTGTGTAGGCATACCTTACCTCTAGGTACATACCTTTCCACATCTGATACAACTTACTATTCCCGCCTTACAGAGCTCTCATAACACATCCTTTCACAAGACCACTTTCACAGTACTCTAAAGATTTTTAGTTTCAATTGATTCAAAGAACAGTTCTAAAACTAGATAGGTAATCCACACCATTTTTGCGGCTGATGTCTGGATCATCTAGAACACTTGTATGTCAACTCTCCAACACATATTTCAAATGGATCTCTACCCCACAGATTAGGTAAATCTTGCATTCGTAGCGTTTGAGGTCAACACCTGATAATAACTTGATGTAATTTGCGTACAATTTATCACCTTGCATATTACAAATAATGAAAATATTGACTCGGAACTAGGTGAGACTATGTTATGCTGTTGTCCAGCTGTGACTACGAATGGGGCATTTTCGCATATGTTTACTCGTCACCATGACAACAAGGTGAAATAACTTCGATTTCGCTTGCCTCGATGTAAGGATGCGCTAGTGTTTTAAAAGATTAAATTTGTTTGTAAGAATTTCCAAAAGAAAAAAAAACGTCTGCCAAGTCGGGAGGGCAGTATAACTTCCTCACGGTATAACACCTACCCTTAGTGATCTACCATTTCCAATCATACTAGAAGTCCCACTCGACAGTAAAAGACCATCGCAACTATACAGCAACACCTTGCAAGCGAAGAAGAATAGACGTGAGCCAGGCCTCCTGACCACTCTGGAGATGTGATTATATGCACAGATGGGTGCAGAATGGAAAGGAGGTCAGAGGTGGGAATATTTGGTAGAAGAACCACACATGGAGGCATCATTTTGTAAGGCATTGCCTGCCTCTCTTTGGAGAAAAAGCATAGAAAGCAAGAAGACATAGTTCTGGTCAGCAAGCATTGCAAATAGCTGCCGATTGCAAGTGGGGGGGGGGGGGGGGTATTGCACCAGCCAGGAAAACAGCAGAGAGGAGTCAGCTGGTTGTGACTTATATTCGTTCTAGGTATGTGCATTTTGAATGCTAGAAAATCGGCGCTCAATCCTGGCTATGGCTTATATCCGTTCTAGGTATATGACTTGTGAATGCTAGGAAATTGGCGCTGAAACCCCTCCAAACAGTCCCTGTGCATGGCGTGGAGAGACTTCACGATGCTGCGCTATTCGAGAACTTGTACATCAGCATGGCAAGTAGCTGCCGATTGCAAGTGGGGGGGGGGGGGGGGGGTTGTGCCAGCTAGGAAAACAGCAGAGAGGAGTCAGCTGATTGTGATTTATATCCGTTCTAGGTGTATGCATTGTGAATGCTAGGAAATCGGCGCTGAAACCCCTTCAAACAGTCCCTGTGCATGGCGTGGAGTGACTTCAGGATGCTGCGCTATTCGAGAACTTGTACATCAGCATGGCAAGTAGCTGCCGATTGCAAGTGGGGGGGGGGGGGGGGTTGTGCCAGCAAGGAAAACAGCAGAGAGGAGTCAGCTGATTGTGATTTATATCCGTTCTAGGTGTATGCATTGTGAATGCTAGGAAATCGGCGCTGAAACCCCTCCAAACAGTCCCTGTGCATGGCGTGGAGTGACTTCAGGATGCTGCGCTATTCGAGAACTTGTACATCAGCATGGCAAGTAGCTGCCGATTGCGGGGGGGGGGGGGGGGGGGGGGGGGGGGGTATTTTGCCAGTAAGGAGAAGTAAGCTGGTTGTGACATATCTGTTCTAGGTATATGCATTGTGAATGCTAGGAAATCGGCGCTGAATCCCCTCCAAACAGTTCCTGTGCATGGCGTGCAGAGATTTCACGATGCTGCGCTATTCGAGAACGTGTACATCAGCATGGCAAGTAGCTGCCGATTGCAAGTGGGGGGGGGGGGGGGTATTTTGCCAGTAAGGAGGAGTAAGCTGGTTGTGACATATCCGTTCTAGGTGTATGCATTGTGAATGCTAGGAAATCGGTGCTGAAACCCCTCCAAACAGTCCGTGTGCATGACGTGGAGAGACTTCACGATGCTGCGCTATTCGAGAACTTATACATCAGCACTATAGCTGGTGGGCTTGTGAAAATCCATAGAATGGAAGAATAGACGTTAGCCAAGCTTCCCGACCACTCTGGAGATGTGATTGTATGCACAGACGGTTCCGGAATGGAGAGGACGTCAGAGGCGGGAATATTTGGTGAGAGACCACACATGGAGGCACCCTTTGCTCTTGGCCAGTAACCACAGCATATCAGGCAGGACTTGAACTAAACTTGTGCAATAAAGGAATGTGTAGTGTAGAATTTAAGGCAAAAATAAGCTTAGGAAACATACTTATTTTCTCGGGTAGCCAGGCAGCCCTCAAAGGTCTTTCAGCTCCTCAGACCAGGCCAAGATTCGTTAGGGAGTATTGGGAAGCACCAAATACCCTGAGGAAAAGCACAAGTTGGGAATCCATCTTGGAGTGGGTTCCAGAGCACACACAGTCCCAGGCAATGAACAAGCAGATCTGTTTGCAAGAAAGGAGACAGCAATGCATTTCATTGTACTGGAACCAGTTAATGTGAGAGTTGCTTCAAAATTACCTGTGTCTTTATGTGATTCATATCCTATTTCAGTTCACTCCAGTTTTCAGTGAAAACTCTGCGTTTTATTAATTTTTTCTTGAGAAAATGGAAGAACTGGATCAATATTTGGAGTTTTATTTGGCGGGTGTGATTAGTGGTCAGGAAATAGATTCGGTCCTGGAAGGATATGAACATCTGCGTCAGACCCGTACAACCCCATCCGTGAGGAAATTGAGGTACAGATCTTTCAATCTCGTAAATATGAAAGACACCTGATATTACCTTGCTTTCAGATTTCGCAGAGAGGACGTACCTCGATTAATTACATTGCTGGAAATTCTCGATATTTTCAGAATAGCAGAGATTGGATACCAAATACCTGCTGTCACAGCTTTCTGCATAACGTTGAATCGGTTTTCTTATCCTTTCATTCCTTTGCGTCCTTTCTAGTTTTTGGAAATTCTTCATGTGCTCCCAGTGCTCGTTGCCATTGAGACCATGTGCCGCTGTAAGAACAGGATTTTCTAGCCCTAGTCCACCTAGTTTTACTGGCAATTCACATCGACTGACATTTTTGAATCGATTCACACAAAGGGTGAAATTCGTCACTACACCCGAACGACTTTGGAACGACTTTGTGTATGCTGTGTACATTTTTTGGCATTAATATTCAAACTTCTTGACATTATCTACCCAATCCCTCACTTTTCCTTGGATAAAATCCGTTTTTGAACACAGCTCTCCCAAATGTCCCCCAAGGAATCGATGGCCTAGCTAGCACTATTTTCACCTCGGAGTTTGTAAACAGTTGTTTCGCCTCTTCTACTTTCCCGTGCTTGGATTGGAAAAACCACCTCTGTGCTCCCCACACTTTACATGTTTTATACCAAACATGCAACACTTGTACCCAAGATTCCAGACGCCATATGGTGAAAGTGCTTGACTGACAATAATGATTTGCCGATCGATTGAGTGTGAAAAATGGCGTCAAACGCATTACGTGAATTAACTTTTGGGAGATGAAAAAACGCCAATTTCCTACAGGCACTCTGCACAGGTCACAATTTTGAGCTGAAAACGCTGCAAATTATTACACAAAGGTTTATCATTTATGTATTAGACAGCCCTTCTACGTAGATCTCTGGTCCATAATTATTAAACACCGCTTATAGTACCTATATTTAGTATCGGAACTCGGAGCTTCGGACCTCACAAATGGGTTCAATCCATTACAGCAGCGGAATCTCACAATTTCACGCTTTTTAATATAGTTGATGAACAAAACAATTTATTACCAAGTCATCTTTCCAACACATAAAAGTGTTACCGATACTGTATATTATTGATATCATTTAATTGGTCAAATTTCAAAAAATGTGCGGACAAAATCACTGAAAATGGCTAAGAATCGTTAAATTGATATTTTTTAGCATAAGATTGGTCAAATAAAGTTTATCAACTATGAAATAGAACATTCAACAATTTATGTACGAAATTATGCTAAAAACTTGAACTCCATTAATTTTGTTTTAAAAAATCTATAAAATTTTAAAAAATAGCCTAAAATCCAAAATCTCTTTTTAAATAGAAGAATATCATTTAGAATGTTTTTTTTTTTTTCCATAAAATTTATAGCTAACATTTTCTTTTCACTCATAAATCTCCAATTTCTATACAACTTGAAATATACAAAAAAAAAGACACTTTTTCACCTATTTTTGGCTCATAGCACCCATGGATGTGGAGCGATCGAGCTGGCGAGAAGTTAGGACCAACTAGACCCCAAGTGGAGTCTATGTGCGAAAGGACAGATTTTTTAAGTCAATTTTAAGGCCTTTTATAGCCCGGACGGCGGACGGACATTTCAAATTTGGATTCTACGCACCTTGAGCGTATAATCCTCTATAATTTAGGTAATTGTAAGGAAACACCTTTAGATTATCACATATTTATTGCATTAAGCCTCCTGAGAGTAGCTTTTCTCCGTTGTTTGTTTTTGTTGTGTGTGCCTGAAGATGGCTAAAATTTAGATGAAAAGCTCTGTGTTTTTGCTTACATATGTGATAATCTAAAGGTGTTTCCTTACAACTACCCAAATAATGAATATTATAATGATCAAATTAACTTTGATCTCATCGTTTCCAATATTAATAAACTTTGTTTTTATCTCACTTATCTCAATTATATTATTTGCCTTGTTCTTTGCAGGAGAATTGCTTTATCCTTGCTCTATATGTGACTATAAAGCAACTACTAGAGACCGCTACACCAAGCACATGGCGCGGCATGCTGGTAAGGACAAATTTTATTATTTGTTAATTACGGTACAAATCTTTATATCCTGAAAAGTTACAATATTAGGGTACTTTTAGCGAATTTTTGAAGAAAATTAAGCTATTGCTCTCGCCTCAAAATTTGTAGAATGTGAATTTTTGAAAAAATTTTATGCAGAAATCCGTTTCAGGCTATTCTGAATCATATTCTGAAGTTTAACGCATTTTTTTATGTATGTATGTATGTATATAATATATTATGTATGTATATATGTATGTATGTATGTGTCATTCCAGACGATAACTGTCCGTAGAATTGTGCTAGAAACTTCAAACAAATTTTAAAATATTGAGGACCAAAACGAAAGTTCAAGTTCGTTGGCCAGCATGATCGGATTACATCTTCGGGTTGAAATTTTCAAAAATATAGTCAAAAATTTCAAAATTGCCTGTTTTTTGCGATTTGTTGTGCGAACTAATTTTTTCAGCATACCAACATGTGGTATATTCGGAATCAGCGTCAAATTTCCTATAAGAATATGTATCAAGTTTTCAAAAATTTCAAAGTTGAAAAATCAGTCAAAATTCGAAATAATGCCGTTCTCTAGTTGTAAAAATTGGTAATATTTGCATGAAACATTGTCCAAATTCAGATTGAACTACTCATATGGAAGTAAGAGTACCTCCTAATTATTTTTAATAATTTGATCCCATGTTTGTCTATCAAAATCATAAACTAAAATTTCTCTACACGATCAATAACGACTGAAATGTCGAAGATTTCTTCAAAAATTCGCTCATGGGGTCATGCTGCATGACTGGACTTTTTTGCTATTTGTTGTGCGAAATAATTTTTTCAGCATACTAACATGTGGTATATTCGGAATCAGCGTAAAATTTCCTATAAGAATATGTATCAAGTTTTCAAAAATTTCAAAGTTGAAAAATCAGTCAAAAATCGAAATAATCCCGTTCGCTAGTTGTAAAAATCGGTAATATTTGCATGAAACATTGTCCAAATTCAGATTGAACTACTCTTATGGAAGTATCCCTGTATAACCAATCCTAGAACCATGCTGTTTAAAACGTAAGTAGTAGGTGCTTGTTAAAAAAAAAAAAATGTTATCACAACTGATGAGTTTACTCTGTGAAATATTCCGTCCTCCGATTCTCTCGGTGGCTCTCTTTAATGTTTTACGCTCAACTGTTTTAGGACTAGATGTAGCTTTAATACTGACAGTGGCTTAGAAAATATAAGCCATTAAATTATGAAGAAGTTCTATTTATGTACGTCCTGGCACGCAGGACGTTGGCTGGCGTTTTTGGCTCTTTAATGTTGCTGGGTCAGTAACATTAATCTCAAGGCCTCCCTCCATCGAAATCTATGAATATTTACCTACATTTGTCTTTACATCTACAAGATTAGTTCAATAATAATAAAGTATGAGTACCTCCTAATTATTTTTAATAATTTGATTCCATGTTGGTCTATCAAAATCATAAACTAAAATTTCTCTACACAATCAATAGCGACTGAAATGTCGAAGATTTCTTCAAAAATTCGCTCATGGGGTCATGCTGCAAGATTGGACTTTTGTGTAATAATTCTCATCTTTTTTGTTTCATGATCCTGCAGGCGTGAAACCGTTCCATTGCGATCGGTGTGATTACAAGTCTTGCACCAACTCCGAACTCAGAAACCACAAATTAGTTCACGATGGTGAGTGTTGGAAGTTTGACCATTTAAGTTATTTTTGTGATTAAATTTCTTATTCCCTATGTTACCTTCATGCAGAAACCTCCATGCAGGCCACTAGGTCTTGTGTTTGTCTTCTTCTTGTTCTACCTCCTTCCCTTCCTCCATGCCTGGGGGTGGCTGCATGAAGATAACACCAGCAATATGAATCTATACAGGGTGATTCCCTCGAAGATGCAAAAAAAAATTTGGGTGAAACTTAATAAAAAATGGAGTAAAATTCCGCCAATTGCATATTTTTATCTCAATCCGTTCTCGAGATATGATTTTTTTAAAGGTTTTTTCAGGAAAACCGTGTTTTTTTTCTTTTAAACTCAAATGTCTCCACTTTACTTCATTCAATTTTAACTTTTGACCACATTTTCGGAATCATCATTAAATTTACTATAAGAATAGTGTAATTGGGTTCTTAAAAAGTACCATCCGAAGACCCTCACATCAGCTCAAACATTGACGATTTTGAAAAAATAATATTTCTGAAAATCTTTAAAACTTTACTACTCTTTTAAAAAGAATCCTGGAAACTGGCAAATCTCATGAAAACTGCTTCATCTAATATTCTTTCCAACGGTATTATCAATTTTACTTTTATTTTGTTATTTAGGGAAGAATATAATGTTTTAATGTTAAAAAATGTGGGTTTTTCAATGAAATTGTTGGTTTTTCCGAAAGATGACCCTCCATGAACCTGCGAGTATGGGGTCGGTTTCTATGTATTTTTTCTCGGTGGATCGAATGAAAACTCTTGCAGATCTCTCAACTACGTTATGATCGAGTTTTACACTTTAATTAACTAGTTTTAACTAGTACACTCACATACATTTAACACACATACATTTAATCGTAACAAACAAACTAAACATTTGCGATTTTAAGTGTAAAACTCGGTTATAACGGAGTTGGAGAGATCTACAAATGTTACCATTCGATACAGCGTGAAAAAATACATAGAAACCGACCCCATACTCGTAGGTTCATGGAGGGTCATCTTTCGAGAAAACCAACAATTTCATTGAAAAACCCACATTTTTTAACATTAAAACATAATTTTCTCCACTAAATAACAAAATAAAAGTAAACTTGATTATACCGTTGGAAAGAGTATTAGACGAAGCAGTTTTCATGAGATTTGCCAGTTTCCAGGATTCGTTTTGGAAGAGTAGTAAAGTTTTAAAGATTTTCAGAAATATTCTTTTTTCAAAATCGTCAATGTTTGAGCTGATGTGAGGGCCTTTGGATGGTACTTTTTAAGAACCCAAGTACACTATTCTTATAGTAAATTTAATGCTGATTTCGAAAATGTGGTCAAAAGTTAAAATTGAATGAAGTAAAGTGGAGAAATTTGAGTTTAAAAGGAAAAAAAACACGGTTTTCCTGAAAAAAAAACTTTAAAAAATCATATCTCGAGAACGGATTGAGATAAAAATATGAAATTGGCGGCATTTCACTCCATTTTTGATGTAGTTTCATCAAAAATTGGTAAATAAACGAACTTGTGAAGTTCATTTATAATTATATCGCGAAGGGGCACTTGAGGACGTTTTACATGTAGTATTTCTCCGAAATAGCTCGACAGTTCGTTTAAAGGCACTTTTAGGATTTGAAAAATCTCAAAAGTCCCGCGCAAAGCGAAAAAAGAGAGAAACCGTATGGTTTCAATATCCCCTAACAGGGTGCTCCACTTGTTTTGTCCAACCATCTTCGCCAACCCTGCGAGGCCCATGAATCATCACTAGTTGAAAGATATTCCAGAGCCGCCCCATTCTACTGCGAATGGGTAGGGCTGGGTGGGGGTAAAACGTCCTCAAGTGCCCCTTCGCGATATAATTATAAATGAACTTCACAAGTTCGTTTATTTACCAATTATATCGCTCGGGGCACTTGAGGACGTTTTACATGTAGTTTGTTCAAAGATGAATTGGGGCGGCTACCACCTCAAGGGTAACACGGAACCAGGAAATAGGATAGGGGTTGTTCACCACAACTTGATTACACAATACATTCGAGGCAAATGAAAACATATAATTTATTCTCTAACATGAGTGCTTATAACAGCATAAATCAAAACAGAGACTTACTTGAGTGAACAAAGTTTGTGAGATATCCACTATCCAAAATTATAAACATACTTAAAAAGAAATCCGAGTAGTCGTAATCCACAAGACGTCGGTGGCATCATCTGAAACCGGCCCAAAAAAGCTATAGTTATATGAGTGCCAAATATTATGATTTTCCTGAGTGCTGAGAAAAAACATGAGCCATGAACGAAGTGTGATCCGTCAAAGGTCTATCATAAAATTTTGCAAAGACAGAAGATCTGTCAGTCCACCCTGCAGCTCTAAAAATAGTTTTGAGTGGAGCTCCTGCTCTATTAGCAGCTGACACGGACGCATGCCTGGTAGAGTGAGGCCTGAATAACTCATGAACTCCCGCCTCTCTCAAGACCTGATTTACCCACTTTGAAAGAGTTTGGGGTGAGGCTGCAGAATATGGTGGCTTACAGGTTAAAAATAATTTTGAAGTCCCTGCCGGTCTATGGGGGGCAGTTAAAGTCAGATATCTTTTAAGGAGAGTTGCCACGCACAGATTTGGGCGTTCGGGAAAGAAAGGTATTGACAGACACGGTTGATTTGCATGAGGGCCTGATGTTTTCGTTCGGCTTGATATAAAAAGCTTCACTCCAAAGCCAGATATGGATACAATGTCTGTTAGCTGAACAGAAAATATGGTTTGTTGGCGTTGTCCAGTGGCAAGGAGAAGCAAAGTTAGCAACTTACTAGATAAATTAGCTAAGTCAAATATGGGTTTGTCTAGCCAATCTAGCACCATTTGTGGATCCCATGTGGTATTATATCTGGGAGCTGGAGGCCGAATATTAGAGACTCCCTTTAAAAATCGAGATATGTCACTATCTGCACCTAACTGAGTGCCAGATAAAAGGGAAAGGGCTGATCTGTAGGTATTCAGGGTAGAGTATGCCACCGCAGTGGAGTCCAACACATGTTGAAGAAAAATGAGTACCTGCCGTGGTGTAGGCGACCAGGGATCTATAGATTCCTGAGTGCAAAAAACCCACCATTTCGAGAAGCAAGAGTGGTACTGGGCATAAGTACCCGAAGTGAGAGAGGCCAACATTGTCTCCACGGCAGCCTTAGGAAAATTTCTTCTCAAAAATGCTTGCCGGATAATCTCCCTGCAATCAGTGACAGCGTTCCCTCCAAAGGGTGAGTCATATTTCTGAAAGGAAGAAATAATAAATCATGTTGCGGCCCAAAGTACCTCGGAGGTGAACATAACAATTGGAAAAATATTGGGTACCAAGGTTGAGCTCCCCAATCTGGAACCACCACTATGCCCGTGGCCCTATCTGCTATGATTTTTCTAAGAACCTTCAAAATAAGTACAAAAGGAGGGAATGCATAGAAGTTTAGGTCGGTCCATGAGTATGTGAAAGCATCCACCCCCACCGCTCTGGGATCGGGGAACCATGAGAAGAATTGAGAGCATTTAGCATTAGCTGCTGAAGCAAAGATATCGATAGAAGGCACCCCAAAACTTTTTATAATCTCATGAAATATTTTGTTGTTCAGAGCCCACTCAGTGTGTCCCGGAAGAAGTCTGGAACACTCATCCGCTACTGAATTTTCCTTGGATGCTATATAAGATGCGAAAATGAAATTGTTTCTTTCCTCACACCAGGCCCAAATCCGCTGTGTTATAGTAAATAATGTGATGGACGCCATAGACCCCTGACGATTGACACACCCTATGGCCGTGGTATTATCAGCCCTGATAAGGATTCGGGAGTTAGTGATCCGATCACAAAAATGCTGAAGTGCTAGTTCTATGGCCCTTAATTCTAATATATTTATGTGTGAAAGAGACTCCTCCGGGGACCACCATCCATGAACCTTCAGGTTACCTTTGGACGCTCCCCACCCAGATAATGAAGCATCAGTGGTAATCATGAAAGCATAGTCATCATTATGCAGTCGGTTGGATAAAATTAAAATATTGTTCACCCACCACTGAATGTCGGCCTTCATAGAAGAAGAGGGCCACATTGTCACATCAAAGTTCTGTCCATTCTTGGCTAGAGCCTCTACTTTCAAGGCTTCGAGATGCATAGTGTAAAGCTTCCCATAAGGGGTGGCTGGGCATGCTGCCACTAGGGTGCCTATTAGTGTAGCAAAATGCCGAATTGAAAACTCCTCTAACTCCAAAAAACTCGTTAACATATTCTTAATACGTAAACGTTTATCAAGGGGAAGAGAAATAGTCATGTCCCTTGAATCAAATAAAAAGCCCAGAAACTTAAACTGTTGGGAAGGAATTAGATTGCTTTTTAACTCATTTATGACAAACCCCAAATCCTTTAAAAGAGATATCAATTTTCTAACTTGGGTCTCACATTCCGTAAAGGAGTCACCCAGAACTCCAAAATCATCTAAATAATTTACACATTTTACCCCCTGCGATCGAAGCCATTCAACTATTGGACGCATAAGCTTGTGGAACACAAATGGGGAGACTGACATACCCATTGGTAAACAAGTAAATTCCAGCAAGTGTTCTCTGAACATGAATCGCAAAAATTTGCAGGAAGAGTCAGCCATTGGTACTGTATAATAGGCATCTGTTAAATCTACTGTAGCCCCGTAACAATTGGGCGTAATTAAATCACGCATTGTACGATGATCCTCTAATTTGAAATGAGGTGCCTCTATAAATGAATTGAGATGCTTTAGGTTCAGAATAAACCGTTTGCCACCAGATGATTTGTTCACCAAAAAGATAGGTGAAACAATTTGATCTGAATGAGGGGTACAGTATCTTATCACTCCCTCTTTCAACAATTTGGCTATAATAGGTGTGGCATGTTCAATGAAAATATGATCATGACTGTGATGGGGAATTCCCGGACCTGGTGTTGGGGGTTCATAGAATGGAATTTCGTAACCTCGTAACCACGATAGAATTGTACTATTATTAGTTATTGACTGCCATTTATTATAAAAAAAATCGTAACCTGCCACCTAAACGAATATTTACCTGGTCAGGCTGTGGTAGGGGTGTCTCCTCTATGATCGGCTGTGTCCTCCCGAGTTCCCGGGAGGTAGGCGGCGTCCTGTTTTCCCCCTCTGTCCCCTGCGGGGTTTCGCCATATGATGGGTCTGCCCTCCCCGTTGGGCACCCTGGCTTCTGGCGTTTCCCGCTGGCTGTGTAGCATTCCCAGTTGGTGTATTTTGTTGCAGGCTTACTGGCCTCATCGGCTGCTGGGCTCGAAGAGGAGGGGGAGGATGAGGCTTCCGAAATGACACAAGGCCCCTGGCGCTAGAACGCATTCCCATGTGTTCCTTGAAACGAGCCCCCAGATTATCCCCAAATAGGAACGAAGTCGATGGAACATCCTTCGAAATTTGGCTCAAGTGTTTAGAACACACCCCCTCCAAAATGCGGCGTCTAGCTCTATTAAGGTCAAAAAACAATGCCGTCATGGCTCGGCCAGCATCACAAAAACTCTCGTAGCTCGGGCCAATGATCTTCGAAGCCTCCCCCCCTTGTCCAATGACGTTCGTAAGGCCCAGTCCTAGAGCCGTGACTGCCGTAGCACACTGCCTTTGTAAAGCCATGTATCTGGCATCTACCGTTTTGTGCGAGGATGAAATGGAATCTTCAATTTCAGGATTGAGTTTTGGAGGGACAAGAGCCGGGAGATTATTTGGGATGTTGTATTTGGACCTCAGTTCCTCAAAATTTTCCAATGGTAGGCCAAAAAGCAAATGGTGATTCCACCTATTTGCGATACTCTCGTGGATACTCGATGCTACAGGAGGTGGTACTAATGGGTTTTTACCCAGAGCTTGTAAAAATTCCGGGTCTAATTCCCCATCCGTCCCTTGCCGTTCCCCTTCGCCCAAAGAGGGAAAACCCGCGAAATCTGGGGATTAATCCGATGTAGATGGATCCGGGGCGGGGGGTTGATTCAATTCAACGACGGGCTCCGAAACAGTAACGACGCTGTCGATTTGCCTCGTAGGGGGGCAGCCAGAGGACAATTCCTCCCCTAAAGGTAGACGTTCTACACTACCGGCTTCTGCGTCTACGAAAATTTCATCCCTGTCCTCCGAAGCCTCGTATTCGTAATCGTATCGGTCCTGTTCGTAATCAAGACCCCGAGAATGTGGTCGTCCCAACCCGCAGTTGGGATCTGATGACCGATATCGGGGTTCTGAAAACGAACGTGATCGTTCCAATCCGCAATTGGAATCGTATGCTTCCCAATCTCGTTGGGAACGCTGATCACTTACACTGAAACGACTAACCTGACGCGATTCTCTCGGAGACCTCGATCTACCACGAGATCGTGTATATGATTGAAAATCCTCGAATTCGCGATCCGAGCGAGTTCTCAAATATCGAGGCTCCCGATCGTCATCATGCCGATGATAAACGGGAGAATCGTAGGGATATGAGTCCCGGCGAGGGTAAATTTGAGGACGGAACATCCTAACCCGAACCAATCCTATTCCCTATCAGTAATAATACCTATGTAATTACTTACGTTTGTGTAGACTACGTCGGTATGAAGCCGGTACTTACGTACGTGGAACGGATTTCTCCAAAAACAATATTATATTAATAATAAAATAGTGAAATGAACGCTGAATGGTCTCAACGAATCGTTGTCGAGCGAGTTCGTCGAAAAAGTGATGATTCATGGGCCTCGCAGGGTTGGCGAAGATGGTTGGACAAAACAAGTGGAGCACCCTGTTAGGGGATATTGAAACCATACGGTTTCTCTCTTTTTTCGCTTTGCGCGGGACTTTTGAGATTTTTCAAATCCTAAAAGTGCCTTTAAACGAACTGTCGAGCTATTTCGGAGAAATACTACATGTAAAACGTCCTCAAGTGCCCCGAGCGATATAATTTTTTTTTTTTTTTTTTTTTTTGCTTCTGCGAGGGAATCACCCTGTATTTATTGAGGTTAAGGGATTATTGAATGAGGTACGAAATCAATCTCTCGAAATTTTTGACATTTCTTCTTGATATTTCTCAATGTTTTGAAGGGCAGAATTACCAACAGTATGCAGATGATGTTCAACACTATATTTCCTGTCCAAATGACCAAATTTCTTCAGCTATATGCTCTGTTAACAATGCATTGGATAAAGTTAGCAGAAACCAGTGAAATGAAAATTGGAAAACTGAAATTAGGCAGAAACCAATTATCTCAAGCTTAATCCAACTAAAAGCCAAGCCATCACCTACTCACCATCTCAATTAGACAAAATTAATTATCCGATCGATAAAAACTGCAAAAAAATGTAAAAATTCAAAATCTCTTTTTGAATTGCAGGATATTATTTAGAATACGTTTTTTGCTTTGAAACTAATAGTTGAAAATTTCTTCTCACTCGAAAGGCTCCAAGTTCAAAACAATTTAACATTATACAATATGATGATTTACAAAAATTCGCTCATACGGTTATGCTGCATGACTGAAATTTTCGGGAGAGACCGAAATTTTTGCGTGTAGGTTTTTGATGGGAAGTGAAATTCTGATGGACGAAGTGGCTGCTGAGCCAAATCTGCTGAAATCTGGGCAATCGCTAGGCGGATTCGGCTTCACAAAACTTGCTAGTAAATTCTTCATTATAGTTTTCTTGATTGAATAGTGATGAAGGCAATCAACATGAAATTTCATTTCCCTCTGCCGCCTTGTCCTCATTGGAGCTTTAGGAATATACCTTGTGTCAAGAAAACCGGCCCAATCAAAATATCTGATTTTGATCAGGCCAAAAATCAAGGAATAACGCGGGACCAAACGATGAATATTAAATAGCGACAGCAACAGGTCGGAAAAATTGAAGAATGTGCAATATGAAACACAGCTAACCTGTTGTGATTCAAAGACTGGATAATGAACTAACAAGGATGGGGGAAGTGGAAGCTCTAAGTTAGACCGTTCTTTCCCTTGTTACGCTCCAGGAAAATAACTCCCACAGTCGGAGAGGTTTGGAAACCCTGGCCTCATAGCTCTGGTCGTTAGAGTATCGCAACTCCGGGGAATTTCCTGTAAATTTCTCGTAGTTGTGACGACGTGAGTTCGAACTCCTGTCGAGGTATCAAATATTTTTAGCCCGTTTCAGTGGCGTAGTTGAAAAAGGACCCGAAATCATACGAAACAATAATTAATTAAATCCCTCTCGAGCCAAAAGACTGTAAACATCACATTTCCTGTTGTTATGCCTTTCATTTCCTCACTCACTTGAGTCAAAACACACCGTGACAATGACCTCGCTCGACTGCTGACTTGTTCCAGCGAGCATCTGCTGAGCCAGCGGCCTGCAGTTACACTTTGTCATTTGTCCGACCCCAAACCAGCCGAGACGGCTGGTATTTGACTCAGGGGAAATGTTACGCTCCAGGAAAATAACTCCCACAGTCGGAGTGGTTTGGAAACCCTGGCCTCATAGCTCTGATCGTTAGAGTGTCGCAACCTCGGGAAATTAATAATAATTTCTCGTAGTTGTGACGACGCGAGTTCGAACTCCTGTCGAGGTATCAAATATTTTTGGGCCGTTATACCCTGTATCACTCCCATCAGCCCGTTCTTTCGCAATATACGAAATACTCACCCTCTGTTTTGAAGCATTTAGACCTGTTCTTTCCCTGTTTTGACCACACCACCGTGTTCGGCTACCCACAAAGCACAAGGTACCGTTCTCAACTCACTTTTGGAGAAAAAAAACGAGACAGCCCGTTCTTCCCCTGTATTCTTCAATTGATGGGTGTACCATACCATTCACTGATGCTGTTAAAAACCTTGGCGTTACGTTTTCATCCAATATGATTGGTATGTATCTCCTACTTTGGAAAAATGTCTATGGCTCCTTGTGTGAGAAGATCCATCATCTTTACCACAGGAGCCCTCAGCGTAAAGGTGAGTCTACACGGAGGGAGCTAGAGCGACACTTATTTATTTATTTATTTAAGTTGTAATTACAATGAAAACTTGAATAATTCAAGGTAATAATGATTCAACTTTATTGCAAGGCAGAAGGCTGAGAGCCTGTAGCGCCCTACAAGAGTAGTGCCAAACTAAATGAAAAATAAAGCGTTACATATACATCTGTATAAAATACTCGTAAAAAAAAAAAAATCCATACACCATTGAATAAATGAAAAATAAAGCGTTACATATACATCTGTAGAAAATAATCGTAAAAGAAATTCATACACCATTGAATAAACTACTACTCAATAAACTATCTCAACTTACACCATAGGTACTAAACATATATGCTACGAATTATATTCTCTGCTCCCTATATACCTAGATTAATTAGCCAGTCATAAATTTTCTTTTTATAGGCCACTCGTGTACATAATAGTGGAGATTTTAAGGGAGAATCCACAACTCGAAGAACAATATAAATTATATAGTTCGGACTCCTTGTCGTGAGCGTAAGCGCTGGTCTTGGTGCAACGACATTTCCCATCAATACAAACCGGGTTTGATAATCATGCTGTTTGCTTTGTAGAACTATGGTAGGGTTTCTGTGGTATAATAGTAGAAGGGATTGCAAAAATAACTGTCTCGGGGTGAAAACTTTAAATTCATTCAGTAAATTTCGACTGGAGTATAGACGTCCTCTCCTCATTATAGTTTTCATAATACTTCTCTGCAACAACATTTATTTTCTCCAGGAGAGTTGGGTAAGTTCCCCCCCACGAAACAATGCCATATTGGATAGTTGACTGCACCAAGGCCATGTATAGTAAACGTAGTTTGTCACGCTTAAAAACCTTTCCAGCATGGTATATAAAGTAATGAACTCGTATCAACTTTTTGCACATGGCTTCAATATGTTTTTTCCAGGTCAAACCCTCTTCCACAATAATTCCTAGGTAACGATAACTCACTACCATATCTAAAGGTGTACATGAGCAGTTTGCAGGATCAGAATTGTCGCAAACATGAGATATAATTTTTAAACATTCCAAACCCAAACTTCCGTCAGCATTCCCTATTCGCATATACTTTGTTTTTTTGGCATTTAAAGTTAACATACAGTGCGAAAACCAACTACCCAGGGCATCCAAAGCATGTTGCGCTTTAGAAAAAACGCCATCCCAAGTCTCGTCAGACACCAGAACAGTGGTGTCATCAGCAAATAAATATGTTCTGAAGCTCGGCGAATTTCGGGGTAGTGAATTTATATAAATCAGAAATAAAGTCGCACTCAGTGTCCCTCCCTGTATCACCCCATAATCGATTCTCCGGGGTTCACTCGTAAATTCAAAACGACACTGATTGCGTAGAGCAGTGTCAGCCTTGTCTACACCTGAGCCCTGAGAGAGCAAGAGTGAGCTTCCGAGACCATTCTCGCTCGTGATTGCGAGAGCAGTTGCGAGTGCGTCTACACAACCCCCCTTTCTTGCAATTGCGCGAGAGCGAGATTCGTCTTCGTTCACTCAGTCTCATTCCGACCGTTCACTCAGTCTCATTCCGACCGTCTGATTATGGGTTCGTCGAGGCAAAATCATGCTTGCGTGGCACTCGTGATTGCATTAATCATCAAGAGGAGACGCGAAAGGAGAAAGAAACGTCGTGTTTGGGTGAAAGAGTGGATTAAACAACGTAATCAATACGGTGTGTACAAGACCCTTCTTCCTGAGCTGATGGCGAGCGATCCGAGGGTCTACCTTTGCAATAAATTGTTAGCAATAAAAAAAGTTTTCTTTAAAACGTTATTTTTCCAGGATCTTCCCAATCCATGTCGTGAAGGAGGCACCTACGTGAATTACGCGGTAGGGAAATTAATGGTGCACATAATTTACTTACCAAATTACTGTTCGTCGGCTGTTCAATTCTGCTGGACGTGACCATGAATTGCAATGCGTCGAAAAACTGCCATCCGATTTTATAAACGTCGTCCGTCCCACTGCCACTCTTCCGCTTCTTAATTTTTCTCAACTCGCTGTTGAGTTGCGTCCTTATATTGTGGAGTTTCCCCCCGATTTCTTTAGCATCTGTGGCAAATTCATTTGCCAGAGCAGCGGTAGAAACTGCTCTCCTGTTCCGGTCCTTGTATACATCGGAGGATATATCCCAAAGCTCCGGATACGCCTCCAAGCGGCTAATAAACCTTTCCGTCTCCTCTTTCGTCCACTGTCGACCCGAATTCGCCATCGCTCTCGCAACTAGTTTCCCGTAGGTAAAACTTCTCGAGACTGATTACGAGATCGGTTGCAGTGCCGTCCACACGTCGAGAGGAAAGGGGAAACGCGAGAGCACCACGAGAGTGCTCTCGCAACCACTCTAGGGGGCGTCCACATTTCTCTCGAGAGCTCTAGCTCTCCCTCTACCGTAATAAGTGTCCCCGTGTAGACCTACCTTAACGTTGGTTCCCACTTCTTGTACGGTCATGAGCTCTACATAATTTCAATTAATTCCCTCCTAAACCGTAAATTGGAAGTGGCATCCAATTGCTGTGTGCAATATGTATTTCATTTGAAGCCTCGTGTGCATGTATCGCAGCATGTAGACGAAATACTTGGATGTGGCATCATTGTCTATTTGAAAGTAAATTTCCTGAAATTTATAAACAAAATTGTTTGTTGTTCATAGTTTTCAGACTTCAATATCCCCAAATATTTGAAGGACATTCCTTGCACTCAAAAAGCTCAAATTTCAAAAAATTTAACATTATACAATACGACAATTTACGAAAATGTGCTCATACGATCATGCTGCATGACATGAACTTTTGTTAATTACTTGCCAAAGATTCTCGAGGGTAGTACTTCAGTGGATCATGTTGATTTTTCCAACTTAATTATAAAGAAAGAATTGGATGATTCTCAGCGTGTATCGCCAGGCCATAAAATGTAGAAATCATCAATATGTTCATATTTCTATTTATCTTATACTTGGTGATTGATATTAAAGAACCTTTGTATTAATGTATATGTGGCAATAAACGATTTATATTCTATTCTATTCTATCAACACTGCCAAATACAGGCTAGATATTTTGAGGTGCTTCCTCGGGCCTCAAACAAAAACCCCTCAACTTCACCTGTTTGTATGTGGTAGTTCTGGACCAAATACACAGATAATTATTGTGTTGTTCACAGATATCAAGCAATTCGTTTGCAGTATTTGCAACCATAGATCTCGGCTCAAGAAACATTTAGCGCTTCATATGAAGGTTCATCTCCCAAAAGAGGAACGACCAGAAGGTAAGGGGCGAAGGTGGACGTAATATCGAACTCAAAATTTTAACGTTTCTCATCAAAAATATACAGGTTGTCCATGACATGCTCCCTCATTCACACAAATCATCGGTTAATGCAAACCGGTTTCCCGGTCCCGATGGTCTCCCTATACTTCAACCCAAGGATACTAGACTACAAGGTTGGTGCCGCGAAAATAGGAAGTGGGGAATCCCAAGGGAGTGTGACGTCTGTGACAGTTCCCTTGAGATCCAAGAGAATGCGCGTCCGTCGCTCTCGCACTGGGCGGCATCCTCGAGTTCTTGGAATGCTGTGTTTGGCGATAGATGAGGATCCGGAAACCGGAAAATCATCTTTTCCGAACATAGCACATACGCTATTAGTACGATTTGTATCTCTTATGGTACTGTCACACCCCCCTCGCTCTATGAGGTCGGATTTAGGCCCCATTGCACCGCTGGGGGCAAACTAAGTCCGTTACAAACAGCATCTGTGAATTCATCAACAGCGATTACCTTCCGTCTACACTATAGTAATGTGATATTAAATAATTATTGTCTTTGTAGCGCCAGTTTGAAGACAAACTTCTATATCATTTGTGTTCATGAGGGTGGGGGCTGTGCCCACCCAGCCCTTTCTCAAATTACGCCACTGCCCCCATATACCTTAGACCAGCGGTTCCCAACCTTTTTAGCTTGGGGGCCCAATAATATTTTTTGAAAAAATTCGAGGCCCACCCCGATTATATATATAATATATATATATATATATATATATATATATATATATATATATATATAGGTATATATATATGTTCCCATAGGTATTTAAGCAAATATTAAATCAAATTAAAACATACTGAGCGAAAAGGAAAAAAAAATTTTTACTGAAGAACCTTTATGTATTTATAGATGCATTAACATGGCTGTTCAAACTTAATGGGATTTCTGACATTGTTTGTCCCCTACTAGTGCATCAACATCGGGATCGAAACTTGACAATTTCAGACTTAAATCACTCTCCACATTTAACTTATTTTTATACTTATTTTTCAAATAAACTAAAGTAGAAAACACTCTTCACACAGATAAGTAGCTGAAAATCCCATCAATGCGTCAGTGCAATTGCCAGATAGTCTTTTCGCACATTTATCCAAAATAGAATCAAAGGGGTCATTTTAAAACTTGATTTCAGATCCTGATCACAATACAGTTCAATTAAAGAGACCTCTTTACTTGAAGATGTGTTAACGTTTTTTAAGTTATCTTCATGAAAAGGATTTCTGATCCATTGGATTTCGCCTTCAATTTGAGGGAACTAATTTCTAAAAGAAAAATGAAAAGATTTAGTTTCTTACTGTGATTTCTCAGTTCAAAAATAAAAAGTTAAAACACAAAGCAAAAGAAAAGTGATGGGGCGAGTAATTGAAATAAATTTTGATAAATATATATTTAAAATTAAACTACCTGAGGTTGAAAGCCAAAGATGAGATGTGATCTTTTATGGTTGCAGCTGTTTTTTCATCAATTTTGACTTCGTTGGTTTCAAGGAAATCACGTAGGACAGGAAATACGTCGAAAGAATTTTTTTTCAATTTTTTTAGCCCATCGTTGAAGTTTTATTATCATTGCCTCTATTTCGTCTTGTACAAGAAACTGAATGAATATCCTTGCCCTGAAGAGTTAGATTAAGTGTTGAGGGCACCAAAAATATCTGCCAAATACGCCAACCGTCAGTTTTCATCAGTCACACAGTCCAAGAAAGAACTTGCACGTTTGCCATCATATGCCTTCATGAAGAAAACCCAGAGTTCATCACGAAGTTCAAACAATCTTGATAAGAATCTCTGGATAGCCACCGAACTTCACAGTGAAGTAGAAGCTATTTGTGTTGACTGCTCATTTCATCACACAAAACACTGAAAAGTCTCGAGTTTTTTGGCCTTGCTTTGATAAAATTGACGATTTTTACTGCATCGTCAAGAATTTTTTTCAGACACTCGCCCAATCCTTTAAATGCAAGAGCTTCTCTATGTGTGCTGCAATGTGTCCATTTGACAAAGGGAGCTACTGACTTAACTCGGGCGATTAACCCCCTATGAATACCAGACATAGCTCGTGCCCCCGTCAGTTGTCAAACCTACACACTTTGACCAATCTAATCAATTTTCTGTTATAAAATTGTCAAGCGACTTGTAAATAAATTTAATAATAAATTGTAAAATGATTGAATCACTAAACTTACACTATCCAAGAGAATGCCTAAATTAATATTTTATCGCGGGGACCGATTTATTAATACCGTACTTATTTTGCAATATTTTAATACTATTTCTTGAGTTCCGGCCAGCGTCCGCGGCCCAGTAGCGAGCTGCCTGCGGCCCACAAGTGGGCCGCGGCCCAGCAGTTGGGAACCGCTGCGTTAGACCATAAATGCCATTGGATTTATAACAGGATATGCACACACGCGACTGTGAATTATAGCCCATTTTTGTAAGCATTCTAATATTTCTGATCACTCCTGGAATATGTAATGTATTAATAAAACTGATTCAATTTTTTACTTTATTACTTACTCAAAACCCTACTGCATTCCTTTTTGTCTCTTTTTCAGTAATCGAAAAGAAATTCATGTGTGACGTCTGCGACTACAAAGGCTCCACATTGCAGTGTTTGAAGTCTCATTTAAAAACGCATTCAGGTAAGAAACCAGTCTTGTTGGTTCATTATTTTCAATAATCAACCTTTGTAATAGACTAAACCAAAAATTGTTTAACCCATTCCTAAAATTCGTTGGTTCAATTTTCAAAATAGGTATGTAAATTCAAAATATCTAATCACCTAGGGATTTTTCAATCTGGGACACCCTGTAGAAATAATGAAGTTTTGCATCAAAATTCGTAGTGTTAGCGAATTTTTGAAGAAATATAAGCTATTGCTCTCGCCTCAAAATTTGTAGAATGTGAATTTTTGAAAAAAAAATTATGCAGAAATCCGTTTCAGGCTATTCTGGATCATATTCTGAAGTTTAGCGCATTTTTTTTTATGTATGTATGTATGTATATATGTATGTATGTATGTGTCATTCCAGACGATAACTGTCCGTAGAATTGTGCTAGAAACTTCAAACAAATTTTAAAATGTTAAGGACACAAAACGAAAGTTCAAGTTCGTTGGCCAGCATGATCGGATTACATCTTCGGGTTGAAATTTTCAAAAATGTAGTCAAAAATTTCAAATTAGCCCGTTTTTTGCGATTTGTTGTGCGAAATAATTTTTTCAGCATACTAACATGTGGTATATTCGGAATCAGCGTAAAATTTCCTATAAGAATATGTATCAAGTTTTCAAAAATTTCAAAGTTGAAAAATCAGTCAAAAATTGAAATAATGCTGTTCGCTAGTTGTAAAAATCGGTAATATTTGCATGAAACATTGTCCAAATTCAGATTGAACTACTCTTATGGAAGTATCCCTGTATAACCAATCCTAGAACCATGCTGTTTAAAACGTAGGTAGTAGGTGCTTTAAAAAAAAAATAAATAAATGTAATCACAACTGATGAGTTTACTCTGTGCATGTGTTAATAATTTGATTCCATGTTTGTCTATCAAAATCATAAACTAAAATTTCTCAACACGATCAATAGCGACTGAAATGTCTAAGATTTCTTCAAAAATTCGCTCATGGGGTCATGCTGCATGACTGGACTTTTTTAAAACTCAATTTCGGGTAGGTAGATCAATTTTAAGACATGTTCCATGCTTATATTATAGAAACTACAGTTTACCTGTCTTTGTTCATAGATGAAAAGCCGTACGAATGTGATTTGTGCGATTATCGGACGCGGTTTCCTTCTGCTCTGACTACCCACAAACGCAAGCATGCCGGTAAGCTTTAGTTTTTTTTTTTTTAAGTTTTTATTTAATTAATGGGCAAAGCCCAATTACAAAAATTATATTTACGGTACGGTTCGTACGATACCTACTAAATACGAGTAGTAATTCGTTATTATGAAAATTCAATACTTAGATAAATACAAGTAAAAACAAAGAAATGTTTCTTAATACTCTCTTAGCTAAATGGGTAAAAAAGTGCACTCAAGAAAGCAAACTAATTGAGTGGACAGCATCTCAGTGAAATCG
Source organism: Adelphocoris suturalis (assembly GCA_030762985.1). Taxonomy (NCBI): domain Eukaryota; kingdom Metazoa; phylum Arthropoda; class Insecta; order Hemiptera; family Miridae; genus Adelphocoris; species Adelphocoris suturalis. The sequence continues at coordinate 1,396,082 of JAUMHS010000014.1, read as the reverse complement.
TTAAATTAATTAAACACTTGAGGCTCGTATTTCTTTTAGGAACTCTGAGAGTCCGACTACAAACAAGTCTATGCTTAGACGACTTACTGTCCTCAAAATTCTTGGAGAGGGGAGTGAAATGCATAATTCGTTTCACAATGCTGCACGACAAATAGATCAGTTATACGTGTCGTCCTGGGAAGAATACGAAAGTCCATTTTGGCAAGAAATGTTCCTCATATTCTGGCAATAAGGATGTTCTGACTAGTATTCAAGAGCTACGTGAGACCTGCAATGGAGTATGGGAATGAACTGCTGGTGACTGCCTCAGATTCATCAGTTCGAAAGCTTGACGTTGCCCAAAACAGCGCACTTCGTTTGGTAACGGGGGCTGCTAAATCAACACCCGTAATTGCAAAAGAGGTCCAAAGTGTTGAACCGCAAAAATTCTGGAGAGATGCTGCTGCACTGGTCCTGCTTGAACGAATGCAACGGAACAGGGGTACATACCATCAAATTTCCAATTCCAAGGGTGAATAGGAGAGAATAAGCTCACTCAGCTGATCATGAAAGGACCCATCATTTTATTCGTCTCTTGGTGCGCCGCAGAGGCTACGTGTCGAATTCCAGCTTCATAGAGTAAATAGCACAGGAATTAACTTTAGGATCTACTCAGCTGATGGGCCCTAAGCATGTTGCTAATTAAGTCCTAATTCTCCTACCTACTTTTCAAACTGCCTTCATTTTCTACAGGGTGCGGCAGAGAGGACGGACGGTTTTAAAAAAAACGCTGCAAATTATTTCACAAAGGTTTATTATTTTTTCAATTAAGTATGATCATAGTTTTAGTTGGCTAGCGTACGTCATAAGGCCCGTCCAGACTCCTCGGCGTGTCCTATTTCGAGTTGCCACAACCTATACTTCTATAATTATATACGCATGTTTATATTTCTCGATTTGAGCTCCAATCTATTCAAATAGTTATTGCCTTAATAATATCATTATCTAAGCACGTACGAAAAGTCGAGAGGATATGTTATTAAATATGCGTAGGAAAAGCTTTGGTATTAACACACAAATGTGACCTTGAAAAAAACATATATTCATGCCTCGAAGGAACGCCGGCGCCGCCGCCGTACCCACCACAAGGTGCCGCGGCGCCGGCGCCTCCTCTCACTCCACCGCCCGCTCACCCCCCCCTCACCACCCACCGTGACCCCCTGCCAAGCGTGCCAGGCGAGCGCGCGTAGAAAAAGACACTTTTTCGCCCGTTTTTGGCCCATAGCATCTATGCGAGTAAAGCGATCGGGATGGTTAAGCGTTAGGACCAACTAGACCCCAAATGGAGTCTATGTGCGAAAGAACGGGTTTTTTAAGTCAATTCTTAGGCCTTTTATGGCCCGGACGGCGAACGGCGGACGGACATTTCAAATTTGGATTCTACGCACCTTGAAACGTAAAGTGACAAAGTTTGAGGGGGGGTTATAAAAATTTTTTGCTACACGATCACATAGGCTTATTATTGGAAATAATAAACCAATAAAAATCTGACTTCCGCATCGTAAAGCTGAGTTGAAATACTATAAACGAGTTGCCACAACCAATACTTCTATAATTATATACGCATGTTTATATTTCTCGATTTGAGCTTCTATCTATTCAAATAGTTATTGCCTTAATAATATCATTATCTAAGTACGTACGAAAAGTCGAGAGGATATATGTTATTAAATATGCGTAGGAAAAGCTTTGGAATTAACACACAAATATGACTGTGAAAAAAACATATATTCATACCTCGAAGGAACGCCGCGCCGTACCCACCTCATGGTGCCGCGGCGCCTCCTCTCACTCCACCCCCCGCTCACCCCCCCTCACCACCCACCGTGACCCCCTGCCAAGCGTGCCAGGCGTGCGCGCGTCTAAAAGACACTTTTTTGCCTGTTTTTGGCCCATAGCATCTATGCGAGTAAAGGGATCGGGATGGTTAAACGTTAGGACTAACTAGACCCCAAATGGAGCCTATGTGCGAAAGAACGGGTTTTTTAACTCAATTCTTAGGCCTTTTATGGCCCGGACGGCGAACGGCGGACGGACATTTCAATTTTGGATTCTACGCACCTTGAAACGTAAAGTGACAAAGTTTGAGGGGAGTTTATAAAAATTTTTTGCTTCAAGATGACATAGGCTTATGATTGGAAATAATAAACCAAAAACTCATAAAATAGTTAGCTTTTACTCAAAAACAAATTTATTAATGCAATCAGGTTCACAAGGAAATAGCATTTGAGACAGTCAAGAGTGAAAAATCACATCAGGCATGTGGTAGCCGAAATTGTTGATGCAGTGCTGGAGGCGTTCTTGGAAGTTCGCGTAGACTCTCTCCAACATTGCGCTAGTTCGAAATGGTCACTAACTTCTTTTTCCCTGAATTACGACGGCGACGTGTTCCAACCCAACGTGTGTGGTTCCAGCAGGATGGGGCGACCGCTCACACAGCCAGAGCATCAATGGACTTTATTCGCCCTCTCTTCCCTGGTCGCCTTATTTCCAGGTTTGGCAATGTTCATTGGCCTCCTCAGTCCCCAGATTTATCCATATGCGATTTTTTCTTATGGGGACACCTCAAGCCTAGAGTAGGTATACGAGAATAAGCCTCGAACTCTGGACGAATTGAAGGACGCAATTCGTGTGGAAGTCACCCAAGTTGAGAGAGCTATGTTGGAGAGAACGCCCAAGAACGCCTCCAGCACTGCATCAACAATTTCGTCCACCACATGCCTGATGTGATTTTTCACACTTGACTATCTCAAATACTATTTCCTTGCGAACCTGATTGCATCCATAAATTTGTTTTTGAGTAAAAATGAACAATTTCATGATTGTTTTAAAACTGTCCGTTTCATGAAAATCGGTTCAGCCGTTCTTGAGCTACAAACAGCGTAACTAACTCGACTTTATTTTATATTTATAGATTCTTAGGGTGAACAGCTTTGTATTCAGTTTTCCCATGGTGATCTAACTTACAGCTGATTTTATTCATGTGATCAGGATAAAGCCAGAGATTTGGAGCTGATCTTACACAGCTGATTTTACACAGCTGAAAGAGGATGGAGCCAGAAACCCTGATATTCCAGAAAGGCTCCCTTGCATGTTTCAACTTCCTAAAGCAAACAGCAAAAAAATTAGCTCACTCAGCTGATTGGGACGGGGCTCGTGTTTTGTTTTTCTGCTGTATACAAGAGAGTCACATTTGTGACTGACATTCTTAGAAGCTTTCTTAAGGCCATATCACACTTGCATTGTTTCAGCATTTTTTCCGCATTTTAAACGCTAAAACATGAAGAAGGCAAAGTGCTTTTTTTCAAGGTCAGCTGTGGATGTTGAGGAGGAATGAGTTCAAAAACAGCGCATTCTGGCGGAATGCATTTTTATTAAATCTGTCAGGTTAGGGCTCCTAGGGGTTTTCCATTAAATGGTAACCTCCCCAAGGGTTATGTTTAGCATTTTTCTTGCGTCAAGGTAAAAATTAGAACGTGTTCTAATTTTCCCAAGTGAATTTAAAAACGCTCTGCCAGGATGCGCAATGGTCGAAAAAGCTGACCTTGGAAAAAAGCACTTCATCTTCTTCACGTTTAGGCATTAAAAACGCCGAAAAAACGCAGAAAAAATGCTAGTGTGATACGGCCTTTAGAATGTGTGTCTACCAGCTGACCTGTAAGCAGTGCACAGAAGATCAGCACAGAAGCTTCGATGCTGGGAAAGCAACTCAACTAAATTTAAGAATAAACATCCATAGAGCTTCCTTAAACTAAGATCAGCCCCTACCATTAAAGCTGCATGTGAGATCACACAATCCTACAGTGACATTTAACAAATGCTTTGGAGTGAATGTTCCTGAAGCAGATGCCACAACCAACGAACCATACAGACTGCTACAGCAGGCTGAACGGGCTCATAGGTGGGTACTGGGATCAATGAGGCCTCCTGGTATCAATCTATACGATTTAGCTGCACTGAACTAAAAGTAAAGAAGCCATACATGCTTACTTGCTTACAAGCTTACAAAGAAACACTCCAAGTCCCATCGTTTAGAAAAAACCATTACTCTTCTAATTTTGAAAAAGATTTACTCGAAATATCAAATCACCATCATACACACATTTCATTTTCATCTTTATACTTGTCAAATTTCTATCCTTCAAGTTCATGTAATATAACCGGAGTAAAATTCCGCCAATCGCATATTTTTATCTCAATCCGTACTCGAGATATGATTTTTTAAAGGTTTTTTTCAGGAATACCGTGTTTTTTCATTTTAAACTCGGATTTCTCCACTTTTCCTCACTTAATTTTAACTTTCAACCTCATTTTCGGTATCAGCATTAAATTTACTATAAGAATAGTGTACTTGGGTTCTTAAAAAGTACCATACAAAGGCCCTCACATCAGCTCAAACATTGACGATTTTGAAAAAATAATATTTCTGAAAATCTTTGAAACTTTACTACTCTTTTAAAAAGAATCCTGGAAACTGGCAAATCTCATGAAAACTGCTTCATCTAATATGCTTTCCAACGGTATTATCAATTTTACTTTTATTTTGTTATTTAGGGAAGAAAATAATATTTTAATGTTAAAAAATGTGGGTTTTTCAATAAAATTGTTGGTTTTCTCGAAAGATGACCCTCCATGAACCTACGAGTATGGGGTCGGTTTCTATGTATTTTTTCTCGCTGGATCGAATGGAAACTCTTGCAGATCTCTCAACTACGTTATAATCGATGTTTACACTTTAATTAACTAGTTTTACCCCATAACACACATACATTTAATCCTAACAAACAAACTAAACATTTGCGATTTTAAGTGTAAAACTCGGTTATAACGGAGTTGGAGAGATCTAAAAATGTTACCATTCGATACAGCGTGAAAAAATACATAGAAACCGACCCCATACTCGTAGGTTCATGGAGGGTCATCTTTCAAGAAAACCAACAATTTCATTGAAAAACCCACATTTTTTTAACATTAAAACATAATTTTCTCCACTAAATAACAAAATAAAAGTAAACCTGATTACACAGTTGGAAAGCAGTTTTTGTGAGATTTGCCAGTTTCCAGGATTCGTTTTGGAAGAGAAGTAAAGTTTTAAAGATTTTCAGAACTATTCTTTTTTCAAAATCGTCAATGTTTGAGCTGATGTGAGGGCCTTTGGATGGTACTTTTTAAGAACCCAAGTACACTATTCTTATAGTAAATTTAATGCTGATTCCGAAAATGTGGTCAAAAGTTAAATTTGAATGAAGTAAAGTGGAGAAATTTGAGTTTAAAAGGAAAAAAACACGGTTTTCCTGAAAAAACCTTTAAAAAATCATATCTCGAGAACGGATTGAGATAAAAATATGCAGTTGGCGGCATTTTACTCCATTTTTGATGTATTTTCACCCAATTTTTTTTTTTGCATCTGCGAGGGAATCACCCTGTATAACGTGATTTTGTTCTTGACCGCTATTTGAATGGAAGAAAGATGGTGTATTGTTCTTGAAAGTCGGTCATAGGCAAAGACTTACAACTACTGGACTGCTCGCGCCCATGAGTTGCGGTGACCGAGTTTCGGTCCGGCTGCGTTCAACGTCGCGTCTCAAATGGTGGGCTAGCGCGGCAGCGCTTAGCATGGGCGAGATAGGGAAAAACGCGACGCCCGGTCACTCGAACTAGATTTGCAGCAAGGGAAAATTTTTTTTTTACTGAATGGCCTTCTGATCCATATTTCTGAATAGATTCTCGAACTTTTGATACTAAAATTAACTACTTTTAACCAGGGGGTTTGCTGTAAAAAGAATAGTTAGTTGAGAGTTTCGTTAAAAAAACCTCATCGCTCGCTATATTTCTTAGATTTCTAGACATGAACATTTATTTTCGACCCAGTAGGCTTTTTGTTGGTGTACAACAGTAATGTTTAGATATTTTCAGACTAAAAAGAATTGTTTATGAGCGGTATTTTTGTCTTAAATTAAAGTAAAAAAATTTGAATCTTAGAACTTAAACATTGACGTTCGCTTAAAAATGTTGGATTTCTAGGCAAGAATGTTAACTAATGGGCCAACATCATACAATTATCTTGATACATTAATACCGCACAAGAAAAATACTTTTTTATTCATATAATAGAACATATATGTATGGAATTACCAACATTAGAGCAGGTAATATAACGTTTGGCCTTAGGATAACAAAGCAGTGTCTTCTCTGTTTTACAATGCATGGTGATAATTAATTCCGATTGATCCGAAAGACTATACGTTATAAGTACTTTTTTATAAATGTATCTGTAGCATTAGTCAGTATTATATGAGTATCTATTGCTACTGGAAAGAATAGGATTAAATGATATGCTGTTGTTTTACTCAAAAGTTAATATTTATATATTAACTTAAAGTTAATTAAAGTTAATATTTAAGTTATATTTAAATTAACATGGGTCTTGCATTCTACAATACCGTTTAGTTACTGTTAATTATACCAATAAATGTTTTCGCCAAATGAAATGATTTATCCATAGAAAATAAAAATAAACCGTTTCAGAGGTAATAAAACGAAAACCAATTTCTGCAATCGAATAAGAGTATCTAAATATACAACAAGTTGTGAAACTTTTTGTATTTTCTCTTAGAACTAGATTGACGTTGTAACACAGCATCATTGGGTCGAACGGCAGCGCGGCGCGCGACTTGGTTTTGGCGCGGCGAACATTGTCCAGCTTCTTTCGAGACGGATTATGGGAAAACCAAACACTTTATAAAATAATTTTTGGAATAAAAGTTGTAGATCAACTAATTAGCTACAACTTTCTCGCTGGAAGTTTGTTTCTGTCCTAAAAATAAAAAAAGTTTACGCTTAGTAACTTTTTCATGTCCCGCTTTAACAACACTTATATGTTTTACATTATTAAAAATTCATATGCGTGATAAAATAAAAAGTATTTATACTGTCAGATTCCGTAGTTCATGCAGATGAATAATATATAAATTTTAGTAAGATTCAACCACGGTAGTGAGGTCCAGGAGTGTGTAAACGACAGCGCGTTCAACGCCAGAAACCGCCCGGCGGTCTCAGTAGCCCACCATTTGAACCCACACTGGTCCCGTTCGGACCGTTTTTTCGCTCACCTGGCGATCACTCCAGTAGTTTTACCTCGCTGGTCATAGGAGGAAAAAACTCAAAGTTTCAACGCCAACGTTTCGTTCTATTTTTATAACATATTCAGGACTAAACGAACCATACAACACTGAATACACTAGAACACCTTGTATAGATCTTAACTAATATATCTTGCTATCTATGATAACACTGAACATAATGATACATGACTTAGTTTAGTGAGAATGAAGAAACTGAATACGAAAAATGAGTATTATCAGATGGAAGAAACAGGAATACTAGAGTATGTTATAACATACCTTGAAAGTAGTGATTAATGGAAAATATTGCACATAAACATACCTGTCTCTTCAGTCCATGTGTGTCAATCTAACCTAACAGAGAAATATGTTTATGTGCAATATTTGCCATTTATCACTACTTTCAAGGTTTGTTATAGGTAACATATTCTAGTATTCCTGTTTCTTCCAATGATAATACATTTTTCGCATTCAATTTCTTCATTCTCACTAAACTAAGTCATGTATCATTATGTTCATTTTTATATAGATAGCAATATATTAGGCAAGATTTATACAAAGTGTTCTGGTATATTTAGTGTTGTATGGTTCTTTTAGTCCTGAAGATGTTCTAAAAATAGAACGAAACGTTAGCGTTGAAACTGAGTTTTTTTTTCCTCCTATGACCGATTCTCAAGAACAATACACCATCTTTCATATATATATGCCTGTCTTATCATATTTTCATGTTTTAACAGGCGATAAACCCCTCCAGTGCGGTCACTGCGCGTATAGGTGTGGCACCAAAGTGGAAATGAGTTCTCACATGAGAAGACACACAGGTAAGATTGACTTTGTAATATTCATATATTATTATCCATAGCCATTATAAAGTGTGTGTGCAGGTATAGCTCACCCCTTAGCATAATATTTCCGCACCAAGTTGTCCACAATCCCGTAATGTATTGGTTAATTAAGAGACACCTCTATGCTACTACTTGAAGCCTATTTATTAACATGAATAAAAAAATTTAATAAATAATTATTGAACAAGCTGTAGCTGTTTATTGGGTCTTGATGTCTGATGTTCTGTTTTTGCTGATTGTGGATTTCCTGAATTAGTCAAGATATTTTAGCTCACTCAGCCGATCAGGATGTTGCTCGTTATTTCAACGTGTCTTGTTGTCTCTTACAATTTGAATGTCTTAGGCCCCTTTCACATGGGGAGGCGTAGGGCTTTCATACCTTTAGGATAGATTTTTCCGCACCTACCACCGTCCTATAGGACGGGGAGCTTTTTCTGCTCCTATCACTATCTTATTGAGTCCCTAAAAGGCAGGTTTACGTCTCTTAATGTGGCTGGTTTGGGGTCAGATGAAAGGCGAAGTGAAACTGCAGGCCGCTGGCTCAGTAGTTGCTCGCTGGAAGATGTCCAGAAGTCGAGCGAGGTCATTGTCACAATGTGTTTTGACTCCAGTGAGTGAGGAAGTGAAAGATGCTATGTCAGGGAATGTGATGTTTACAGTCTTTCGACTTGAGAGGGATTTAATTAATTATTGTTTCCTATTATTTCGGGTCTTACTGACTGCGCCAACTCCTATGGCTCAAAAATATTTAATACCTCTGATGGAGTTCAAACTCGTGTCCTTACTGCCAAGGGGAAATTTCCCCTTGTTGCAGCACTCCAACGGGTTCAGCTATGAGGCCAATGTAATCAAACCTTTTCAACTGTGGGTTATTTTCCTTGATCATAACATTTCTCCGGTGTCAAATACCAGCTGTCTCGGCTGATTTGGGGTTGAACGAACAATGGAGTAAAACTGCAGGGTGCTGGCTTAGCAGATCCTTGCTGGAAGACATCTCGAAGTCGAGCGAGGTCGTTGTCATATTGGATTTTGACTCAAGTGAGTGAGGAAGTGGAAGATGCTACATCAGGGAATGTGATGTTTACAGTAGTCTTTTACTTGAAAGGGATTTAATTAATTATTGTTTCGTATTATTTCGGATCCTACTGACTGCGCCAACTCCTATTGCCCAAAAATATTTTTGGATGGAGTTCGATCTTGTGTCGTTACTGCTAAAGGAAAATTTCTCTTTGTTGCAACACTCCAACAGGTTGAGCTATGAGGCCAATGTAATTAAACCTCTTCAACTGTGGGTTATTTTCCTTAATCATAACATTTCTCTGGAGTCAAATACCAGCTGTCTTGGCTGGTTTGGGGTCGGACAAATGATGAAGTGAAACTGCAGGCATCTGGCACAGCAGATGCTCGCTGGAAGACATCCAGAAGTTGAGGGAAGTTGTTGTCACAGTGTGTTTTGACTCCAGTGAGGGAGGAAGTGAAAGATGCTACGTCAGGAATGTGATGTTTACATTCTTTCAGCTTGAGAGGGATTTAATTCATTATTGTTTCGTATTATTTCGGTTCCTACTGACTACGCAACTCCTATGGCCTAAACATATTTAAGGACGGAGTTCGAGCTTGTGTCCTTTCTGCTGAGAGGAAATTTCTATTTGTTGCAACACTCCAACAGGTTGAGCTACGAGGCCAATGTAATCAAACCTTTTCGTCTGTGGGTTATTTTCCTTGATCTTAAAAGTTCTCCAGAGTCAAATACCAGCCGTCTCGGCAAGTTTGGGGTTGGACAAACGACGAATTGAAACTGCAGGCTGCTGGCTCAGTTGATGCTCGCTGGAAGACATCCAGAAGTCGAGCGAGGTCGTTGTCATGGTATGTTTTGACTCAAGTGAGTGAGGAAGTGAAAGATGCTACATCAGGGAATGTGATGTTTACAGTCTTTTGGCTTGATAGGGATTTAATTAATTATTGTTTCGTATTATTTTGGGTCCTACTGACTGCGCCAACTCCTATTGCCCAAAAATATTTTTGGACGAAGTTCGATCTTGTGTCCTTACTGCTAAAGGAAAATTTCTCTTTGTTGCAACACCCCAACGGGTTGAGCTATGAGGCCAATTTAATCAAACCTCTTCGATTGTGGAGTTATTTTCCTTGATCATAACATTTCTCTGGAGTCAAATACCAGCTGTCTTGGCTGGTTTGGGGTCGGACGAATGACGAAGTGAAACTGCAGGCCACTGGCACAGCAGGTGCTCGCTGGAAGACATCCAGAAGTCAAGCCTAGTCGTTGTCACAGTGTTTTGACTCAAGTGAGTGAGGAAGTGAAAGACACTACATCAAGAAATGTGCTGTTTACAGTTGTTTGGCTTGAGAGGGATTTAATTAATTATTGTTTCCTATTATTTCGGGTCCTATTGACTCCGCCAACTCCTGTGGCTCAAAAATATTTGATACTTCAACAGGAATTGGAAATCGTGTCCTCACTGCTAAGGGGAAATTTCTCTTTAGTTGCAACACTCCAACAGGTTGAGCTATGAGGCCAATGTAATCAAACCTCTTCGACTGTGGGTTATTTTCCTTAATCATAACATTTCTCTGGAGTCAAATACCAGCTGTCTTGGCTGGTTTGGGGTCGGACGAATTATGAAGTGAAACAGCAGGCCACTAGCTCAGCAGATGGTCGCTGGAAGACATCCAGAAGTTGAGGGAAGTTGTTGTCACAGTGTGTTTTGACTCCAGTGAGGGAGGAAGTGAAAGATGCTACGTCAGGAATGTGATGTTTACATTCTTTCAGCTTGAGAGGGATTTAATTAATTATTGTTTCGTATTATTTCGGTTCCTACTGACTACGCCAACTCCTATGGCCTAAACGTATTTAAGGACGGAGTTCGAGCTTGTGTCCTTCCTGCTAAGGGGAAATTTCTATTTGTTGCAACACTCCAACAGGTTGAGCTACGAGGCCAATGTAATCAAACCTTTTCGACTGTGGGTTATTTTCCTTGATCTTAAAAGTTCTCCAGAGTCAAATACCAGCCGTCTCGGCAAGTTTGGGGTCGGACGAACGACGAAGCGAAACTGCAGGCCACTGGCTCAGCAGATGATCGCTGGAAGACATCCAGAAGTCAAGTGAGGTCATCGTCACGGTATGTTTTGACGCAAGTGAGTGAAGACGTGAAAGATTCTACATCAGGGAATGTGATGTTTACAGTCTTTCAGCTTGAGAGGGATTTAATTAATTATTGTTTCGTAATATTTTGGGTCCTGACTGCGCCAACTCCAATGACTCGAAAATATTTGATACATCGGACGGAGGTCGAACTCGCGTCCTTACAGTAAAGGGGAAATTTCTGTTTGTAGCAACTCAATGGGTTGTGCTATGAGGCCAATGTAATTAAACCTCTTCAACTGTGGGTTATTTTCCTTAATCATAACATTTCTCTGGAGTCAAATACCAGCTGTCTTGGCTGGTTTGGGGTCGGACAAATGATGAAGTAACTGGCACAGCAGATGCTTGCTGGAAGACATCTAGAAGTTGAAGGAAGTTGTTGTCACAGTGTGTTTTGACACAAGTGAGTGAGGAAGTGAAAGATGCTACGTCAATGAATGTGATGTTTACAGTCTTTTGACTTGAAAGGGATTTAATTAATTATTGTTTCGTATTATTTGGGGTCCTACTGACTGCGCCAACTCCTATGGCTCAAAAATATTTGATACCTCGGACAGAATTCGAACTTGTGTCGAATCAATAAAGGCCGTATCACACTTGCATTTTTTTTTTTTTTTTTTTTTTTTTTTTTTTTTTTTTCGTATTCTAAACGCTGAAGAAGGCAAAGTGCTTTTTTTCAAGGTCAGCTGTGGATGTTGAGGAGGAATAAGTGCAAAGACAGCACATTCTGGCGGAATGCATTTTTATTAAATCTGTCAGGTTGGGGCTCCTAGGGGTTTTTCATTGAATTGTAACCTCCTCAAGGGTTATGTTTATCATTTTTCTTGCGTCGAGGTAAAAATTAGAACATGTTCTAATTTTCCCAAGTGAGTTTAAAAATGCTCCGCCAGGAAGCGCAATGGTCGAAAAAGCTGACCTTGGAAAAAAGCACTTCATCTTCTTCACGTTTAGGCATTAAAAATGCAAAAAAAAAAAAAAAGCGGAAAAAATGCTAGTGTGATACGGCCTTAAGGGGAAATTTCTCTTTGTTACAACACTCCTACGGGTTGAGCTATGAGGCCAATGTAATCAAACCTCTTTGACTGTGGGTTATTTTCCTTGAGCAGATGTCATTCGAAAATAGTTTAAGAATTTGCTCTCATCCTGTCGAAGTTCTTGGTAAAGCATAGATAGCCAAAACTCACCACTAAAAAAAAATTTTGGTATATGGGGTCAACCCAGAACATTCGAGATCGAAAATTTGTTTGATATGTGAGTGGGTCATTCCAGAAAATACCCTACATAGCTGTGAAGGTTATTCCAAATTTTCATCCGACAGAAAAAATTGCTATCTAGTTCTATACTCTGAGGATTTTTCTCACATATCATATGCCTCACGACTAGGTAACGTTGTAACCAAGCGAGCCAAAGACATATCCATGTCACAATACAGCAGCATGTAGCATTGATACTTTTTGAATAGTCTTAGCACCACTTTTGATAATTATTTGTCATACGCATAGCATACCTACCTATGAAATAACATGATAAAGTATGCTGTAGGAGTTTGAGTTAGAACATACCTAAAAACGCTGCAAATTATTACACAACGGTTTAATTTTTAAAAATTTCTTGGAGTTTGGTGGTTTTTTGCCAAATTTCCTAGCATTTCCCTGACTTTTCCAGTTGTGGGAGGAGAGGGGGGAAACCTTGAGAGAATTCCGCTCACTCACCTTCTTTACCTTCTACTTAGTTCTACTAAGACATGTTCCGTGCTAAAATACCTGATTTTAGCGTGATTCCAAACTTTGTTTGCATACGCTTATACGCTCATCTTTCTGTCTTTCCGTCCGTCCATTCATCGAGAACTCGGCACCCAGGGCACCTAGAGACTTCCGGTTTTCACTAAATGGTATTGTGAAAGGCCCATATTTACCCATTTGGGCTAGCTAGTGGGTCACCTCACCGCCGGAATATTAATCGTTGTGGTTTTTGAAGTTTAAAATCAAAGGTTTAGAGATATTTGCATAGGTGTTGCAGTTTCGCCTGGAGACGAATTATCAACAGTTGTTTACGTTTCAAGATACGTAAAATACAAAAAACGAATTGAAAAAAAAAAAAAAAAAACAGTACACCATCCGCTGTCCGAAGCTTTTCTCTGGACCAAACTTCATGGCATTTTGCTCGAAAATCATACATTGGCAAACTGTGTATTTTGGTTTATATTCCCAATAATAAGCCTATGTGATCTTATAGCAAAACATTTTTATTACCCCCCTCAAACTTTGTCACTTTACGTTTCAAGGTGCGTAGAATCCAAATTTGAAATGTCCGTCCGCCGTCCGCCGTTCGCCGTCCGGGCCATAAAAGGCCTAAGAATTTACTTAAAAAACCCGTTCTTTCGCACATAGACTCCATTTGGGGTCTAGTTGGTCCTAACGTTTAACCATCCCAATCGCTTTACTCGCATAGATGCTATGGGCCAAAAACGGGCGAAAAAGTGTTTTTTTCGAGACTTGAAGTGTTAGACGTGTTAGACGCACGCCTGGCACGCTTGGCAGGGGGTCACGGTGGGTGGTGAGGGGGGTGAGTGGGGACAAGGACACGATATGTGAAATTATTCTAATTTGTAAATAAATGAATTTTTTAAAAGTTGATAAATAACTATTCCCTTCTTACCTTCTTTCACTTGCTTTCAAAAATTATGATGGACTAATCAAAGTCCCTCAATAGACACATTACCAAATCATACCTATTTTCCAAATTTCTTGAAAAGCTGAGTGAGAAAAAGGTAGGTAGATAATTATGGCCCCTAGGACCAGGCCATAGACTAAAAATACCTGATCCTTGTTAAACTTACAATATGCCCTTCCTATTATGTTCCTTGGATCATTTGGTTCTATGGAATAAAACTGACCGAAAATATAGGTACCTACTGAGGGAAGGGAACACAATTTCGTTTATGCTGGTACCTAACTCTATTTGAAGTTGCGAAAAAACTGAAACTGATCCTTCATGAGTTCATAGTTCCTAATACTGTTTTCTGAGTGTTAGCTATTAGGTACCAACGGTATAAATTGTCCATTAAACTTTGCTTAAAAAAAAAAAAAAAAAAAAAAAAAAAAAAAATTATTGTGAGTTTTCTAAAAAAAAAATCTAGTCTTCGATTTTTTAGAAAAAAGTTGATTTAATCGAATCTTACATCGATTTGTATTCATCACTATTACAATGCGACCACCCTCTACACGATCGGCAAAGTAAGCGAATTCTAAAAGGATGGAATTCCGTAAGTTAGGTTGTTAGAACGAGTAAACTTGAAACGGCTGCGTCCTAGAAACGAGATACTTACGTTTATTTCTTCCCGGAGGCAATATGATAGGTTGGTGCCCATACCTTCCTTGTGGATCCGCCGCCGCCCCTCGCTCCGACCACCCTACGCGATCCGCGAATATTACTTTTTGGCTTAGGAAAGCCTAGTGACGACTTTCATTACGATCAATCAAAGAAAATGAAAAATAAAAATTAGGTAGGTAGGTCATTTCATAGTTGCTGGGAATTTTCGGGAATAGTAGGTAGCGTCCTAGAAACGGGATACGATTTATTCCCCCCCTGGCCATGATTGAGTTAATACCTTCCGTGTGGATCTGCCCGTGTGCTCGCGTCCCGACTCCCCCCCCCCCCCACCACCACTACACGATCCGCGAACCTTCCTCCGCCATTCCTTGGAAAGATCTCAAACCGCACCAAACGCTTCCAGTTAAATAGCAAGTTTTCCTGATTCCAATCAAATTTGGTTGTTGGCTGCTTTCTACGACCCAGTTGAACGCGTCTATTCGATTTCTTTCCGCCTACTTCTGGAATTCCCCGAGTCTTCTTCAGGTAAGCCACTTCAAGTACCTTAGGGTAGAAACGAAGCACTTTGGTTTGAAGGGATATTCCTCGTACCTATCTGTTTTTGGATAACGTTACAACCTATTTGAAAGTAAGTTGATGGTGGAATGGCAGTTGTCGACACATTTTGACATGGATATGTCTTTGCTCTGGGGGGTCAACCAAAACTTTCCGTGACGCAAAATTTGTGTCACAATTTCAGTGTTTTTCACGTACAACCCTTTTCGTACGTACTTAGATAATGATATTATTAAGGCAATAATTATTTGAATAGATAGGAGCTCAAATCGAGAAATATAAACATGCGTATATAATTATAGAAGTATAGGTTGTGGCAACTCGAAATAGGACACGCCGAGGACGGGCCTTATGACGTACGCAAGCCAACTAAAACTACGATCAAACTCAATTGAAAAAATAATAAACCTTTGTGAAATAATTTTCAGCGTTTTTTGTATATTTCAAGTTGTATAGAAATTGGAGATTTATGAGTGAAAAGAAAATGTTAGCTATTAATTTTATGGGGAAAAAAGTATTCTAAATGATACTCTTCTATTCAAAAAGAGATTTTGGATATTAGGCTATTTTTTGCAATTTTATAGATTTTTTAAAACAAAATTTAATGAAGTTCAAGTTGTTAGCATAATTTCGTACATAAATTGTTGAATGTTCTATTTCATAGTTGATAAACTTTATTTGACCAATCTTATGCTAAAAAATATCAATTTAACGATTCTTAGCCATTTTCAGTAATTTTGTCAGCACATTTTTTGAAATTTGACCAATTAGATGATATCAATATACAGTATAGGTAACACTTTTATGTGTTGGAAAGACGACTTGGTAATAAATTGTTTTGTTTATCAACTATATTAAAAAGCGTAAAATTGTGAGATTCCGCTGCTGTAATGGATTGAACCCATTTGTGAGGTCCGAAGCTCCGAGTTCCGATACTAAATATACTATAAGCGGCGTTTAATAATTATGGACCAGAGATCTACGTAGAAGGGCTGTCTAATACATAAATAATAAACCTTTGTGTAATAATTTGCAGCGTTTTTACATTTCTTTTGTTTTTTGCAGGGGAGAAGCCGTACGCTTGCGAATTGTGCGACCACAGAGCCCGCCACAGCTCTTCCCTCGCTAAACACATGAAACTTCACACAGGTGAGCCTTAACATTTATTTATTTATTTGTTTAATCATACAAATGCATTTTATAAATGTGGTACAAATTGAACAACTTAACCCCTTCGCGACGGGCGTCGTTCAGCCACTGCAACGTGCCTGGCCTGGCTGCCTCCTGAATAATTGGCCCTCCACGCGCGGTGAACCACCCTCGTTTTTCGGAACTGGATCAAGAATATTAGAATTTGAAATTTACCGAGTATCATGATCACCATCATCGAGAAAATCGTCAAAACTATCGTCTTTGAGTTGATCCAAAAAGTTTGTTGAACGAGCTTCAATTTCAACGTCAATAACATCACTCCCTAACTCACTGTCACTCCTGGTTATTACCTATTTCTTTAAGAATTTCTTCATCCGTCCACCTGCGGTGGTCCATGGTGAGGAATAGAAACGTAAAAGAATGTACAAGTATGGAAACAGGTATGAGTAAACTTATGACAAAGACCGAATGCGGGCAAAAAACTAAACAGTGACCAAGTCAACGTTTTCCCCACTATTTTGATGAGCATAAAAACTCTCAACAACGTCTTTGATTTCAGCGCATTCTACTAGATACTATACGTAAATGTTAGTTCCATTGCCTCTCAATGGATGGCATGAGAGTCGATAGAATGGAGGTAAATTCGAAAACTCCAAAATACGTCAGCAGGGGTTACGGAACACTTGATGGCCGTTTATTAATACGGCGGCCGTTGCAAAAGGGTTAAGCTACTCGCTTTCGATTTTTTCCCAACGATAGGCTTGGCCCATGTTGTTGGGGAAGGTCTTGGCAATTCGCTCACGTCTTACAATCTATTTACTCTATGATACAATCTTTCTTTTTCTCATGTTCTCGGTTAATTTTATTGTTGTTTCAATATTTGTTAGTTTCTTGGCAACAGTAAATTGAAACAAAATCACATTGATAATAACTTAAATTAAATTGACAAGGAAAATCATTTAATATTTGATTGACCCTGGATTCGTTGTCATTTTATGCAGACGTTCAATAGTATATAGTATATTTAGTGGGATATAAGATAAGACATGTATTCATTGTTGAACATTCAAATTTGGTAGTCTTTCTAATTTACCATCACGTTGAACAGGTAATTTAAACATTGAGTGGAGAATCCGTATATTTCGTAAATATAGTATATTTAGTGGGATATATATATATATATATATATATATATATATATATATATATATATATATATATATATATATATATATATATATATATATGTATAAACTTGTTAGGTTTCCCATATTAAATTTCAAATTTTCGAAAATTTATAGTATAACTAACTTTTTCTTCGCGAAAATTTGATAAATGTACGCCAGCATGAACTCGTGTGCAAAATTTCAGATCGATTGGATATCGGGAAGTGGGTTAAAAATCGATCTGAAATTTTGTCTCAAGAAAGAAAGCAAGAGCTCAAGAAGAGAATCGAAGTTAAAAGAAAGAGTTAAAAAATATATTGTTATGCGTATAATGTTCTTATAATTTTAAGAGAAGATATTTTCTAAAATAATCACTGTACGTAAATACTGCTTAAAACAGATTCACATCCCGCTTCCCCCTTTTCTACAAGCCAGGTATTTTCTACAAGAATGTTTCTTGTAGTTTTGTCTAGTGAATCTTTGAGCTTTTTTCATATGGCCCTCTAGCGCTCTGTGGATTATGTAAATAATGAATTTTGGATTGTGAGTTGACAACGTAAATCTCGGTCTAGGTGCAATTACATTTCCTGCGGCTACGTACCTTGTTATATACATGTTCGGTTTCATTCCTTCAACAATTTCCCCACCTATGAATCTGAGAGTATGACACTGACTGAATTATTATATAAGTTTTACCTAAAGATTCTCTAACTATTTTTATTATATTTCTATTCGTGTCATGACTTAATTATCAGTGTATTGTTATATTTATTTTGTATTTATGTATTTTGTATATCTGACGTTTGTATTGCCTCATTCAGGCCTTTACAAAGAAAAAATATATCTATCTATCTATGAATCTGGGAGTAATTTCTCAATTTCTGTGGTTTCAGGTGACAAGCCTTACAAATGTGACAAATGCCCTTACAAAGCTGCCCACAAGCAGTCCCTTATGAAGCATGAAAGGGTCCACACCGGTAAGTTGACCGATTGATTATTTTTATTTAGTATTTATGTTATTTATGATTTGTTGGAAGCAAGGATAAATGAGAAACCGAGTCACACGGTATAAGTTTTGGAAAACGAACGAATTTATTCAAAAAAGCTGACATGATTTACACGCTACAAAATCGGAACTCATAGTTGTTAACATTACCTACTATAAATATAGGAGAAGAAAAAACCATTGCCATACAATTTGAAGGCTAGGGGACGAAAAAATAAACGCTTAGTTCGGGAAGGGCGGACATGAGCGCTAGTATCGTCCAGGACATGGGTACTGTTTCTAACAATTTAATTAGGGTATTTATTTCGGTGCTTTATACTCCGATGGCAGCCTTCTACTTCTTTAAAATAATATTCAATCTTTAATTCTTTGCAAACTTCCCCTCATAACTCGTGAAATTAGTGTCAATCTACTGCTTAACATAATACAGATTCTTCTGATTATTCATGGCCACACTTTGGGTGGAATTTATAGACAGGAATTGAGTGTGAGTGGGCTCCTTAGTCTATCGATAAGGGAATTCATGCACTCAGCTTGATTCATAGATGTGTCGGCCAGTACTGATATCTGTATACCATGGACTCTTTGGATATCTTTGCAACCATGGAGGTTCTACTGGGTCTACCCCCAGTGGATATCTTCATAAAAGGAGAGGCCATGATGGCCTCCCTGAGGCTGAAATGGAATGGCTCTTGGCGGACAACTCCTCACCGAGGTCATACCAACATATTGGAACTGATACAAGAACCACTACTCGACATGGTGGCCGATATCATGCCCAAAACTCTCTCCCAACCCCATCTCTACACGTCAATCATTACAAGAGAGGGGCTATGGGAGAACAAATGCTGCTCCAATGACATCATCTGGTTCACAGATGGGTCAAAAATGGAAGCAGGAACTGGCGCAGGAATACATGGGGCTAAACCCAGGTGGAACACTTCGTTTCCACTTGGGCAACACACCTCTGTATTCCAGGCAGAAATTGTGGCAATCGAGGCAGCAGCTGCGGAGAGTCTTAGGAGGGGGCATAAAAATGCCCACGTCCGCATCCTTTCTGACAGTCAAGCGTCGATAAAAGCACTAACGGCTCCAACCATCTCGTCCCGAGTGGTATGGTGCTGCATGCAAACCCTCAACAACCTAGCCAAACACAACCGGGTTCGCCTGGAGTGGGTGCCGGGGCATAGAGGCATTATTGGCAACGAAAAGGCTGACGAGCTCGCGAGAAGGGGCTCCCAAACCCCATTCGTAGGGCCTGAGCCAGCAGTCGGCTTACCAAAAACCACCTTCAGAAAAACCATCAACACGTGGGTCAACCAACAAACCGCTAAAAGATGGGTCAATATTGAAGGACACACCCACAGTAAACTTATGGTGGCTGAACTCAACACCAAAATTACTGAGGGGTTACTTAGGAAAAACCGTAGGGAACTAAAAACACTGGTTAGCCTCATAACCGGTTTTGCACCCCTACGATTTCACCTACATCGCATAGGGGTCACACAAAACTCAACCCTGTGCAGACTATGTGAGGAGACTGACGAAACGGCATCCCACATAATCTTCGAGTGCCCTGCACTCACCCATCGCAGAATTGAGCTCTTTGGGGCCCAAACCCCGATGAGCTCCATTCCGAGCGAACAATTAATCAAGAGCCTACCACCCCTTATCAGGGGGCTGAGTCTCCTTGATTAAACAAAAAACTCTCAGGAAAGTACAATAAGCCAACAGGCTTCCGTGCTGGGGGCTCAAAACCCCCGCCCTGAGAGTTTTTCTCTACATCTACATCTACATCTATACTGCTTAACATAATACAGATTCTTCTGATATTCACGGCCAGACTTTGTGTGGAATTTATGGACAGGAATTGAGTCTGAGTGGGCCCTTAAGTGTATGGATAAGGAAATTCATGCACTCAGCTTGATTCATAGATGTGTCGGCCAGTACTGATATCTGTATACCATGGACTCTTTGAGTCTCGCTGCAATTATGGAGTGATTTTATGGGGAAGCTCGTCTGGCATCATCGGAGCTTTCAGGCAACAAAAAGCAGCCATTCGGGCTCTGTCAGGATCTGCCCCCAGGACCTCTTGTCGACCACTTTTCCGCCGCCTTGGTTTGCTGACCCTGCCTGCCCTTTATGCCCTTGCCCTTCTTGACCGCATGAGCACCTACTCTGCGAACCTTCCTAACCAGGGTGATACACATGACTGCTGCACCCGCCAGCGTGATCTGCTTCAGGTTCCCAAGCACCGTCTCGCAGTGACAAAAATGAGAAATCCGAATTCGAATGGTGTAAGGATTTTCAATCTGCTGCCACCCCATGTAAGGAAGTTACCCAAACCGGCCTTTCGAAAACACCTGAAAGCCTGGCTTATTGAAAAACCACCTTATAATTTTGAGGAGATCCTCGGTGCTATAAAGGTCATGAAATAGACTTATCGATGGACATATTTAATGTTTACCTACCATGTTTTTTTTAAAATTATTTTTAACTCTATTCTCACTCTTTTGTTTCTCCTGTAATCTGATTCTTTATTTTTTGACGTTTGCTATATGCTATATTTTTGTATGTTGGCAAATAAATTTGTTGATTGATTGTTTGATTTGAGGGTCACCGTGAGGCGCACAGAGTGTGCAACCAAAAAGCACACTCGGGATTCGTTAACGAAAAATGGCGTTGAGTGTCACCCTCAGCTCAACGGTGCAATATCCTGAGTATCGGCAGGAGGTCACTTAAAGTCTTATTGTTTTTCAGGGGAAAAGCCGTTCGCGTGCCACTTCTGCGACTTTAAGACGTCACACGGAAGCTACCTCGCGTACCATATAAAGATCCATACAGGTAATGAAACTCTCAGACTGGTTAGAATTGGATGAAAGACTTTTACATGTGCATGACCATTTTCTGAAATGAAAAAAATAAAATGAAGTAACTCGAATCTTGCTTTAGCTTGTTTTGTTGCAAGCTCTCTTTTAAAAATTTCGTGTTATAAAAATGACTAAATAAATGAAATAGTGTTTAACGTATTTACAGTACGTTTTCTATGTTCCACAGGAGAGAAACCTCACGCGTGCAATCTATGTGATTATCGGGCAGCCCAGCGTCAGCATCTTCTCCGCCACATGATCTCGCATTCAAGTTAGTGGACTATTCAAATCGATATGGTGGAAATTTTAACGCAGATATTTTTCAAAACTAGGGGTCAGGTGAAAATTGCGCGGCGATTTTAATTTTTTTAAATCCCACAACCGATAAGCAATTTGGAGTTATTAGAGAGTTTTAGTGGCATGTAGGAAAAGAAACGTATCGTTCAGAATGTGTCTGTTAGGGAAACACTCGAGAGTCTCTATACTTGTACTGTACTCGCACTTACACTTCTAACACTTACACTAACTCAACTTAGCCTATTGTAAATATATCATCATCTGCATGAATGGAACTTACTTTACTTTTTTTACAACTTTCAATAATAAAAACACACAATAATAATTAATGCATTTTTTAAAAAATCGTTACTGCTTCAGGAATGTAATTTTTCTCTGGCTGTCCCTGTATCAAGTTCTTTGTTTTTTTTGTTTTTTCAGATGACAAACAATATGCTTGTACCAAGTGCTCCTTCCGAAGTGGGTACGCAACTGCCCTGACACGTCACCTGAGAGTCCATTCCGGTAAGATATTCTATTGTATGATTTTCTGGGCGTGGTCAGAATGTGGATGCCTAGATAGAGGATGTCGATGTGGATGACTATCGTTGTATCCATCCATGTGAGTGGACAGTATGTGGAGGCAGGAGGATCAATGCCAGGCTTGCTGTTACGTCAACAAATATGAATTGCAAAATAATTTAATCCTGGGATGTTGCTGTCGTGGTCACATCCATGCTACTTCTTCTCTGATTGGCTGTTTCAAGGACATACCCCTCTCCACTGCATGTTCCCATTCTGTATTTCACAGCACCTCCTCTCCCTAGTAGGCCTCTCCCTGGCTCTCTTCAGCGACATCCACATCAACATCCTCCCTCTAGGCAACCACATTCTGGCTGCACCCTCACTAGCTTTAGGTATTCGTGCAGGTAGCCATTAGTTCGTACTGAATACTGGTGTGAGGGTGGAAGGAGGATCTTCCTTTTATGTGTTTATTCACAACTAGTTTCGCCTGTCACTAGGCCTCATCAGGTGCTACAATATTAACAATATAGTTTTTTAATAATGGTAGATACAGAGGTTGTTATGTGCTAATTGTTAACTATAAGGTACAGGCACTTACTATAGGGGAGGACAGATCCATACGACGTGTATTTTGTCAGGTTTTGTTCCAGAAGTTATAATTTCAGTCACTTATATTTCGTCCAATGGCTTGAAAGGGTCTAGAATTATGATCAGGTAGTTTAGATAGATAGTTGTGTGCTAGGTATAATGAGTTATGAACTATATATGCTAGTGTATGAATGGGGCTTACAAATTTGGGGGGAGGTATGTAGAAATCCTGAATGGCTAAGAGCTATCCTAAATATGTAGGTATTTTTTACAACAATATAATTAACTGAATGTGCATACTAGTTTTATAATATATATGAAATGCTTTTTTATGGGGACAATTATTACTTTCACTATCAACTGATACTACTTGTGGTTTTATCATTTAGAGCCATGTGCTCCGTGGATCTACTTTCCATAGAGAACCATACTTCACAATTCACAGCCGCTCCTCTCCCCTGACCCTCTTCAGCAACATCCACATCATCATCCTCCTTCTAGGCATCTGCATTCTGGCTGCACCCTTACTAGCTTTGTTCCAACAGCACTTCGAGCTCCAAGGTCGCCCACTTTCGTGTCTGTTGGAACACTTTGGAGCTCACTTGAGAGTTCAAAACGCGTTAACGGTAGTTGAAGATTGACATAACACAGATAATCATCTGTGCGCGTAACCAGAGAGAGTGATAGCAAACGAGATGTGATAACGAACGTAGTAGAGAAGGTAAAATCATTTCAGAGAAGTTTGTGCGGATTGTAGTTTACCCAAGGGTAGCAGGTTATTTCAAAATGCGCATGCGTAGGGTTCAGAGTTCTCGATGAGAATCAGTCAAAAGTGTGGGGCTGCTTGGGGGACCCCCTTGTTGGAACGCAATTACTAGGTAGCAAGACCGACCCACACATAATGGTCCAGGGAATGGTCATTTCTGAAAGAATGATATGGGATCTCACCCGCAATAAAAAATGAAATTAAATAAAAATTTACCAAGAGAGTTTCGTGTAATAATCATTCTAAGGTTCATTCGTTCGAGAATTTTTGTATATGATCGTAAGGAAAAACACTAGGTTTTTATGGGATCCAAAATTCAATAACGTTTTATTGAATTAATAAAATAAGTGTGGTAAAGGTAGACTCAATGGAACACAATTACAGAATGGCAGTATCATACCCGCGCCATCCACACTAATAGCGCTAGTGAACAATACAGTGGTAACATTATGAAGAATAATACAGCGATTTTTATATTAAATTCATCACTTTCACTGCACTTGCGGGAGTTCAGATCGGAAATTAAATTGGCAACAATTCGGGGAAGGAAATTACCATAGTTCCGTCCTGAAGTACACAAAGGGAGTAATTCAACTTAGATCGACATTAGCTCTCTAGCGGTAACCTTAGAATACAAGCTCTTAACCCCATTCCAGTTCCAAGGCAGTAAATACAAATTTGGATAGGGCCAAACAATAGTGTTCATAATTTATTTAAAAACCATGTTGTAACTCAACGTTGGGTGTCGAACCTGTCCCAACTCCTTTGGCCTCAGCTTGTAGCGCTGTTATCCGTTTCCACCCATGGATCAGAATGGTTTGTATAGTTTGGTGTTCTGGATGCTCGCATCTCAAAAAATATTTTAAAAAATCCCACATCTATCCTTTTAGTAAGATACAGATTAGTTGGACAAATAGATAAAAATGTTGGCGCAGTGCTGGAATCGAACCCAAGACCTTTATAGCTCAGACCTTGATAGCCTCTAACGCTAAAAGCATTGACCATGGTGGACGTTATCAGATTATAGTTAATCACAGTAAGTTACTTCACTACAAGTTGGGCTGGTTCAAGACCTAGCATTCAGTCCATGTAATAAGCCACTCATGTAATAACTAATTTTGTGTCAGGACTGTTCGATTGTAAGTCGTACCATGGTCGATTGTAAGTCGTAAATTGTAAACCATGAATGAAGAGAGGAAAAATTAATGGAGTGACGTCATAACAAAACGAAAAGTATACATGGGGAACCCGGCGGCAGGGAGGTGATCTAGGGTCTGTATATATGCGGACCCCAGCAGTGACTTTCACCTAGGTAGCTCCGTATATATGCATTCACCTGCTACAAATCGATTTTCTTTTAACTGAAGTGAGGTGGCGTTTTGCAACATGGCGGAGAACTCGGAGGCGCAGGGTGGCCAACATGATAGAGCACATATTCCATTTTTGTTTGAAAACCCGCATTCCCTCGGGTTTTTTCAAATTATTTCCTCGAAATTTCACTACAACACTGTGTAAACACGAAAGCTCCATTAGTAAACAGTCTTCTACTTCCGCCTACTATAAATGTACTCAAACTTTTCCATAGGTAAGTTGAGTTATTAATAAACTTGATTTTCTCATATTTGCAGGACTTAAACCCTACAAATGCCCGATGTGTGAGTTTTGTTCTGCGCATCCTACAGGGCTTTCGAAACACCTTTCAACTCATAAGGGATACAACAGTGAGTATATGTGTGTAATGGTGTATTTTGTATTGCGAAACTTGGACTTTTTATCGAAAGTGAATCTATGAAATCCGAAAAGGATGTTTGCCAATAGAACAAAGCCAAAATCATTAGATTCCATTTAGCAGAACCCTGCTGTATTCCACGATGTGATAAAGTGAAGAATGAATTACCTTAAGAAAGGCTTTATTGAACTGAAATGTACAAGAAAAACTATAACCAACATAGTAACGGAATTTCACAAGTGCTATGGACGCCAACAACACATGTGATGGTTAACTATACAGGGTGGTCCTTAATGAACGTACCACCCTTTCAAATTCGTTGGTTGTGGAGAAATCAAAAAACTTGTCGAAGTAACCTCCCTTATTTTTTTGCAATGAATTCAAAAATTGCAGTTTGAAGCGTCGCGCATGCTCGCAAATGCGCGCTGCGCGCACCAACTTTGTTTTTTCAAATAGAACCCCCCAATTTTTATTGCAGATTCGCATTCTACTTCAAATTTCATGAACATTTTACTTCGACATTTTTTTTTCCACTGCGCGAAACGGGCGCCAGGAGCGTTCAAAGTTGCTAAAGTCATCAAAATTGCGCAAAACATGGATTATGGTAAACCCCAAGTGTGGCACATGACTTTACCTACATTGTTTTTCAGCGCTGATTCACGTGGTGCTGTCAGTTTTTAGATTTAGCTCAGTTTTTTTCGATTTATAATCTTAATCTACGTCTTTTGGTGAAATATTACAGTTTTTCCAAAGTATCAACTTTGGCAGTAGATTTATTTTCCCTCGCCCTTTCGCAACCCTGGCTTGGGACCGGCTAAGGCGGCCTTAAAAATAAATCACACTCCAAGAGAAATAAGACTGCCAAAGTTGATACTTCGGAAAAACAGTAATATTTCACCAAAAGACGTAGATTAAGCTTATAAATCGAAGAAAACTGAGCTAAATCTAAAAACTGACAGCACCACGTGAATCAGCGCTGAAAAACAATGTGAAGTCATGCGCCACACTTGGGGTTTACCATAATCCATGTTTTGCGCAATTTTGATGACTTTAGCAACTTTGAACGCTCCTGGCGCCCGTTTCGCGCAGTGGAAAAAAAAAGTTGTCGAAGTAAAATGTTCATGAAATTTGATGTAGAATGCGAATCTGCAATAAAAAATGGGGGGTTCTATTTGAAAAAACAAAGTTGGTGCGCGCAGCGCGCATTTGCGAGCATGCGCGACGCTTCAAACTGCACTTTTTGAATTCTTTGCAAAAAAATAAGGGAGGTTACTTCGACAAGTTTTTTGATTTCTCCACAACCAACGAATTTGAAAGGGTGGTACGTTCATTAAGGACCACCCTGTATATCATTCACCCACACAATATTATGAACGAACATAATATTCTAGGTCACGAGGGCGACAATTTCTTGTACTTCTCCGTGGTTGGGAGTGCGTATGCAGAATATTTCTTTGTGGTGGAGAATAAGTGTTATTTGAGATGAGCAGGAGGGATGGGGTGTTAGACTGACAACGAAAAAAACGAAATTTCGAAAATTTCGAATTTTTGAGGGGCTCAAAGCTCAGATGATTGCAGTGCAGTAGCTACGAAATCAAAATTTAACTCCCTGAAGCCCTTCTAATCCCATTATTTTATGTTTTTGGGCTCGTTGAACATTATGTGCTAGTAGTGGAGGCGTAGGACTCGTATTTCGGTTAATAATCAAGAGCTAGGCGTCAAAAATCGGTTATTAGAGTGGATTTTTCTTGATGTTCAAAAAATCAGTTGACAAAATTAATAGAAATACCTAAGGGATTTTTCGCCGGTTTCACCTAGTTTTGATTGGCGAAAACTATATATGAGTGTCTCCTCTGCCTTGGACTTTGTTCTGTGACTTATTCTGAATATGACAAGACTAAGTTTGTCCCATAATACATTTTTCTTCTCGAAATATCAGCTCAAGAGCCAAGTCGACTTATTTAATGGTAACCGTTCTATATTCAATAGTGGCTAAAAAATGAAAATTTCACGCGGTGAAAAATCCCTTATTTCTATTAATTTTGTCAACTGATTTTTTGAACACCTAGCTCTTGATTATTAACCGAAATACGAGTCCTACGCCTCCACTACTAGCACGTAATGTTCAAGGAGCCCAAAA
Organism: Adelphocoris suturalis; assembly: GCA_030762985.1. Classification (NCBI taxonomy): domain Eukaryota; kingdom Metazoa; phylum Arthropoda; class Insecta; order Hemiptera; family Miridae; genus Adelphocoris; species Adelphocoris suturalis. Next base: position 1,368,808 of record JAUMHS010000014.1, on the reverse strand, counting down.
ACATAAAATAATGGGATAAAAAGGGCTTCAGGGCGTTAAATTTTGATTTCGTAGCTACTGGTAAGTATAGAGCGGTTACCATTAAAAAAGCTAACTCGGCTCTTGAGCAGATATTTCCAAAAGGACAATATATTATAGGACGAAATTGGTCTTGTTACATTCGGAACAAGCCAGGAAACAAGGCCCGAAGCAAAAAAGACCTGCAAACAATTTTTTTCCCAGTCAAAACTAGGTAAAAACGGCAAAAGATGCCTTTTTTCCATCACTTATTTGGACTTTCTTGAATATCAAACGAAATACAGCTTCTGCGCTTGCAATAATGGCGGCACCGTGTTCCGCGACACCGAAAACATAGGAATAGAGTATAAAAAGTGTCCAGACGCATGGATCTTTCATGTCCTAACCATCTTTTTGTCCTAAGCGTCTAGTGTTCTAAAATCGATAATTCAATTATCAAAAAACGGGTTTAGGAGACCTCAAGGGGTTATCGGTTTGGACTGAAATTTTCAGGAGTTGTTCCTCGCATCTGATGCAATCATCTGAGCTCAAAAATTTGAACTTTCGTTTTTTTCCCGTTTGATGAAGACATTTCTGGACAGGGTTGGTTTTCCTCTTCGCCAGATGGAGGGAGCTCATTCCCAGTCGGAGCAAGATGCCTAGTAGGGGTCATTTCTTTGACAAGGGGACATTTCTTTCGATTCAGGGGTCATTTTTTTGACATTTTATACCAAAATTCCGGGTGGAGGTCATCAAAATACCACCTTTCTCAAAATAGCATCAAGTAGTAAATCCCTAACTGAAAATTCAGATTATTTGGACACCTGTAGACAATATGTATCTAATAACTTAGTTAACCTTCCTGAAATTAAGACTGAGCAACACATCGACAAAGCAGTGTCTACCAATACTGATATATTAACTGCCGCAGCAACTAAGAGGGTCATCCAGAAAATAAGTTCCGTTTTTTAGCGAATTTTTGAAGAAAATTAAGCTATTGCTCTTGCCTCAAAATTTGTAGAATGTGAATTTTTGAAAAAAATTTATGCAGAAATCCGTTTCAGGCTATTCTAAATGATATCCTGGAGTTTAACGCATTTTAGCGAATTTTTGAAGAAAATTAAGCTATTGCTCTCGCCTCAAAATTTGTAGAATGTGAATTTTTGAAAACTTTTTATGCAGAAATCCGTTTCAGGCTATTCTGAATCATATTCTGAAGTTTAACGCATTTTTTTATGTATGTATGTATATATGTATATATGTATGTGTCATTCCAGACGATAACTGTCCGTAGAATTGTGCTAGAAACTTCAAACAAATTTTAAAATGTTAAGGGCACAAAACGAAAGTTCAAGTTCGTTGGCCAGCATGATCGGATTACATCTTCGGGTTGAAATTTTCAAAAATGTAGTCAAAAATTTCAAAATAGCCTGTTTTTTGCGATTTGTTGTGCGAAATAATTTTTTCAGCATACTAACATGTGGTATATTCGGAATCAGCGTAAAATTTCCTATAAGAATATGTATCAAGTTTTCAAAAATTTCAAAGTTGAAAAATCAGTCAAAAATCGAAATAATGCCGTTCGCTAGTTGTAAAAATCGGTAATATTCTTCAAAAATTCGCTCATGGGGTCATGCTGCATGACTGGACTTTTTTTTTATGTATGTATGTATATATGTATGTATGTATGTATGTATGTGTCATTCCAGACGATAACTGTCCGTAGAATCGTGCTAGAAACTTCAAACAAATTTTAAAATGTTAAGGACACAAAACGAAAGTTCAAGTTCGTTGGCCAGCATGATCGGATTACATCTTCGGGTTGAAATTTTCAAAAATGTAGTCAAAAATGTCAAAATAGCCCGTTTTTTGCGATTTGTTGTGCGAAATAATTTTTTCAGCATACTAACATGTGGTATATTCGGAATCAGCGTAAAATTTCCTATAAGAATATGTATCAAGTTTTCAAAAATTTCAAAGTTGAAAAATCAGTCAAAAATCGAAATAATGCCGTTGGCTAGTTGTAAAAATCGGTAATATTTGCATGAAACATTGTCCAAATTCAGATTGAACTACTCTTATGGAAGTATCCCTGTTTAACCAATCCTAGAACCATGCTGTTTAAAACGTAGGTAGTAAGTAGGTGCTTGTTAAAAAAAAAAAAAATCTAATCACAACTGATGAGTTTACTGTGTGAAATAGTCCGTCCTCCGATTCTCTCGTTTTTAATAATTTGATTCGATAGTTGTCTATCAAAATCATAAACTAAAATTTCTCTACACGATCAATAGCGACTGAAATGTCGAAGATTTCTTCAAAAATTCGCTCATGGGGTCATGCTGCATGACTGGTTTTTTTTTTTTTTTTTTTTTTTTTTTTTTTTTTTTTTTTTTTTAATCAAGTTTTTATTGAACAAATTTGAAACTTACAGGTATTGTAGTTGAAAATGATATGTACTATTTTTCCACGTAATCCCTGGCGACGTCAATATGTTTGGTATATCGCGAAATGAGCTTCGAAATTCCTTCCTCATAAAAGCTTGCCGCTACCTCCTTGGTCCACTTCGTGACAGCTTCTTTCACTTCCTCGTCACTTGTGAAACGTTCTCCCGCCAATTCCGCCTTCATTTTGGTAAACAGGTGATAGTCTGAAGGGGCCAAGTCGGGACTGTAAGGTGGATGGGTCAGAACATCCCAACCAAACTCATCCAAAAGTTGCGCTGTGGAATGAGCAACGTGAGGCCGAGCGTTGTCGTGGAGAAGGCAAACACCAAAGGTCAACATTCCTCTTCTCTTGTTCTGTATGGCCCGACGAAGCTTCTTCAGGGTCTCACAATAGCGGTTGGCGTTAATTGTTTCACCTTGAGGCAAAAAATCAATCAGGAGAATTCCTTTTTGATCCCAGAAAACAGAAGCCATGATTTTCCTGGTTGATTTCTCGACTTTGAATTTTTTGGCACTTGGGGAGGTGGGGTGTTTCCATTGCATGGACTGTCTTTTGTTTTCTGGAGTGTAGTTTGACACCCAGGTTTCGTCTCCAGTGACGATAGACTTCAGGAATGCGTCCCCAATCACTCCGCACACAACAACTCGAGGTGGCGGGACGCGACGTGGAGGGCTCCATTTCAACTACCTGCCCTGACGTTGGTAACTGACCGACTGAGGTACCCACCTCTCATTCTATTCCCCCACCTCTCCTCTTTCGAGCGGTGTTACCAGATTTGGCAAAAGCCACTCCTACCACCCTACAGGTCAAAACGGAACTTATTTTCTGGACAACCCTCGTATATCCTCACCAAGATTGCTCCCAAAAGCGCAACCGGACATGGAATTCCCACCTTTCGTCCAGTACATATGGTTCGCTAAGAAAAGAATGAAAAGAAAATGGCGCAGGACTATGAACATTAATGACAAACGGATATTGAATTCTTTGAACAATGCGCTCAAAGTTGAGTTGGGCAATATAAGAAAAGAACAGATGAGAGAAAAATTGCTTTCGTTAACAGTGAAGGACTGTTCGCAAGATGCCTAGTAGAAACTGTTGTTTCTCGGCCCTCCGGGTAGCGAATGAGAGCATAGTCAGGATTACAGTCCAGGAGAGTAACTTCCTCCACTAATGGAGCGTACTTTGATGAGCGATTTAATTTCTGTACTAGGATGGGACCTTGAGTTAGGAGCCAGGAAGGAGTAGAGTTACTGTTTGCAGTTCTTCTTGGGTAGTTGAATAGACGTTCTGTGGTGTAGTGTTTGTGCTAGGCATAGAAGCGGGTCGAATGAAGAGCGTCTTGGAGTACCATTTCCCATTGAGTAGTTTGACGTAGTTTGAAGGTTTAGTCTTTAAACCGAGCTGAATTGATCTCCAAATCATGCTGTTGAATCTCTCCACTTGTCCATTTCCTTGGGGGTTGTAGGCTGTAGTTCTGCTGGTAGCCACACCATAAGAAGCAAGGAACATTTTGTTGAATTTATTGAACAGAAATGTACAAGCAAAACTAAAAACAACATAGTAACGGTATTTCTCAAGTGCTATGGACGCAAATAACACATGTGATGGGTTAATTATATATCACACGGTCAGTTCCTCCTTCCATTTCAGACTCATCTGTTTACTAGATGATGTCATTCCAGCATTCTTTCATCCTTACTTAGCCCTTCTCTTGAGCCTCGATCCTCACTATTAATTTATATCATTCATTAATCGTTAATTATATCATTCACCCCCACAATATTATGAACGAACATAATCTTCTAGGTAATGAGGAGGGCGACAATTTCTTGTACTTGTCCGTGGTTGGGAGTCCGTATGCGGAATATCCGCCTCTTTGTGGCGGGGAATGAGTGTTAGTTGATGAGCAGGGGGGATGGGTTGTAATAAGGTGATCCAGGGATTTAGGGGTAGCCGATGAGTTCTCATCAAGAGTGAAGTTCTCGTTTGGTGAAGACATTTCTTGACAGGAGGGTTTAGCCCCCGCCCGGTATGTCCCATGATACCAGCGCTTCCTAGCGGTTATAATGGGAAACTTCTACCTCCCGCTCCGCATTTCCTACTGAATGGTGAAGTACTGTGATTGTCTCCGGAAACGATAGATGAGTCGTTGCTCATAGGTTAGGATAACAGTCACGTGAGATGAAGGTCGTGAGGTCAAATCCTGTTGACTGGTCATACTTTTTTTTGCTCGTACAACTCTCGACATATTCTTCTAAAACGTCATTCTGACCTGCATGTCCAACTAATTTGAATTTTCACTAAGGCATTGACTACTTCATGTTATGTATTTTTGAGATGTGAGCTTGCGAGCATCCAGATCACCAAACTATACACATCATTCTGATCTACTTGCCCAACTAATCTTCATTTTTACTAAGGGACTGGTACAAGATGACAAGATGGGGATAAAAATAAATAGTAGAGACCGTAGGAGTGATACCCGAGATAAGATAGTAGACAGAAACAGCAGAGCGGGAGGTAGAAGTTTCTCATTATAACCGCTAGAAAGCGCTGGTATCGTGGGACATACCGGGCAGTGGCTAGGTCCTCATTTTCTTGACACAATTGGTTGTCCTCTTCGCCGGATGGAGGGAGCTCATTCCCAGTCGAAGCAAGATGCCTTGTAAAAACTGTTGATTCTCGGCGTTCCGGATAGCGAATGGGAGCATAGTCATGATTACCATCCAGGAGAGTAACTTCATCCACTAATAGATCGTACTTTGATGAGCGATTAAATTTCCGTAGTAGTATGAGACCTTGAGTTAGGAGCCAGGAAAGAGTAGAATTACCGTTTGCAGTTCTTCTTGGGTAGTTGAATAGGCGTTCGTGGTGTAGTGTTAGTGCTAGTGCATGGAAGGGAGCGGATCGAATGAAGAGCGTCTTGGAGTACCTTTTCCCATTGAGTAGTTTGAAGTAGTTTGAGTGGTTTTAGTCTTTAAACCGAGCTGAATTGGTCTCCAAATTATGCCGTTGAATCTCTCTACTTGTCTGTTTCCACGAGGGGTTGTAGGCTGTAGTTCTGCTGGTAGCTACGCCATAAGAAGCAAGGAACATTTTGTTGAATTTATTGAACAGAAATTTACGAGCAAAACTAAAAACAACATAGTAACGGTATTTCTCAAGTGCTATGGACGCAAATAACACATGTGATGGGTTAATATTATATATCACAGTCAGTTCCTCCATCCATTTCATACTCATCTGTATACTGGATGATGTTATTCCAGCATTCTTTCATGCTTAGCCCATCTCTTCAGCCTCGATTCTCACTATTTCTTGATGGAATATGAAAATATAAAGTTTTTGGCATGTTGTCGGCCATCGTATTGAGTAGCGGTTCTTGTATCACTTCCAATGTCCTTGATGGGACATAGTCACAGGGACAGGAACCATTCCATCTCAGTCTTTAGGACCGTTTACATTCAGCCACTGCCCCTGCCACAGGCTGCCGTATTTACTGCCCATTAGGGCAGTGAATGTTCACTTCCCAGCAATGGAGAAAGTAGAAGCAGCATTGGCTCTGTGCCTCCTAAGCATCATCTATACTGGAAGTCACGCAAGTGGGGTGTTGACATACTTCCCTCACCACCGCTGGTACTGCCAGTCCAGTTTTTATTGAAAGTGAAGCTATGAAAAGGCTCGGAAAAGGGTGTTTGCCACAGAACAAAGCCAAAATCATTGGATTCCATTCAGCAGAACCCTGCTGTATTTCATGGTCAGTTCCTCCTTCCATTTCAGACTTATCTGTATACTAGATGATGTTACTCCAGCATTCTTTCATCCTTAGCCCATCTCTTCAGCCTCGATTATCACTATTTCTTCACGGAATACAAAAATATAGAGTTGTTGGCATGTTGTCGACCATCGTATTGAGTAGTGGCAGGAACCATTCCATCTCGGTCTTTAGAGCCGTTTACATTCAGCCACTGCCCCTGCCACAGGATGCCTTATTTACTGCTCATCAGGGCAGTGAGTGTTTACTTCCCAGTTCCTTTCGACCTCAGGCAATGGAGTAAGTAGAAGCAGCATTGGCTCTGTGCCTACTCCTATACTGGAAGCCTCATCTATACTAATTGGCAGAAACAAGGGGCTGCACGAATGAGGTGTCTAAATGCTTGCGCTGCCCACTTCCATTGACATTGTGTCTCATGACTTACTGCTTGGTAAGTTTCAGCATTATGGATTTTGGACAAAGTGCTGTTACCTTTTACAAGAGTTACTTGGATGGTTGGAGTCAAGTTGTGTGCTATGACGGCTCAGAATCAGAAGAATTTGACATTTTTTGTGGCATTAAGCAGGTTAAAAGCTACTGCTTTTTGATTTTTATCAACGATTCACAGAAAAAAACCAAAATCATTAGATTCCATTCAGTAGAACCCTGCTGTGTTTCACGGTCAGTTCCTCCTTCCATTTCAGACTTATCTGTATACTAGATGATGCCATTCCAGCATTCTTTCATCCTTAGCACATCTCTTGAGCCTCGATTCTCACTATTTCTTCATGGAATACATAAATACAGAGTTTTTGGCATGTTGTCGGCCATCGTATTGGGTAGTGGTTCTTGTATCACTTCCAATGTCCTTGATGGGAAATAGTCTGGCAGGAATCATTCCATCTCAGTCTTAAGGGCTATTTACATTCAGCCACTGCCCCTGCCACAGGATGCCTTATTTACTGCTCATCAGGGCAGTGAGTGTTTACTTCCCAGTTCCTTTCGACCTCAGGCAATGGAGAAAGTAGAAGCAGCATTTGCTCTGTGCCTCCTCTATACTGGAAGCCTCATCTATACTGGAAATCACGCAAGTGGGGTGTGGACATACTTCCCTCACTACCGCTGGTACTGCCAGTCCAGTTTTTATTGAAAATGAAGCTATGAAAAGGCTCGGAAAAGGATGTTTGCCACAGAACAAAACCAAAATCATTAGATTCCATTCAGCAGAACTGCTGTATTTCACGGTCAGTTCCTCCTTCCATTTCAGACTTATCTGTATACTGAATGATGTCATTCCAGCATTCTTTCATCCTTTGCCCATCTCCTCAGCCTCGATTCTCACTATTTCTTCATGGAATACAAAAATATTGAGTTTTTGACATGTTGTTGGCTATCGTATTGAGTGTGGTTCTTGTATCACTTCCAATGTCCTTGATGGTATATAGTCCGGCAGGAACCATTCCATCTCAGTCTTAAGGGCCGTTTACATTCAGCCACTGCCACAGGATGCCTAATTTTCTGCCCATATTCTCGTGACGTCACGCTTGGACTAAGTTAGTTTTTCCACCAAGGCCCGCCCTGACAGCACTATGTCAGTGAATTGCAACTCAACCTACCTATTTTTCACAAGAAGTTCACCGACTTACGTCAACCTAATCCGTGGTTATAACGACATTTTTCAACATTTTTGTTTTGAGAGAGTAACAGTATAGTAATATGACGTTTTAATTCAACTAAATAGTTACAATAATCATGCCTGCTAGTGCAATGATTGGTTGTAGCCAAAGATACGGATCTAATGGTGAACGAGTTTTTATTTAACTAGCCACTCCGGGTCACTTTGCTCGCTCGGTATGGTTGTATATGTGTAGGAAAATCCTCGTTGAAATCCGATGTATGTAGGGAATGTTGCTCACTTCGCTCGCTTGGTATGGCTGTATATGGTAGGAAGAACCTTGTTGAAATCCAACATGTGTAGGGAATTTTTCTGGCTTCACTTGCTCGGTAACATTGTTGTAATATGACGTTTTAATTCAACTAAGTAGTTACAATAGTCATGCGATAGATGCGATGGGATATTGTCAAAAAACTGATTTTTTGAATTTTTTGAGACACTGTAAATTGCAAATTTGAATTTAACGTTGGGGTACCTGCCCTCTTCCTTCCAATTTTTAAATTTTGAAGCCATCTAAATAGCTCAATTTTTCTTTGAAAATTCGTAAAAATTACAAAAAAGATCATTTGATTTTGATATTTTTTTGTCAGGGGTATCTGAAGTTTGGTCAGGGAAAAGTGAGGGAAATTTCAATTATTCAATCAATCATCAATCAATCATTATTCAATCAATTCCCAGGGGCCACCCTGTATAAGCTTCCCCTGAAGAGGGGTAGTTCACTTTAGTGAGAGAGCGGTTCAGCTCGTAAGCTGTGATTTTTAACAGCTCCAACGCCAACAGTTCGGAGCTGTTACAAGATTTAATTGAATCGTCTATTTCAGAAACCACCTAAGTGACAAAAATTCAAAAAATGTCTTTTGGTGGTACTGTTCACTTCAGAGGTGAATACATCGTTTAGTTGTTCCATATCACCAAAGAATCCGTTTATTTCAGAAAGAACCCAAGCACCGTCGCAGTAGTCCATGCGCACTGAAGCGTGTAGTCTACTTGTACGAGTATTTTCCGTTTAATGCCTAGTAAAAACCACTCTTGTTTAAACTTAAGTGTGTCTCTTACTTACCTTTGATACCAAAACAGATAAAAATTCATCGTTTGACTTAATTTAAATAATAATTTTTGAAAAATCACTTTGGATTTATTCATTTATTGCAGAAACCACCTAAGTGCAAAATTTTCAAAAATTTAAATCTCAAAAACTTGAAGGAAGAAAAAATTTAACAACTCGGCGCTCCGCGCCTCGCCAGGGGGCAAGCCCCCTGGACCCCCGGTTACCTCTATTTACATACTTCGGACGAAATTATTGAAACACAGAATGTGTTTGCGTTGTCGCGCAACCAAGTGACAACCAAACAAGCGTCATTGTTTACTATTCATTTATAACATCAATTTATATAGTTATAGTATGAAACTACGAAAAGAAATACGAAATAAATTCGTGATAAATCAAGAGCGATTTATCAAGTAAATGTCCCAAAGAGGCTACATACGAAATTACAGCTTCCTAGAGTGTAAAGTATAGAAATTAGCTTTAAAAGCCACTCATCTGATCCGGACCCTGGACATCGTCAAGTAAATGTCCTAAAGAGGCTACATACGAAATTACAGCTTCCTAGAATGTAAAGCATAGAAATTAGCTTTAAGAGCCACACATCTGATCCGGACCCTGGGCATCGTCAAGTAAATGTCCTAAAGAGGCTACAAACGAAATTACAGCTTCCTAGAGTGTAAAGCATAGAAATTAGCTTTAAGAGCCACACATCTGATCCGGACCCTGAGCATCGTCAAGTAAATGTCCTAAAGAGGCTACAAACGAAATTACAGCTTCCTAGAGTGTAAAGTATAGAAATTACGTATTCAAATTATTTATCCTCCGCTTCACAAATCAAACCGTTTTCGTAATACTCAGATCACCTGCTATGAATCAAATCATCGAAACACAAGCTCAATGAAATCATCAGAAATTAACAAGCGGTTGCAATCATGTTCACAATATCAATTATTGAGAATGATCACCTGTGTGTAAACAATTATTTATATAACCATGCTCATAACTCAGTTTGTTGGACACGCACTTCGCAGTAGTTAACATAATATTGTTGGGTAAATCGAGAGCTTTCGAACGAATGGTCAACGAATTTTGTGGGATGAAAAACGACGAAGTACCATTTCCCTAGCAACGACTCGGTTGTACGTGAAAATCATCCGTCACACATTTCGTTACCATCCCGCGTTCCATTTTCGGCTAGTTAGTCCATGGCTAAAACACATTCTGTGTTAAAATATATAATTCCAATAGCATGTTCTTGATTTGGTAAAAGATTATTTGAAGGAGACTGGACCTATACTTAAGCTGCAAAACAGTTTTTTTAGTTTTCCAAAAGTTTAAAAAAGCGTACTTAGGTGGTTTCTGAAATAAACGATTCAATTGATCTACTTGGCTCTAATGAAACGTATTTATTTTTCTCAGAGAAGAAGCCGGTTTGCCTCAAGTCGACGACGCCGTTCATTTGCGAGTTGTGCAACTACATCAGCTACTACCACCTCACATTTCAAAAGCACATGGAGACGCACGGAGTCGGAGAGGAAATCGTGGAAGAAGAGGAGATCTACGACGAAGGTGCCATAAGAATCAAATTATAATCGGACGGCTCGGGATCTTAAATAATACATTTTACAAAACTTCGAACACTAAACTATTTCACACACTAAAACTAACCCGTCTGTGGGATGAAGTATTTGGGGCCAGTCGGCTCCTTTCGTGAGTACTCCGGAACGATCGGCATTCGCTTCACAAGAGCAGCACGGTTGCCAACACCCCGGGCATCGCTCTGACCGGTAAATCTAAGGATTTATCCATATGCGAAGAAAAATAGATTTATAGGTGAGGAGATTGTGTACCAGTCAATCCCTTGGTAAAAATTAAGATTAGTTGGGCATGTAGATCAGAATGCTGTGTATAGTTTGGTGGTCTGGATGATCGCAAGCTCGCATCTCAAAAAGACATAACATCAAGTAGTCAATCCCTTAGTGAAAATTCAAATTAGTTGGGCATGTAGATCAGAATGATGTGTATATTTTGGTGGTCTGGATGCTCGCAAGCTCGCATCTCAAAAAGACATAACATCAAGTAGTCAATCCCTTAGTGAAAATTCAAATTAGTTGGACATGTAGATCAGAATGATGTGTACAGTTTGGTGGTCTGGATGCTTGCAAGCTCGCATCTCAAAAATACATAACATCAAGTAGTCAATCCCTTAGTAAAAATGCAGATTAGTTGGACATGTAGATCAGAATGATGTGTATATTTTGGTGGTCTGGATGCTCGCAAGCTCGCATCTCAAAAAGACATAACATCAAGTAGTCAATCCCTTAGTGAAAATTCAAATTAGTTGGACATGTAGATCAGAATGATGTGTACAGTTTGGTGGTCTGGATGCTTGCAAGCTCGCATCTCAAAAATACATAACATCAAGTAGTCAATCCCTTAGTGAAAATTCAAATTAGTTGGACATGTAGATCAGAATGATGTGTACAGTTTGGTGGTCTGGATGCTTGCAAGCTCGCATCTCAAAAAGACATAACATCAAGTAGTCAATCCCTTAGTGAAAATTCAAATTAGTTGGACATGTAGATCAGAATGATGTGTACAGTTTGGTGGTCTGGATGCTTGCAAGCTCGCATCTTAAAAATACATAACATCAAGTAGTCAATCCCTTAGTGAAAATTCAAATTAGTTGGACACGTAGATCAGAATGATGTGTACAGTTTGGTGGTCTGGATGCTTGCAAGCTCGCATCTCAAAAATACATAACATCAAGTAGTCAATCCCTTAGTAAAAATGCAGATTAGTTGGACATGTAGATCAGAATGATGTGTATATTTTGGTGGTCTGGATGCTCGCAAGCTCGCATCTCAAAAAGACATAACATCAAGTAGTCAATCCCTTAGTGAAAATTCAAATTAGTTGGACATGTAGATCAGAAATGAGTGTACAGTTTGGTGGTCTGGATGCTTGCAAGCTCGCATCTCAAAAATACATAACATCAAGTAGTCAATCCCTTAGTAAAAATGCAGATTAGTTGGACATGTAGATCAGAATGATGTGTATATTTTGGTGGTCTGGATGCTCGCAAGCTCGCATCTCAAAAATACATAACATCAAGTAGTCAATCCCTTAGTGAAAATTCAAATTACTTGGACATGCAGGTCAGAAAGACGTTTTAGAATTATATTTCGGGAGTTGTACGAGCAAAAAAAATAGGTCCATGCAACAGGATTTGAACCCACGACCTTCGTCTCACGAGACCTATTATAACCTATGAGCTGCGACTCATCTATTGTTTTGAGATGCAATCACAGTACTTAACCATTCCGAACCCCAAGTGCTCCATCTCCCTGACGGAAATCTAAAACTATATTTTTTCTTGAACTGCAAGTAAACAAACAATCAGGGAAGAATTCAGGGAACGTTGCCAATAGAAAAAAAATAACAATCTGGATTCGACTCAACAATAACTACTCAATTTTGATTCCAATTTACCTACTAGCTTCCAATTCTCCAAGAGGAGGAGATCTACGAAGAAGGTGCTGTAAGAATCAAATTATAATCGGACGGCTCGGGATCTTAAATAATAGATTTTACAAAACTTCGATCACTAAACTATATTTAACACACTAAAACTATATTTTAACACAGAATGTGTTTTAGCCATGGACTAACTAGCCAAAAAAGCTAACGAAATTTCGTACGAGACCTTCTCGAACAATCAAGTTTGTCCCCCACCCCGGCAACTACTTGGAACTGTTCCCTACAAGAAGAACTGTGAGTTTTCTTCGATTCCATGTAGGTCAGAATGAAGTGTATAGTTTGGTGGTCTGGATGCTCCCAAGCTCGCATCTCAAAAATACATAACATCCAGTAGTCAATCTATATCTATAAAAGAGGATGTATGTATGTATATTGCCTATAGACTCCGAAACCGCTCGACAGATTGTAATGAAACTTTCAGGTATTATTAGGCATGATTCAAGGATTGTTCCTGTAAAGTTTGGTGCAAATCCGTTCAAAGGGCTCTGACCCAGAGGGCATAAAAGGGTGCAGTGTCAGGTTTTAGAAATTTATTGTTTATGTTTATGTTTATGTTTCGGAGTCTATAAGCAACATAATTAATAAAGCGACACGCGGGGAGCGTCACGCGGTGAGCGTTACGCGGAGATTCCCTAATGATCCCACGATTCTGAGATTTGGTATGTGGGCCCTTGAGGGACTTCTGAACACAACTGACCGATCCCAGATCAGCTGAGTGGCTCTAGAATCCAGTTTTTTCCCTAATGATCCCACGATTCTGAGATTTGGTATGTAGCCCCTTGAGGGACTTCTGAACACAACTGACCGATCCCAGATCAGCTGAGTGGCTCTAGAATCCAGTTTTTTCCCTAATGATCCCACGATTCTGAGATTTGGTATGTGGGCCCTTGAGGGACTTCTAAACACAACTGACCGATCCCAGATCGGCTGAGTGGCTCTAGAATCCAGTTTTTTCCATAATGATCCCACGATTCTGAGATTTGGTATGTGGGCCCTTGAGGGACTTCTGAACACAACTGACCGATCCCAGATCAGCTGAGTGGCTCTAGAATCCAGTTTTTTCCCTAATGATCCCACGATTCTGAGATTTGGTATGTGGGCCCTTGAGGGACTTCTGAACACAACTGACCGATCCCAGATCAGCTGAGTGGATCTAGAATCCAGTTTTTTCCCTAATGATCCCACGATTGACTTAATAACAGTTTAAAATTACGATCAATAAACAAATTTAATTTGGGCGCAGCTAGTCCCTTAGTAAAAATGCAGATTAGTTGGATATGTAGTTCAGAATGAAGTGTATAGTTTGGTGGTCATAACACGATCACATAACAGTTTAGAAACGTAAATGTGACTCAGGAGCGGCTCCGCGTTGAACGGAATTGAAGAACTCACAGTTCTTCTTGTGGGGAAAGGTTCAACCTAAGCGATATTTTGTTATGACGCGGTGATTATATTAGGTTCTGATTTAGTGGGAGGAAAGTAGCGAAATTCTGATTTAATGGGAGGAAGTTAACCAATGACACTGTTGATCATATGTTTTGATGATACGGAACTAAGGATCGTGTAACCTATGCGATATTTTGTTACATATCACTTTTGATTAATAAATCATCACCGGTATTAGTGAATCATTACTCGACCTTGAACGCCTGGTTTTTACATCCATTTAAGGTGGATTCACACTCGCGGTAACGGGAACGTCAGATCACAGTCAGGTCAGAGTCACGTCAACGGGCCACCCATTCACACAGCCAAGTCAGATCACGTCAGGTCAGGTCAGTCTTCCCCGCGCAGTGACGCGATGTCCGAGAGGATAAAAAATTTGTATAAAATAGCTTTGCTACTCGAGGAAGAAGATGAAACTAGACCCCGAACGGAGAATTCACTGATACGATCATACCGTCAGCGGCGTCGCAAGAGAAAAATAATAAGGGGGGAAGTATCATGAAATTCTCAACTGAACCAAAACTTTTCCTAACTCCAATAGGATGTATAGTATCACTTATAAATTATACCTCTTACCTACAGGCAATATGTATTGCATATAATATATGTACCAACTAAATACACGTAACACTAACAAAATGACCTTTTTCAAGTGAGTTTTTATATGAAAATTTGATAACATACCTATCGTTTGCAGTAATACCACAATATTCGATTTTGATTACAATAAATATTGTCACTATTTGAAACTTAAAGAATGTGTAAATGACCAGGATAAATCTTCCAGATATTTTTAAAAGCACAAAGCGATTTGCTGATTAGTAAATCAGATATATATTTATATTTTTTGAATTGAAACAATAATTGCAATGAGAAGCAACAATAAGAAAATATACATTTATAGAAATTTTTATCTCTACACGATTAGTTTAAAAGGTTGAGTTTACTAGAAGTGGGTATGCAGATTTTTCCATTTAGTTCATGCTTGTCCATATTTCCAATGTAAAAACACTCATCAGTCATTGTAACCTTAAAATTATTTGTCATATGTTTCAAACTACTGAATGTTCTACATTGAACTACAGAGTGGATTCGGAATAGTGTGAACAATTTTTTTGGGTGAGTAAGCCGAAAATAGAGCAATACGCCGTCAAGCCAAATTTTTTATCACTATCCGTTTTTGAGATATAACATAATTGCGAAACGCTGTGGAAATTTGGGAAATTTGAACGAAAAATGCCAGTTTCATGCAAAAAATTAAAATACTTCAAGTATTCCATGAATACCAGGATTTGATTAGAATTAGTCTTCCAAATACGTCTCTTCAAATTATGGGTTTAGCAGCGTAAATTCGTGCAGAAAGTTTTAACGTATTTAGTTCAAAGTTGATAAACTTTTTCTAAGCAATAACTTTCTAAAAATCATAAGTTTGATGATTGTTAGTCGAGAGAATCCTGACGGGAGGACACCCAGCGGAGACGAGATTTGACTGTTTGTGATTCACATTTCCCGTTCAGTCCGGGAAGGTCAACGTCACGTCAGGTTTCGATCGCTCGCCGGGCGATCTGACGGGAAGTGACTGGACCGAGATTTGATCTTGACTGTACCGCGCCCGTGAGTGGGAATCACCCCGTAACGTTTCCACAGAAGCAATCTTGACGCGACCTGACGTGACTGTGATCTGACGTTCCCGTTACCGCGAGTGTGAATCCACCTTTATAGTAGTCACGACAGACCCGTTTGTGAGTCATTTTATATACGAAAATCGTTGGAGTTCCAGTTGTTCGCGGACCGTCCTTCGGTGATGTTCTCTTGCCCTGGTCCAAGTAGCGAAATTCTGATTTAGTGGGAGGAAGTTAACCAATCTTCAGCCGAAGATTGAAGACGGGTTTATGTGAAACGCGTGAGCTAAAACACATTCTGTGTTTCAATAATTTCGTCCGAAGTATGTACATACAGGTAACCGGAGGTCCAGGGGGCTTGCCCCCTGGCGAGGCGCGGAGCGCCGAGTTTTCTTGAACTACAAGTAAACAAACAATCAGGGAAGAATTCAGGGAACGTTACCAATAGAAACAAATGACAATCTGAATTCGACTCAACAATAACTACTCAATTTTGATTCCAATTTGCCTCCTGTTATAGATTAATTAAGCATTGCTTGATTAAGATATAAATGGCTTTGCCAAGATGGCGTCTCTGTGCGTGTACCTAACGGATGGTGTCTTTTGTCTTAATAAATAATTTCTTGTGTAAATGGTTTATATACATTATTATCTATACCCGAGCCTATAACAAAGTTAACACCTCCAATTCTCCACAGGTGCTATGGAGGGTGTGATGATACATGAGATTGACATGGACGAGGATGATCCCACGTTTCTGCCTCACGTGGAAGAAGAAATTGCAGAGGTCAAAGCCGAATATGAACCTATCAAGGTTGAGAACGTCTATGAACCCGTTGAATGTGGGACAGTCGCTTACGAAGTACGTTTTTTATTAATTCATTAAGTTTTTCAATTGAGGAGCTGACATGAAAATGTACTTAAGTCCAAATAACCAGTCAAGCAGCATGACCCCATGAGCGAATTTTTGAAGAAATCTTCGACATTTCAGTCGCTATTGATCGTGTAGAGAAATTTTAGTTTATGATTTTGATAGACAAACATGGAATAAAATTATTAAAAATAATTAGGAGGTACTCATACTTTATTATTATTAAACTAATCTTGTAGATTTAAAGACAAATGTAGGTAAATATTCATAGATTTCGATGGAGGGAGGCCTTGAGATTAACGTTACTGACGGCCGAGCGGAGCGAGGCCTTGGGTCTCCGTGCTAGTACGTACATAAATAGAACTTCTTCATAATTTCATGGCTGATATTTTCTAAGCCACAGTCAGTATTAAAGCTACATCAAGTCCTAAAACAGTTGAGCGTAAAACATTCAAGAGAGCGACCGAGAGAATCGGAGGACGGAATATTTCACAGAGTAAACTCATCAGTTGTGATTACATTTTTTTTTTTTTTTTTTTAAACAAGCACCTACTACCTACGTTTTAAACAGCATGGTTCTAGGATTGGTTATACAGGGATACTTCCATAATAGTAGTTCAATCTGAATTTGGGCAATGTTTCATGCAAATATTACCAATTTTTTACAACTAGCGAACGGCATTATTTCGATTTTTGACCGATTTTTCAACTTTGACATTTTTGAAAACATGATACATATTCTTATAGGAAATTTTACGCTGATTCCGAATATACCACATGTTAGTATGCTGAAAAAATTATTTCGCACAACAAATCGCAAAAAACAGGCTATTTTGAAATTTTTGACTACATTCTTGAAACTTTCAACCCGAAGATGTAATCCGATCATGCTGGCCAACGAACTTGAACTTTCGTTTTGTTTCCTTAACATTTTAAAATTTGTTTGAAGTTTCTAGCACAATTCTACGGACAGTTATCGTCTGGAATGACACATACATACATACATAAAAAAATGCGTTAAACTTCAGAATATGATTCAGAATAGCCTGAAACGGATTTCTGCATAAAAGTTTTTCAAAAATTCACATTCCACAAATTTTGAGGCGAGAGCAATAGCTTAATTTTCTTCAAAAATTCGCTAACAGGCTATTTTGAAAATTTTGACTACATTTTTGAAAATTTCAACCCGAAGGTGTAATCCGATCATGCTGGCCAACGATGTTGAACTTTCGTTTTGTGTCCTTAACATTTTAAAATTTGTTTGAAGTTTCTGTCACTATTCTACGGACAGTTATCATCTGGAATGACACATACATACATACATTAAAAAATGCGTTAAACTTCAGAATATGATTCAGAATAGCCTGAAACGGATTTTGAGGCGAGAGCAATAGCTTAATTTTCTTCAAAAATTCGCTAAAATCAAATTTCATAGGAATTCCCTCTGAACTCTTATCAGATTTGTTGGACATAATCTCTTCTCCATGCAAAGGTGTCAGTACTTGGTCACAGTGCGATCTAGCTGGGATGGGAGGACCTAAGGCTTTTCCCACGCTGTTGGCGTCTCTGTTTACTTGCACTTCGACGAAAAAGAAATTGTCTTTCGAGTTTTGCACTTATGTGCATTTCTATGTCAGCTCCTCAATTGACCTTCTGTGGTAAGCCATCTTACAAAATTTGATGGGTTGTATAATAGAGAGTTTTTGGTGACCACTAACGTACCCTTAACGTCACCCTAACGTACCCAAGAGTACGTGACCTTGAGGGGACGTTAGCAACGTCGTACGTTAGAATGGCTCATTTACCGTCACCCGTTTGGGGACCTAAAGGCACACGACACCAGCCTAACCTTCCTGTAAATGTAACACTACTGCTCACCTCAAAATTACTCGAATACTGCTGAAGTAAATATAATAGTTTTTCTTTTCAAATGCCTTATTACCAACTAAATTATGTTGATGCAGAGGGTAGGTTTTTGAACACCCCTCAAACTTGGTTACTTATTTTATGTTTCAAGTCGCGTAGAAACCGAATGTGCCATCTGAAGTCCGCCTCCGCTGTCCAGCTTTACTAGCCTTCAACTCGATCGAAAAGTTCAGTTCTTTTGCGCTCAGGCTCTATTTGGTCGATTAGAGCCTTGTTTCTATTATTATTTCACATATTTTAAATGAGAAAACTGTGTTTTAAGACACTACTTCTTCGCAGTATTGTTCTTAGTTTACCTGAACTCTCAGCTATTTTCTCGTGAACATTGCGTGAAGTGCTGCCTTCACTGATGATTTTGTCAGGTAAAATCCTGTTTCATTGTCATAGAGATAAATACTTTTTCATACTTGTTGATAATTTGCCCAACGGAAAACCAAAAAACATGAAGTTCGTAACGACTAATGACCTATAAGTGCAACTAAACCGCGGTGTTCCACACTTGAGGCTTACTATCCATCCCCTGTTTACGAATTGAAAACTAAAAATGATGCGTGTGTGATGATGATGGTACGTATTTGTAATGAAACTAACATGAAATTCGAATTCAGGATTGAAAATCGGCGTTTCATATCGAAATGAAGAAATTGATTAGTCAACCAGTGGACAACAAGACAGCTGGGGGGAAAATATCGCGTTACCCAACCACCGTTAACGTGACATCAAAATTAAGGCAACCGTTCTCCCGGTTCCATTTGGGTTAGCATCTTCGTTTGCTCCCTCAAGACTACGGTAACGGGTGACGTTAAGTTGAAGTCGCCAAAAACTCTCTAATATAAAACAAAACCTTTAGTTTACCACTTATATTTAAATAATCACAAAGCTTTTCGCTCAGATTCTGAGCATCTTTAGGTCACAACAAACGGGAACTAGGAAACTCATAAAAAAAATCGTGGAACCCCATTTTCGATCAGTTTTCCACGTGGGGTGGAAACTCGTCAAATCTTCATGAACGAGCGACTCATCAAAAAATGGAATCCAATAAATCTATCCCTTTAATTCAGTTATGAATCAGTTTAAATTTTTTTCGACTAGAATCCAGCACTGTCGAGACACTCCTCAAAAACCACCTTGAGGGAAACTCATCGAAAAGGAGCTGACGGGAAACCCGTCAAAAATGGTGTTATGTAGTAGTAGATGGATATTGGTGTACTTTGGGTCAGCTGCCTGCCATTGTTACAGCTCATCGCCACCATGAATAACTACTTGGCCAAAAACCTTATAACGGTTGGATCTGGCACACCGTGAAGTCCGAAGGTTTGGTTTGATGACTTTCCTTTCGATGAGTTTCTCCTTAGGAGCTTTTGACCAGTTGGGAACAGGAAACTCATCAAAAATAATTGTCAAATACTTTTCATCTTCCAAATTTATATCCGATTTCTAATTAAATTCTTTTTGACGACTTTCCCTCCCCTTCAATTTTGACCAGTGTCCCACCCAAAGGGAAAACTCCTCAAAAAGCCTCAACGTCACGTTTTGATGAGTTTCCGTTTGATGAGTTTGTAGGGGCCCACAACAAACACAAACACAGATAACAGTGAAGCAAACGAAACCTACTCATCATAACCCTAAATACATGGATCATTACCATGGAAATTTAGTGAAAGGGTCTATCGATCTCTACTTCTTCCATTTTGGTTTATTATTTCCAATAATAAGCCTATGTGATCGTATAGCAAAAAAATTTATAACCCCCCCTCAAACTTTGTCACTTTACGTTTCAAGGTGCGTAGAATCCAAATTTGAAATGTCCGTCCGCCGTTCGCCGTCCGGGCCATAAAAGGCCTTAGAATTGACTTAAAAAATCTGTTCTTTCGCACATAGACTCCACTTGGGGTCTAGTTGGTCCTAACTTCTCGCCAGCTCGATCGCTTCACACCCATGGGTGCTATGAGCCAAAAATAGGTGAAAAAGTGTCTTTTTTTTTTGTATATTTCAAGTTGTATAGAAATTGGAGATTTATGAGTGAAAAGAAAATGTTAGCTAAGTATTAATTTTATGGAAAAAAAGTATTACAAATGATACTCTTCTATTCAAAAAGAGATTTTGGACTTTAGGCTATTTTTTGCAATTTTATAGATTTTTAAAACAAAATTCAATGAAGTTCAAGTTTTGGTTTATTATTTCCAATAATAAGCCTATGTGATCGTGTAGCAAAAAATTTTTATAACCCCCCCTCAAACTTTGTCACTTTACGTTTCAAGGTGCGTAGAATCCAAATTTGAAATGTCCGTCCGCCGTTCGCCGTCCGGGCCATAAAAGGCCTTAGAATTGACTTAAAAAATCTGTTCTTTCGCACATAGACTCCACTTGGGGTCTAGTTGGTCCTAACTTCTCGCCAGCTCGATCGCTTCACACCCATGGGTGCTATGAGCCAAAAATAGGTGAAAAAGTGTCTTTTTTTTTGTATATTTCAAGTTGTACAGAAATTGGAGATTTATGAGTAAAAAGAAAATGTTAGCTAAGTATTAATTTTATGGAAAAAAAGTATTACAAATGATACTCTTCTATTCAAAAAGAGATTTTGGATTTTAGGCTATTTTTGCAATTTTATAGATTTTTTAAAACAAAATTTAATGAAGTGGCCATTTTCAGTGGTTTTGTCAGCACATTTTCTGAAATTTGACCAATTAAATGATATGGTATATACAGTACTTTTATGTGTTGGAAAGATGACTTGGTAATAAATTGTTATGTTTATCAACTATATTAAAAAGCGTAAAATTGTGAGATTCCGCTGCTGTAATGGATTGAACCCATTTGTGAGGTCCGAAGCTCCGAGTTCCGATACTAAATATACTATAAGCGGCGTTTAATAATTATGGACCAGAGATCTACGTAGGAGGGCTGTCTAATACATAAATAATAAACCTTTGTGTAATAATTTGCAGCGTTTTTCATTGTGTTCCACTACAGAAGGTCAGTTGAAAAATTTGATGAATTGATGTACGTTTTTATTTATTTTACAATACGGGCAAGCCCAATTGATTTAATTGAAACTAGAGGCCTGTTAGGGCTTGGAAAGCCCTAATCTAGTCCGTATAACAGTAACAGGAACTCAGCACATCATAGTAACGATTTAAGTCCTACCGATTTGCGGCGTTATGTGACCTGGTGCAAAGCTAAAGCGATGTTATTAAATTATTAAAAAGGAGAAAATGTACGTAATGTAATTAGATAAATATCACCAGTTGAGCTGGTCCTCGCCACTATGAGACTAAACAAAAAGTTGAATCGGGGAATTCAAAATTTGGGCATGGTGAGATGATGGTGGTAAGAGTAAGAAACGTGGGCGGACTACGTTTCTTACTTACCGACACTTTTGCAACAAACTTGGGGCCGTGCTGATTGGGAATCTTTATGAATCTTTAATCTTTATTCTTTAAATCTTTATTATTATTTATATATAAAGTCCGCTAAGTTCTTCAGTTTCAATTTCTTCGTTCAGAAATAACTCTCCTAGATGTTAGTAACTACACTACGTTTCTTGCTTACCGTGAATTGATGGCAACTGCTGTTACTACCACAGCCTAATAAACAACTCTCGTTGATAAGGACCGTAATTCAGGAAGGTTGAAAAGAGACGAACGGCGACACTTTTGCAACAAACTTGGGGCCGTGCTGATTCGAATGAGCCGTCTAACACTAAAATCGGACCGCGAAGTTCTTTACAATTTCAAAGACCATTCGGAATTATATATAAAGATAGTGGGGGGTTTTTGTATTTCTCGTATTCGTATTTCTCATAAACACGAAAACAAGCTGTTAGAACGAGCACGATGAATGCTAACCTTTTTACATCGATTTGTCGTAGCGTTTTTGTAAGCCTGAGAGAAAGAGAACTCTTATAGAGACGTTAACGTGACTCTTGTAGTGAATCACTGCTCAAGTCTCAATTGTCCCAGTAGACAATTTCCAAAATATAGGGTGTTCATAAAAGAATGCCCTAGTTTCAAAAATCCGTAACTTCGTTATCTTTAAACTTAGTGGGGGAAAAGTTGGTTTCTAATGAAAGCGGAGGTTTCATAGTTTTATTTGGTCGCCGAGAGATCGCTCCACTGGGAAACAGTCGATATTTTGAGAATTTTCCCTTTAACATTGTGTTCAGTGATGAATCGACGTTTCATCTATAGGGAAAAGTGAATCGCCATAATGTTAGGATTCGGGGCAGTGAGAACCCTCACAAAACACTCAAACACGAAAGAGATTCTCCAAAACTCAATGTTTTCTATGCGATCTTCGCACGTAAGGTGTATGGTCCTTTTGGTTTATTATTTCCAATAATAAGCCTATGTGATCGTGTAGCAAAAAATTTTTATAACCCCCCCTCAAACTTTGTCACTTTACGTTTCAAGGTGCGTAGAATCCAAATTTGAAATGTCCGTCCGCCGTTCGCCGTCCGGGCCACAAAAGGCCTAAGAATTGACTTAAAAAACCCGTTCTTTCGCACATAGACTCCATTTGGGGTCTAGTTGGTCCTAACGTTTAATCATCCCGATCGCTTTACTCGCATAGATGCTATGGGCCAAAAACGGGCAAAAAAGTGTATTTTTCGACGCGCGCACGCCTGGCACGCTTGGCAGGGGGTCACGGTGGGTGGAGAGGGGGGTGAGCGGGGGGATGGAGTGAGAGGAGGCGCCGGCTGCTTTTCCTACGCATATTTAATAACATAGCCTCTCGACTTTTCGTACGTACTTAGATAATGATATTATTAAGGCAATAACTATTTGAATAGACAGGAGCTCAAATCGAGAAATGTAAACATGCATATATAATTATAGAAGTATAGGTTGTGGCAACTCGAAGTAGGACACGCCGAGAAGTCTGGACGGGCCTTATGACGTACGCTAGCCAACGATCATACTCAATTGAAAAAATAATAAACCTTTGTGAAATAATTTGCAGCGTTTTTGTTCAATCACGAATTTGTTCCAGTTATGCTACAAACCTCGGCAGTTTCAAATTTATATACTATATTATGGTAGCGAGAGAGAAAGGGGAAGGTATTGCCTATTGCATATTTATGTTAGGCTATAATGGAGAGGGTACATCCAGTAAAACATGATCTATTCACGATTCTCATAAAAATAATGTACGAGCCACACATTAGGTAGTTCCCTGTAATGCACGCATTACTTACCAATATTTTTAGGTCAACATTTAAAATTATAAAGCATGGAAAATTCAGATAAAATCATTCGGGCTAGCAAATGTTTGAAAAAAAAAAAAGTATTCTGATTTCTTCAGATTTTAATTTTTAAGACGATTTTTCACCTTCGCTTTCAATTGCTAAAAAAATGAATTTACTAGGGGAAAGTTGGAAATTTAACGCACTTTTTAACGGTGATCTTAAAAGTGAGTAGGTATACTGTATAAGTTCCATTCATGCAGCATGACCGTATGAGTAAATTTTGGTAAATTATCTTATTAAATTATGTTACATTGTTATAAAATTTCAGCTATTTGAGTGCAACGAAATTTTTGAATTCCAGTTTTATGGCAAAAAAAAAATTAGTTCTAAATAATTTTCTTAAAACAATTGTTGGATTTTTGGCAATTTTTTTGTTTAGTTTTTACCTACTTTTCAGAAAGAACTAATTAAATTAAAATACATTTTACATAATTATTTTGTGAAAAAATGTTAATTATTCTTGTGTGTTGTTACTAACGTTTTTTGACTAAAATTCAGGTAAAAAAATGTAAATTTAACTTTTTTTTTTTTTTTTTTTTTTTTTTTTTTTTTTTTTTTTTTTTTTTTTTTTTTTTTTTTGTGCTGGCTAGCAAACTCATCCCCTTTCATATGGACGGACTTGATTTTTTGGTGCAGGATATATTCATGTATAGTGTTGAACTCTAGGATTCGTTTCAGAATGCCTAAAAACGGATTTAAGTGAAGAAATTTTCCGAAAATTTGTATTTTAAAATGTTTAGAGCCATTCAATAGCATAATTTTCTACGAAAATTCGCTAAAATAATGGGGTAAGTGACATAAGGTTGAAAACACGAAGAAAAAAATAAAATTTATATTGGTATTGCCCTTAAAAAGTTTTCAATAAAATTCCCAGGGTGAACTTTTTAAAACGAAGTTAGTACTCGTAACACAGTCTACTTTCAGGAATTTTTTTCTCGTGGAAACAGATAACGTTTTTCACTAACTCCCGTTGTGAAATGGGTTTTCCCAACTTCGTCGTGAGTGATTTAAGTCTTGGGGAAATTTTTGTTGGTAGTTCGTCATAGAATCGAAGCCTAGCTGGTGGTCTACCCTAAAGTGACACCCTGTACAGAGAAGTGTTTTGCGTAGAAGGGCTATCTAATACAGAAATAATAAACCTTTGTGTAATAATTTGCAGTGTTTTTCCTTTCAAGAGCCCACAGTTACAGGAGCAGTATACCTGCGAATGCTAAAAGACTGGTTATTCCCCCAACTTGAACAAGAAGGAAACTATGCAATGATAATTTTTCACCAAGATGGTGCTCCACACCTCATTGATCCTCTGCGGTTCGTACATTTCTCAATGAAACCCTCCCACAGTGATGGATAGGTCGGAATGGGGCTCAGGACCTGGCACTTCATCGATGGCCACCCAGATCACCTGATATGACATCATGTGATTATTTTTTATGGGAGGTACGTCAAAGAAACGGTGTTTGCACCACCTCTACCCACAAATTTGGACGACCTTTGCATGCGAATTCAAGCTGCAGTACAGTGTGACACCGATAGCATTATTATGTTGTTATCTCGAATGTATATTATAAACATCTCATTACATCTTCTTCTTCAACAACAAGTTTATTCATCTTATCCCTACCTAATTTTCCAGGTGGAGGTGGGAGACGATGAAGAATTCGAGACGGAATTCGAAGTCGGTGAAGAAATAGAAATCGGCGACGTCACAGATGTGAAAGACGACAATGTAGTGAGAGTCGGCCCTGGCGAGATATACAGGGACGCGGCCGTCATAACTGTGGCGAACAACCTCCTCAGTCTGGCAGGAATGACCGAAACGGAATTAGAAGAAGAACTCAGCTAAATACAAGCAATCCTTGTTACTAAATATGTATATTTGTATATAGGTACATTAAAATAAATAACGAATACTCATCGCTAGATGGATTTTTGTTTGATTTAAGAAGACATACCTTGGCAATCAATTGAAGAGTTTGGTGTTGATCTCTAGAGGATTTTTATCCATCCATAAGGTAGGAACACTTGACGTTCAGGAGCTAGCTTGTCCCTCCACCATTGGCGCCTGGACGCTGTTTTTTCCGAACAGCTCCCATAGGTTCAGTTCCCTGACTGGAACGGTTCCAAAGAACGGTCAGCTCACTTAAGAGAAAACCGTTCTTTCTCCTTTTTGACATGGATATGTCTTTGCTCTGGGGGGGTCAACCAAAAATTTCTGTCACGCAAAAGTTCATGCCACGATTTTCCAAACTAATTATTTTCACGTATAGCCCAGCCGTTGCTAGGGGAATGGAACTTCCGCTGTTTTCATCGAACAGAAATCGTTCGCCACTCGTTAGAAAGCGCTTGATTTATTTGATAAATCGCACCCATCCTAGAATAAGGGTACAACTCAAAAATTGTCATTTTCGGCAAATCACATTCAAAGTTTTCCTTCCACACCATTGGCTACCCGTTCTTTGGAACACGATGAACATAATTTATCTTTGCGAAACTTGTTTCCTACATTATTACTCTAACGCCCCATGGTGAATAAATAGTTTTTTTGCCAGTGGGAAGGGAGTGGGGGGAACGGTTTTGTTGATTTTTTAAGAATTTTTGAGTTGTTCCAACTCAAATACTGAAATCTCACCAGTCAGGATCCAAAATGTTCAGAAAAGAAAGACACAAGTTAAAATTGTCCACACAAAAAGGAAACAACTCAAAACGAGGCACAGACTGCGAGAACTCAACTGAGTTGTGTCTTTCTTCCTAGGACGTGAATTGGTTACTCCCTCCATAGAAGAAAGACACACGCACTCTCTAGCGGAATTAGAGTGCCCTACACATATCTCCACCTTCTACAGACAAACTAGACCGTTTCTACTTCTCAGAACCACAACTAACTCCAAAATCGCGATTTTTGAGTTGTACCCTTATTCTAGGACGGATGCGAAATGTTCACATCTCAAGATACCAATTACCCCCTCCTTATGTACCTGGCTACATTCCTAAACAAAGTTGATTGAACTATAAAAATTTTCGTTTGGCAAAAACTAAATTTTGCGATGACACATGATTAAGTTTGGCGAAATTTACTGTCAACTGCTTGTTGTTGACATCATTTGGGGAGTTAATGACATGTGGAGGAGAGCCTAGACATGACCCTTTTTCAATATTCTTAACGTAAAGCAATAGCATCATTTACTTCACTCCATAGGAATCATTTTCATCCCCTTGACAACAGTTGACTGTTGACAACAACTCATTGGAGTGGCTATCATGAACATAAAAATGATAGCGTCTGTATTGGAGAAATAACTTTAACAGTATTTATAGTTGTAGTGGATTTATATATGTTTTACTTGGCGTCGGTAGACCAAGTGGGACATTTATATTCTGATTATGCGGGTTAGTCCCCGTGTTATTCCTGTAAGGAATGTGGGCGAATCCGTCAAGGTCAGCTTGCTCGGCGGGATGAACTGAGAGATAGTTCGTGTCGCAGCCGCGTGGAGCACTGGGCTCGCATAGTGGGTGCTGGGTTCGATCAGTTTGGTACTGAGCCGTTTTGTAATATTCCGGCCTAAGATTTATATCTGTAGGAGGAATATGTTGAGCTTGGTTGAGGTACTGAAAAGTATCCTTTGTTTTTTGTAGATTTGGAGTGTATTTGACACTCGGATCGGCCGGGTAGGCTTGTGTCGAATATCGTGGGTATTCGGACAGCTTGGTCGAATCGTAATGATTGACTTCAGAGCGGGTCTGAAAGGTATCCTCGATCTTTTGTATAGGCGAGGCTTGATCTAACGTTTCCTTAGTGAATACGTTAGGTGAGAAGGCGATCTCGTCGTGAGGATCGAGCCTTGCGCCGTCGCTGGGACCGGCGGATTGGCCGGGTAGCCTGTAGGTAGCGCTACGGGGGCTAAGAGGCCCGGCTTCGCCGTCGTCTGCCTCCCCTTGCATGAGGAAATAAGACGGCCGACGTTCCATCGAAATAGCCGAGTTATTAGCTCGTTTCGATGCCTCTATGTACAGAAATAGAGGGTTTAGGAAGGTGGACTCGCTTGACAGAGCTTCTTTCCTTTGCTCGTATGTCAGGGTCCTACCTTGTAGTCTTGAAAAAGACTTCCTTGGACGGTAAATTAGAGCGGATGAGCAGAGTAATTTACCGGCGTATCCCAGCGGTCGGTGACGAGCCTAGTGCTACGAAACCCGGGTGATACGGCTCGGAACGTCCCTCGGGCGTACGATCTAAAGAGAATATCGATAGATGTACCGGGTGGCGTCCTGACAGATGAACTACGTTGGGCAATGAGCAGGATGAATAATCACTGGACTCGTAGATGCCAATGCGAGATCTGTGTGGAGAGAAGGTAGGCCTTGTAGAAAGCAGTAGGAAGCCGTTCTTGAGATGAACTCGGGATGCAGAAGGTTCGTCAGCGTAGAGCGTGTAGAAATCTTCGTACTTCGAGGTGTCGTCGTCGAGAGCGGAGAGTAGAATGAATTTCGGAGGCTCC
Source organism: Adelphocoris suturalis (assembly GCA_030762985.1). Lineage (NCBI taxonomy): Eukaryota > Metazoa > Arthropoda > Insecta > Hemiptera > Miridae > Adelphocoris > Adelphocoris suturalis. Next base: position 1,340,743 of record JAUMHS010000014.1, on the reverse strand, counting down.
GAGCGGGGTATTTATAGGGAGGTGGCCGCCTCCTGCCGCCTCCTGATTGGTCCGCTTAATTTCATTAATTCGACTGTGTAATCTCATTGGCTCGCACATTGTTTTCTCAGTATCTGCGAGTATGATAGCTGAGCTGGTCCTCCGGGGTGCTTACGAGCGTCCGTCGCGGAGCCGACGACCTTGAGTTTAGCCGGGGACCTCGGGTGCTTTCTCTGCGTCAGTTGTTCAGACGGGGTCCCCGGGGTGGCTGCTGGACCAGAGGTGGTTGCTTGCCGCCTCTTGGTTGGTTCGCCTATTGTCTCTCGTGTAATCAGTGTTTCTGATTGGCGAGTAGGCTTGTTTGAATTGTCCTTGCTAGTTTTAGAGGACGTTTGATTCTCTGTTTGAGTTTTCTCGTTCAAGGCGACTTGGTTCGAGATACTTGTCGCATCTCTCTCGCCCAGTAAGTGTCTAGGGAGGTCGCCTTGTATGTTTTTAGTTAATATTTCACTTTTGAGAGAGAAATTCGTATTTTCTCTCTGGTGAAATATTTTGTTTGACGGAGTTATAACTCGACATCTTGTAAATATTTTTGTGTTGTGTCTACCTCTTTTTGGTAGCCCTGAAAAGGGCTGTTGACAAGAGGGGGTGGTTTTCACCACAATAGTACCTATGCTTTTTGTGCCTCCACGAATAATAAAATAAATTATTTATCCTACATTTTGTCGTCTACAGTCCGAAGTTAAATGATTTGTTTACAACTCTCGAGGAAAACCGTTTTGAAATCCCCAATCGAAGACATATCCATGTAACATGGTATCTGCTTGTAAAGCAGACAGTGGAACTCGTTTACGAGTTTCGGTACTTTCAATGTTTGGCTTTGGATAGCAGGTCCCAGCTCGGTTTTCATGCACCCGAGATGATGATAATCGAATACCAACCTACCACAACAAAAGGTGATAAAATCAATTCAATTCAACGATTCATTTCTCGTTAAAAGGCCTTGCAGACGATTTCTGAACATGTAGGTACTGATTCCCGGTCATTCTAGAACAGCCTTACTCAACCTTTTTGTCTCACGGGCCACATCTGTGTGTTCCGTAGTTGAAGCGGGCCACAGTTCACAAAGCAGGTATTACAAAGTTTTGTAATACGAATACCTTAGTCAAGGTACAATAGAACTGTCAAATACATTTAAAAAAAGAAGTATATTTACAAAATCAATATTACAAAAATCATAGTAGGTAATAAAAAATTAATGTGATTTTTGATATTGTGACAGGCCTTTAACTATGTGAGACAGATCAGTGTCTCCGAAACGGAATTTAGTGAAAAACGTTGTCTATTTCCACGAAAAATAAAGTTACAATGTTAAATCGATTTCGACGGTTAGGCCATCATCAGTAACAAACAATAACTGAAGACACATTAGAAAGGACACAGCTTATATAGTGACAGGCGAAGGGAGATTGAATCCCATTGGTCGAGAGAAAGGAAAGGGGCAGGAGGTACAACCAATTAAGTGCATACAAAGTGAAAGGGAGATTGATTGAGGTATATCCTCATTTAAACATTTACCAGACCTGTCACTTTTGATAATTTCGAATTTTTCAAGTACATTCAACATACCTCCCTTGGGGCAAAAATGAAGAAATTCTACAAACTGTCTGTCTGTCAAATCAAAATTGTAACTATGATTAGATTCCTTAAGATGTTTTGCAAATGTAGACTTACCCTTATTTTCCCTGAAATCCTCCATATGCTCGTCTATTCTTTCCCTAAATTTCCTACCAGTCTGACCGCAATATTCGTAGCCACAAGAACATTTTAATTTATAAACTCCACTTTTATCCTGCACACTAATTTTATCCTTAACGGATCCTAGTAATGCTTTAAGACTATTTTTATTTTTAAAACCTACTTTATAACCTCTCGATGATAGAATTTTGCCAATTTTATCAGAAATTTTCCCATAATAAGGTAAACTTATCCATTGCTTTTCTTCTAAAGTTAGATCTTCCCGAGCCAGATTGGAAACTTTTTCCCTACTCTTTTTCCTAAGAACCTTATCCCATATGGTATCAACGAGATCTCCTCCATATCCGTTACTAGCCGCTATGCTTTTGATAATGGATTTTTCTTTTGATAAATTTTGTTCACTCATTGGAATAGATAGTGCTCGGTTGATCATACTATGGAAGGCTGCATGCTTATGTACTAAAGGGTGATTTGAACTACTATGGATCGTTATATCGCTATATGTATCTTTTCTGTAGATTGAAAAATCATGCTTCTCATTTACTAAAGAGATGGACAGATCAAGAAAATTTAGTTTATTCCCGCCGAATTCGAGGGTGAATTTGATATAGGGATCTAATTTATTGATTTTTTCGTGAAAAGAATTTAGTTGTCTTTCTGTGCCCTTCCATAAAATGATGATGTCATCGACATATCTATACCAATAGAGAAGATTATTTGTGCTAAAAGTTGTAAATATTTGTTGCTCAAGATAATCCATGTAAATATCTGCAAGCAGAGGAGATAACGGAGAACCCATAGCAACCCCTGGCTGTGTATAGCATTGCCCCTCGAATAAAAAGTAATTTTGATCCATACAGACAGACATCAAATTAAACAATTCATCCTTTTCGAAAATATTAAGTTTAGAGCCGTGAATCAGCCTGCATACCACATCTTTGCAGCTAGCTACATCGATATTGGTGAACATTTTTCGTGGAAATAGACAACGTTTTTCACTAACTTCCGTTTTATAATGGGTTTCCACAACTTCGTCGCGAGTGATTTAGTTCGTATCAGTTCTGCAAGTCGAGCAGAAATCGCGAGTTGGTATATCAAACTGAAAACACGCATAGTTATCGCGGAAAGGAACATTTGGTTTAATCAACAGTGTATTTCCAACAGTGTAATTCCAAATTTTGTGAAAATTCAATGTAAGCACCCTTCAGGTGCCGCGATCCGAATTATCAATGAGGCTCAAATTAAACTTGTAAAAAGCGAACTCCATCGATGGTATAGTGTTCGTGATATTGCTCGGGAAAAACTTTACTATATGTTCCAAGAACTCACCACCCGCTACACCTCCTGTGAATGGGAACTTATCGAGCAACACGCAGTTGAAACCGCATGGAAGAAAGGATTGACGAAAAAGAAGATTCTGGAAGGTAAATTATTACAACTTTTGAAGTCTAAAAAGCCAGTCCCTAAGACTCCATCTCCATCAACAGTATCCTGCCCATTCTTCAAGAAAGTGGAGAACCTGTCGGATGTCACATTTTCTCCGGCAGAAGTATCTCTTCTTGAGAAAGGGTTGAAGCACAACCCATCTTTCTCCCTTGGAGCTTCAGCGATTCGGGATTTGGCATTTTCCGTCGATTCTTCGAATGGACCGTCAGCCACCAAAACACTTTGTGCTGAAGAGATCCAGTCCTCATCAAGATCACTAGGACCACCACCCGGGAAGGAGGAGACTTTTGCAGCTGTTCTGAAGAAGAAGTTTGCTCAGAGAAATATTGTTGCCCTCAAAGCAGATAAAGGTAATACAACTGTCATTTTAAATAAGCAAGATTATATTTCGAAAACTGTGAAATTTCCAGCAGATAATAATTGTTCCAATATCCCATATGACCCAACTTCAAAATTTCAAAGATTAGTTCGAAAAGTAGTTAAACAATCAGAAGATAGCCTACTAAAAAATATGTACATTCCAAGTTTTGTAGAAATGAACCCTCATGCGCCCAGGTTATCCTGTCTCCCTAAAATTCATAAGGAAGGAGCGCCGATGAGACCGGTGGTGTCTTATATTGGTGCTCCTGCCTACAAATTGGCTAAAAAACTCAATATTTTATTTAGAAACAAAACAACTTTCGGCCTCAACATACTGTACTAAATTCTTATGATTTGGTCTCCAAAATTAAGGACATTCAGATGCCTCCAAATGCTAAACTCGCCTCTTTTGATGTGGTTAGTCTGTTCACCAATATCGATGTAGCTAGCTGCAAAGATGTGGTATGCAGGCTGATTCAAAGCTCTAAACTTAATATTTTCGAAAAGGATGAATTGTTTAATTTGATGTCTGTCTGTATGGATCAAAATTACTTTTTATTCGAGGGGCAATGCTATACACAGCCAGGGGTTGCTATGGGTTCTCCGTTATCTCCTCTGCTTGCAGATATTTACATGGATTATCTTGAGCAACAAATATTTACAACTTTTAACACAAATAATCTTCTCTATTGGTATAGATATGTCGATGACATCATCATTTTATGGAAGGGCACAGAAAGACAACTAAATTCTTTTCACGAAAAAATCAATAAATTAGATCCCTATATCAAATTCACCCTCGAATTCGGCGGGAATAAACTAAATTTTCTTGATCTGTCCATCTCTTTAGTAAATGAGAAGCATGATTTTTCAATCTACAGAAAAGATACATATAGCGATATAACGATCCATAGTAGTTCAAATCACCCTTTAGTACATAAGCATGCAGCCTTCCATAGTATGATCAACCGAGCACTATCTATTCCAATGAGTGAACAAAATTTATCAAAAGAAAAATCCATTATCAAAAGCATAGCGGCTAGTAACGGATATGGAGGAGATCTCGTTGATACCATATGGGATAAGGTTCTTAGGAAAAAGAGTAGGGAAAAAGTTTCCAATCTGGCTCGGGAAGATCTAACTTTAGAAGAAAAGCAATGGATAAGTTTACCTTATTATGGGAAAATTTCTGATAAAATTGGCAAAATTCTATCATCGAGAGGTTATAAAGTAGGTTTTAAAAATAAAAATAGTCTTAAAGCATTACTAGGATCCGTTAAGGATAAAATTAGTGTGCAGGATAAAAGTGGAGTTTATAAATTAAAATGTTCTTGTGGCTACAAATATTGCGGTCAGACTGGTAGGAAATTTAGGGAAAGAATAGACGAGCATATGGAGGATTTCAGGGAAAATAAGGGTAAGTCTACATTTGCTAAACATCTTAAGGAATCTAATCATAGTTACAAGTTTGATTTGACAGACAGACAGTTTGTAGAATTTCTTCATTTTTGCCCCAAGGGAGGTATGTTGAATGTACTTGAAAAATTCGAAATTATCAAAAGTGACAGGTCTGGTAAATGTTTAAATGAGGATATACCTCAATATATTTCACCACTGATAGGTCCATTTCTGTAAACCTTGGAATTATCCCTTCACACTGTTGAAACCCTATTTAGTTATTTCCCCCCTTTCACTTCATCTGATTAGCTATAATCCCCTTTCACTTTGTATGCACTTAATTGGTTGTACCTCCTGCCCCTTTCTTTTTTCTCGACCAATGGGATTCAATCTCCCTTTCACTTTGTATGCACTTGATTGGTTGCACCTCCTGCCCCCTTTCCTTTCTCTCGACCAATGGGATTCAATCTCCCTTCACCTGTCTCTATATAAGCTGTGTCCTTTCTAATGTGTCTTCAGTTATTGTTTGTTACTGATGATGGCCTAACCGTCGAAATCGATTTAACATTGTAACTCTTTATTTTTCGTGGAAATAGACAACGTTTTTCACTAACTTCCGTTTTATAATGGGTTTCCACAACTTCGTCGCGAGTGATTTAATTCGTGGACAGTGGGAGTTTATTTGCATCTTCAGTTCCCGCTTCCTGTCACATTTGGGATATGTAATGTCTTATTTTACAAAAAAGGTGATAAAATCAATTCAATGATTCGTTTCTCGTTAGTAGGCCTTGCAGAAGATTTCTGAACATGTAGGTACTGATTCTCGGTCATTCTAGGACAGTGCGAGTTTATTTTTCTAGTACCTTGCATCTTCAGTTCCCTTTTCCTGTCACATTCAGGTATTTGGGGTGAAATGATTTAACTCAAATGTGAGCTTTATTCAATCAAGAACTTCACATAGTTAATAATGAATTATGAAATAACAAGATTGGGGTAACGATGTAGTAAGGTATCTAAGGAACATAATTATGGTAAAACAAGTACAACTGGATCGAACATCATTACATTCTCCCCGCCTAGGAGAAAGTAACATAGTCCTTCAAGTATGCAGGGGGACGTTTACTTCTAATCGGACGAACGGACTCTACAGTAGTTTGCGTGGGGGCATCTTGGATTGGAGGAGCATCTTCGGTCACCAGGTTGTGATTGTTGTTGTCTCCTGGACTCACGTCTTCTTGAAATAGGTTTCCTGGTCTTGCTGGAGATAGTTGGATCTGCATGTTAGGGCTTGGTGGAGAGGAGACGTGAACTGGGCTAGAGGTCGATGGGGGAGAAGGGCTAACACTTTTGGCGAGACTCGAATCTCCACGAGGAGCCAAATGCTTGAGGGATACAGTGTCTTCCCGACCTGATGGGTGTCGAACTAAGGCGTACTCGGGGTTTGCTTCTATTAGCTCTACTTCCTCGACTTGTGGTTCGTATTTATTTGATCGATTCTGCCTTTTGAGGAGGACAACGCCTGGCTCGCTTAGCCAGGTTGGCAAGGCACACCCATAAGTCGACCGTCGGTTATGGTAGAACATTCTCTCATGTGGAGTGCAATTAGTGGCAGTGCACAAGAGAGATCGAATGGAATGTAGAGCCTCAGGTAAAACTTGCTCCCATTGAGTGTGTTTTAGGTTCTTACTCTTGAGTGCCAGTGAGACAGCTTTCCACACAATGTCGTTGTACTTTTCTACCTGGCCATTGGCTTGAGGATTATAGGGCGTTGAGTGACTTGTGGTGGTGCCACGGGAATGGAGGAATTTTGTGACATCATTTGACATGAAAGAAGCCCCACGATCTGAATGAACAGATGCTGGCATCCCGAATGTTGTAAAAAGCTCAGTAAGACACTTGATCACGGTAGAACTACTGATATCCTTGCAGGGGAAAGCGAACGGAAATCGGGAATACTCATCAACGATCGTTAGAATGTAGGGGTGGCCTGTGGATGTAGGGAGTGGACCTTTGAAGTCAATACTGATTCGTTCGAAGGGTTGAGTGGCTTTTATCAATACCCCAGGACTTTTCCTGTAGTACCTCGGCTTTATTTCGGCACAGATGGGGCAAGTGTTTGTCATTCTACGGACTTCATCAAGTGTAAATGGAAGATTGCGACTTCGAATCCAGTGGAACATACGAGTTATGCCTGGATGACAAAGAGCATTATGCATAGAGTATAGGGATTCAGTGTTGACAGCACCACAGATTCTTGATAAAGTATCTGCAACAATATTGTCTTTTCCTGGTCTATAAATTATGTCAAAATTGAAAGCAGAGAGGTCCAGCCGCCAGCGCATTATTTTGTCATTCTTTATTCTGCTAGAATGTTTCAAACTGAATATGAATGAGAGAGCCTCTTGATCCGTCACCACAGTGAAATGTCTTCCGAGAAGAAAATGCCTCCATTTCTTCAAACACTCAACGATTGCAGAAGCCTCTTTCTCTATTGCTGAATGATTCCTCTCACTCGTAGATAATGTTCGTGAGAAAAATGCAACTGGACGATTCCTCTGAGAAAGTGTTGCTGCTATGGCAAAGTCTGAAGCATCAGTTTCAACCTGCAATGGGACACCGTCTTCAATTGTTGCAATGGCTGCTTCTGAGATATCATTTTTTAAAGCTTCAAAACATTTTAATGCTTTCGGAGAAAGAGGGAACGATTTGCATTCAACTAAAGGTCGTATTTTTACAGAGAATTTGGAAATCCACTTTGAGTAATGGGCAAACATACCCAAGACCCTCTGCAAGGATTTGGCATCAGCAGGTGGCGGGAATATGAGCAAGGATTTCATTCTATTTGGATCTGGCCTGATGGTGTGATTTGAAATGAGGTGTCCTAGGATGGTTATTGAAGTTTGAGAGTACTTACACTTAGCATCATTCAGTGTTATTCCATACTTTCTTACTGCAGCACAGAATTTTTGTAAATTTTGATCATGCTCTTCCTGAGAATTTCCACAAACAGTAACATCATCAATATAGGCATACACTCCTTGCAGATTCTCATCGTGTATGATCTTATTAATGAAGCGTTGGAAGCCTGCTACCCCATTAGTCAATCCGAAAGCAATGACACGGAATTGATAAAGGGAACCTCCAGCTTCAAATGCTGTAAATGGTCGATCAGCGGCATGTATTGGAACTTGGTGATAGGCACTCTTTAGATCAAGAGTGCTGAAGACGGAATTTTGAGCAATTTTTGATACCATCTCATCTATATTAGGGACTGGATATGCATCAAGAAGTGTGAATTTGTTAATGGTTTGGGAATAATCTATACACATCCGTCTTTTGTGATTTTCATTTTCCACTACTAGAACTTGAGCACGCCATGGTGATTGACTCTCTTCAATAATACCTTCAGATAATAATCGTTCAACTTCCTGCTGAATGAATGCTGAATCTCTTGCACTGTGTCTGCGAGACTTTGTGGCAATAGGCTTGATATTGTCAGTGAGATTAGTAAAGAGGCGAACAGGTTCAATATTCACCTGCGCAACACTACATATTGAAAGGGGAGGTTTGGGCCCCCCGAAAATCATATTTACACTTGAATGGTCCTTGAATACGTCATGGCCAAGGAGAACGTCGGCACAGAGATTTGGTAAGACAGAGAGCTTCAACCTTGGATAGGAATGTTCGAGTAACTTTAAATCAGTAGTTATGTAACCCTTTATGATTGCTGAATAACTTGTTGAAGCCATGGATACTTTACTGGCCTCGGGGGTGATAGAAATTTTATGCATATTAACGAAATCCTCATTAATGTAGCTGCTGGAACTTCCAGTATCAATGAGACAGTTTGCTTTCAGCCGTTTCCCTAATATGACCTCAACGACTGCTTTACGCAACAAGCCAGGATTAGCGGCAATAAGCGTCGCTAAAGTCTCCTCATCACTATCTACTAAGGCGGATGTAGTTTTCCTCTTGTTTCTAGACTGGCAGACTACAGCAAAATGACCTTTCCTCTGACAGGATTGGCACAACGCATCTCGCGCGGGACATTCAGAGCGAGGGTGTCGAGCCTTTCCACAAAACCAACACGATTCTTGCTTTTTTGACTTATGACTGTTTGTTTTCTGCTTATTTAAAGCCATTATGCTTTGATAATCATTGTCGGAATTGCAAGAATCTTGAAGGTTTTTACAAGTGGAGGCGGAAGTGGAGGGCTGTGAGGAGTAGTACTGAGCATGTTTGCTTCCAGACTCAATAGCCCGTGCCTTGTCTATGGCTTCCTCTAAAGGAAGAGTAATGTTTTCTAAAAGACGTTTGCGTATTTCTCCGGAAGACATGCCATTTATGAAGGAATCTCTAATCATGTCATCACGATTGACATCCGCCGAAACTGCCTTGAAATTGCAGTCCTTACTTAGAATTTTGAGAGATTGAATGTATTGATCGATTGACTCGTCAGCTTGTTGCTTCCTAGTTAAGAGCTGGAACCTTGCAAAAACTTCGTTTTTGGGTTTAATATACAGACTATTCAGAGTTTCAATAGCTTTAGCATAAGAAGCACATTCGGAAATGAATTCATATATAGAGTGTGATAAAAAATTGATCAATACTTTTTTCTTCTTAACTTCGGTAATGTTAGGGTCCGATTCTTCAAGGTAGTTGTCGAATGTGACAAACCAATGGGCCCATTCTTTGCTTGCCGATGGAGCATCTGGTAATGTTTCGAAACGACGTGGTTTCAGTGCGTTTTCCATGATTTTATCTTGATTGAATAAATTGAAATGATTTAACTCAAATGTGAGCTTTATTCAATCAAGAACTTCACATAGTTAATAATGAATTATGAAATAACAAGATTGGGGTAACGATGTAGTAAGGTATCTAAGGAACATAATTATGGTAAAACAAGTACAACTGGATCGAACATCATTACATGGGGTATGTAATGTCCATCGCGATAACAGCGGTAATAATTTATCTCATGCCCATCCAATTTTTTCCTGGATTTCAACACGAACTTGACCGGTGACCTAACTTCAACCGCACGTTTCCACTCTTTAAACAGGGTCTTGGACTGAAAAGTACGATTGAACCCGATTGAATGTTTATCAAACATTATTATCGGTGCACATCATCTTTTTTGGGGGAGGAACCGACTGGTTGATGCCATGCGAAGACAAGAACGATAAACAAGTCGGTCTCTTTGTGATTGTGAAAAAGCAAAAACGGTAACCTGTCATGAGTAATAACAAGTTCCGACGAGTCTCGTTCTAACAGACGGACTAGTTCTCGTTCAAACAGCTCCCGAAGAACTAGTTCGGAGCCGTTCCGGTCAGGGAACCGAAACCTATGGGAGCTGTTTGGAAACAACAGTGTCCAGGCGCCTATGGTGGGGGGGACAAGCTAGCTCCGGAACGTCAAGTGGTAGGAATGCTTTCCAAAAGTACTGTATGCAATTTAATACCAGATATTAAAAGAATGCACTGGGGTTTTTTGAGTAGAGTCATCTTTTAGGGCAGAGTGGGAGATGCGTTGATTTTTGGTTTATTATTTTCAATAATAAGCCTAGGTATGTGATCGTATAGCAAAACATTTTTATAACCCCCCCTCAAACAGTCATTTTACGTTTCAAAGTGTGTAGAATCCAAATTCGTAATGTCCGTCAGCCGTTCGGGCCATAAAAGGCCTTCAAATTTACTTAAAAACTCCGTTCTTTCGCACATTGACTCCACTTGGGGTCTAGTCGGTCCTAACTTCTCGGCAGCTCGATTGCTCCACACCCATTGGTGCTATGAGCCAAAAATAGGTGAAAAAGTGTCTTTTTCGAGGCTTTCAGTGTTAGACTGACGTACGAGTACACGCTTAGTGGAATGATGAAAACATTGGCAGAGGGTCATGAGGGGGGAGGGGGAGGAGGCGCGACGCCTTGTAGGGGCATAGCGGCACGTCACCAGGGGCGTAGGATAACGGATATATATTACTTTTACAAGTAACACCAATAAAGTACACCGCGGCACCATGAGGTGGGTACAGTGTTATGGGTAAAGCGGAACTACGATTACACCGCGGCACCATGAGGTGGGTACAGTGTTATGGGTAAAGCGGAACTACGATTATACTCAATTGAAAAAATAATAAACCTTTAAGAAATAATTTACAGCGTTTTTAGGGAGTTTTTGCAATCAAACCAGAAGCTAACCACTGAGTCGTACTGTACGAATAGGGAATTGTCGTACCATTGAATGAAACGAGTCAAACGTCACACTAATGTGACTACCACACTACACTAAATCTAAAACAGAAACAAACAAACGAAAATTGACGTAAACAAACCAACACTTTCATTTTGTATTCATCTTTATTTACTTTATATTACATACATACGTATTATTTATAATTTTTCCATCGGTACACTACTATATAATATTTTCTCATATTTTCTTGTATATTCAGTCAATTTATTTTTATTCAATCCTCATTTTTTTTAATTCTTCTCATTTTAAATTCTCAACGTCGTGCGGGTCCTTCCCGAGTATCGAAAGGACTTTCGTTTATCATAAAAAATAAAACTTTCAAAATCAAAAGACATAAATTTGAGATAAAAAGAACTTCGAAATGAAATAATACATAAAAGATTACTAAAAATAGAAAAAAACAAGACAAGAAAAATATAATTTTTTTGGTTTACGTTTTTTTAAATTTTTTTGTTATACATTTTTTTGTGACGATTTTCATTTTAATATAATATCGTAATAGATATTTGGCAGGGAGGGTGGGGGTGGAGAAAAAAAAAACAATAGGAATAAAGGGAAATTTTTGGTTTTCAAGGAAAGAAATTAATAGAACAGCCTCGACGTACAAAAAGGTGTGTATGTATAGAATAGACTGTCAGCATTTTGTCAGCGTACAAACCACAAATCGTCAAGTCAACTATCTGGATGAGAAAGTGAATTGTGATGGAGAATTTGAAATGGTGAATTTAATTAAAATTGATAAGCAAGTAAGAGCAATAAATTGATCCGTGATAGAAGCAACTGTTGTTTTATGGAGGTTTATGGGTTTGAAGGTGCAAGAGTTACGGACGACGGAGTAGTGATGTAAGGATTGAGCTGTCAGCTGATCAAAAGATAGCAGCAGTAGCAAATCTATTAAAAACAGCAGCAGCAGCAAATCTATTCATTTAGGCAACAGGGTTGTAGCAGGTGCCTGCATTTGAGTAAAGACACGTTGGCACGATGTGAACAGACTGAATGAAAATAAGCCGTTGATTGGTCGTATTGTACGTATTGGATTGAAAAAGACCAAAAATCGAATATTTTCAAGTTAGATCATTAAGAATTCTGACGCAGAACACAAAGCATGGATTTTTTTTAGTGGAAATCATATTGAACACATATGCAGACACCACCACCACTTCCAAGACTTGGACCCACCCCATTTATTCACCTGCAATCCACTCAATCTAGAATCACTTGGGAGGAAAGCTGATGCTAACCTGGGCTGGCTCAAACTTAGCAGACTCAAATTTGTGGTCGCAAAACTGCACCACGTTGCTAGATTTTGGCAGTTTTACAGGTTCCCAAAGATCAGTCAAGGACATCAATGTCACCACCAAATCTCTTCGGTGATTTGACTTCACAGTCATGAAGGAACTTTGAACATGCTACTTTTTGAAGATTCGATAGGTAGGAATGGCAGTGGTGTACAAAAAATGGCAATCATGAGGTAGAAATGGCAATCCTAACATAAGAATGCTGCAACTCATTCGTTACTACATTCATCTGCGCCAGTTACTATACTTGCCAACTTGAAATAAATCAAGCGATCTAATCAGCTTTTGGCCAGAAGATTGCAGCATATTGCTACATTGTGGGTAACTTCAAGCTCTGTGCAAGGTGAGATTCAACAATTAAAATCGGGAATTTGTTATTTTTTGAAGTGAACCAGTATTTACGAGGGTTATAAAATGCAATATGTGCTGTATCCTATAAATGTATCGTTCACCAGATGAAAGAATGCATTGCAATTTCCCAATCGTGCATTTACAATAGCTCCATCATGTAACAGTCATAAAATAGAAACATACGATTCAACCGTGTTATTTAAGAACATTATTTCATCTAGCGAACTTTAGCAGGTAATAACAAATCAAAAGCAAAGACTAGGAAGTGGTTTCATTGTTATACACTTCTTGAAAAACAGGTTATTTGTTTGTTGAAGTGAAATACAAATCATTTGGCGTGGTAAATATTAACCTGTACAAAGATATTTGTTAAAATTAGTTGACGTGAGGGTGGTTTGTAAGGGTGGATATGCAGAATGCTGTTTTGTGATCTTACATTATTTTGACGGACATAAATGAGGCAAAGGAACGGAGGGGGGAATGAAGGTTACATTTGGGGTTACAATACTGGGGAGAGAGGGGGGTGCGAGTTAGGTTTCGCGTTTGATCCCGTGGGGGGCCTCCGCGAGACCTTTGACCTTGAGGCGGTCGGCTGTCTTCAGGAATGTGGGAAGCTGATCCTGGGAAACGTTCACCTGTGGAGAGAAATGAAAATGACACGTGTAAAATCTCGGGAAATTGAATAAATAACAGTTAAATTATTGAGACCACGTTTTAATAATATAATGTCGTTTCAAATCGAATCAGGTTAAATGCAGGGAGCCAACCTAACAGATATATAGAAATCATAGATGATACCAACTAGTCACTGTAGACACAGTTCACATCCTACAACATGTATTCCTCCAACATTATAAGAGCACATTGTGACATTGTGAGTATAGAAGAAAAAGAAGTGTAAAACGCTATTTGAATGATCGGATACACTTAATTGACTAGAATTTCCCCACACCGTAGAACATTGTTCCGGGCTGTGTGGGAGAGTTAACTCCCGATTTTTAAATGGATATGCGTTGCGAACTTGTAACTTCTTACGGACTAAAAAGAATCCTTCCTATAGATTGCAGTAAAAAAACAACAAAACTCGGCGCTCCGCGCCTCGCCAGGGGGCAAGCCCCCTGGACCCCGGGTTACCTCTATTTACATACTTCGGACGAAATTATTGAAACACAGAATGTGTTTGCGTTGTCCCGCAACCAAGTGACAACCAAACAAGCGTCATTGTTTACTATTCATTTATAACATCAATTTATATAGTTATAGTATGAAACTACGAAAAAAAATACGAAATAAATTCGTGATAAATCAAGAGCGATTTATCAAGTAAATGTCCTAAAGAGGCTACATACGAAATTACAGCTTCCTAGAGTGTAAAGTATAGAAATTAGCTTTAAAAGCCACTCATCTGATCCGGACCCTGGGCATCGTCAAGTAAATGTCCTAAAGAGGCTACATACGAAATTACAGCTTCCTAGAGTGTAAAGCATAGAAATTAGCTTTAAGAGCCACACATCTGATCCGGACCCTGAGCATCGTCAAGTAAATGTCCTAAAGAGGCTACATACGAAATTACAGCTTCCTAGAGTGTAAAGCATAGAAATTAGCTTTAAATGCCACACATCTGATCCGGACCCTGAGCATCGTCAAGTAAATGTCCTAAAGAGGCTACAAACGAAATTACAGCTTCCTAGAGTGTAAAGTATAGAAATTACCTATTCAAATTATTTAACCTCCGCTTCACAAATCAAACCGTTTTCGTAATACTCAGATCACCTGCTATGAATCAAATCATCGAAACACAAGCTCAATGAAATCATCAGAAATTAACAAGCGGTTGCAATCATGTTCACAATATCAATTATGTGTGTAAACAATTATTTATATAACCATGCTCATAACTCAGTTTGTTGGACACGCACTTCGCAGTAGTTAACATAATATTGTTGGATAAATCGAGAGCTTTCGAACGAATAGTCAACGAATTTTGTGGGATGAAAAACGACGAAGTACCATTTCCCTAGCAACGACTCGGTTGTACGTGAAAATCATCCGTCACACATTTCGTTACCATCCCGCGTTCCATTTTCGGCTAGTTAGTCCATGGCTAAAACACATTCTGTGTTAAAACCACAATCAACTTACAACAGTAAACAACTTAAATCATTGACATTACTCCATACAAATACTTTTAAATTGTAACAGCTATCGAAAACTGTTAACGGTGATCCGTTCAATGGAACGTCGTGATCGCAGGTATCCCCAGCGTCCACGAGGGCGGAGGCCAATCGTTGAACCTTCATAACGGTGAGTCTACCTCTCTCTTACATTTTGCGTTAATAGCAATAATCTATACTATTTATAAGAATGAAACTCCGTCTGTTTGTCTGTCGTGTCTATGCACGGCCAAACGGCTGAGTGGGGGGAGTGTACGAGTGGGGGGATCTTCTTGAGATTTTCCGAAAGGTGGAACGAGCGAATTTAAAATTGTCTAATCCCAGCCGAACCATGGGCCGTAGGGCGGGAGGGGGGTCGAAGTTCCGGTTAATGTGCGCTTTTTGGACTTCCCCGCTTCCCCTACCCCTCTAAACGGCCGTTGACAATTCCGGAAAAATACGGGTTTTGTAGGTTTTCCTACGAGGAAGACGACGGCGCGATCGGATCGCGAAAAAAGTATCGGGAAATGCGTAAAAAAAATGCGAGAGTACGGACCCGTTTTCTCGAAAAGTCCGACAAAAGCTACGTTTTTTCCTATTAAAATATACCCCATAAAGGTACGTTTTTCGGAACGGTTTTCGCGGGCGAAATACAGCTTTGGGTCCGCCGAATCTGAATCCGAAATCGGATATCGAAAAAAGTGACGGGCAGTCGGTCAAATCGCGAGCGGAAGCGAGAAGAAGCGTTTAACATCAGAAATTAATTTTGCCGTGTTCGCGAGAAGGCTCTACGAAGTCAGGGGTTCGATGAGGCGGGGCTTGCACCTGACGAAAACGGGTTGCGAGCAGGTACACGCACTTACGTCTTGAAGGGTATACAGGTATACCTTGCGAGCGAAGCGAGAGCCATGTCAACAGAATAAATTCGGATTTTTTCCTACAAATATACAGCAATACCTTGCGAGCGAAGCGAGCAACATCCCTGAATAAACTTTTTGTGGTTCCACGTAGTTTCATAAGATTTAATTTGTTTGTAAGAATTTCCAACAGAAAAAAACGTCTGCCAAGTTGGGTGGGCAGTATAACTTCCTCAAGCGAGCGAAGCGAGCAGCATCCCTTACAGAAGTTAAACCTACCCTTAGGGATCTATCGTTTGCGAGCGAAGCGAGCAACATTCCCTACATGCCACACTTTGCGAGCGAAGCGAGCAATATTCCCTACATGCCACACTTTGCGAGCGAAGCGAGCAATTGAATGGGGGGTCCGGGGGGCTTGCCCCCCGGCTTGACGTGGAGGCGAGCGTAGCGAGAATTGTAAGAATTTCCAACAGAAAAAAACGTCTGCCAAGTTGGGTGGGCAGTATAACTTCCTCAAGCGAGCGAAGCGAGCAGCATCCCTTACAGAAGTTAAACCTACCCTTAGGGATCTATCGTTTGCGAGCGAAGCGAGCAACATCCCCTACATGTTTCAATTGTAATACATGGCATCTGCACAGCCACACCTTGCGAGCGAAGCGAGCAACATTTCCTACATGCCAGACTTTGCGAGTGAAGCGAGCAATATTCCCTACACGTCACACTTTGCGAGCGAAGCGAGCAATTTAATGGGGGGTCCGGTGGGCTTGCCCCCCGGCTGGACGTGGAGGCGAGCGTAGCGAGCCGGAGCGGCTAGTACTATAGAAATCCAAGAATTTTGATCACGACAATTGGAAGATTGTCACAAAATATGTTTTCACAAATGAAATGTCCCTGAGGACGACAACTGATTTATTCTCGATGACTAAGGTTTTCTCTGTTGTCCAATTATGTGTCAAGTCTGCTCTCTTGTTTATGCACAAGGATCCGGATTTGTTCAATTACGGACTTATGTCCAATTATTGTGCAAATTCTTTTCGCCCTACTACGCAAAATATTATTCCTACTCCTCAGTCACGCTTCAAAAGTAAAGGACACCACATTTTTTATAGCATGCCGCTATTACTGCAAAAAGCACCCTCTACTATAACCAACCCTACTAATTATAAAAGATCAGCATATAAAAAATTGTTTTTAGTTGGCTTATTCCTCAGGGACATTTCAATCTTTTCAATCTTCCGTTATGCTTTTGAGACTTAAATAATAAGTATTCAACATTTTCTATGCTACTTTCTTATCAGTTGGCTCGGGACAGTGGGAAATTTTAACTTTATTGTTCGCTCAATAGAAAGATCTGAGCGAGAGCTTTCCAAAAAGGTGTAATATGATGGGTATCTAACCAGTTAAAAGGCTATTGAAATTCATTTTCAATTTACTGTGGTTTCTCCGAGACTCACCTCTCCGGCGTACATGAATTCTAGGATGGCCTGCAGGTGATCGAAGGGGACGTCTTTCAGAATGATTATTGGGTGCTTAGATGGGTTTTCCTGCGGAAAAAGATAAAAGAACAACTTTAATTGATATATATTGATTAATTGAAGTCATCACTTCACAAATAAACAAGCACACGGTAGTTCATAATATTTAAAGTATGGGTGATATTCTCAAGACTTCCATACTAGCGCATTCTTACATCGAGGCAAGGCTAAGTCGAAGTTATTTCACCTTGTTGTCAGGGTGACGAGTAAACTATACGAAAAAGCGCCATCAGGAGTCACCACCTACTTATCTTACAGTTCAGTATTTATCTAGTTCCTAGTGCCCATTTAATTGATCTGTATTTCTTTAAAATAGAATCCAACATAGTGAATACAACAAAAGTTTCATAATATGTTAAATAGCTGGCTCCAAGAAGAGAAAAGAAGAGCCGATCACCAGGTTGCTTTCAAAAGGTCGTCTATAGAGAGACTTCGGATACAATCTCGCGCCGCAAAACATTCTCTCTGGTTTTGAGGTGGCCTCTAGTCGTCCCAGAATTGAAGCCCTGCCCCGTCTTCGACTCCTAGGCAGCGGAACTTTCTCCTTGTGCCCCGTAGTCTCCTCGCCACTGCTCTTATGATTGCGAACTGGGTTTTGACGCGAATCCAGGCTGCCACCTGTGAGTATGGGCGTGCCCACTTCTCCGCAATCCTCCTCGCTATTTGCTTTTGGAACCGCTGAAACTCCTTCCCTAGCGCCCCGTCGCATGAGCATACTAGTGGGGTGAATGATGCCCTCATGTCTTCTGCTGCGGTGTCATATTTAGCATGTTTAGCCGCCTCTGCGTTTTGGGCTACCTGCGGCCAATCGAGGTGGGCATAGGAGACAGCGTGTGCGTTTACAACGCGGTTGTCGAAAAACGCTAGTCTTTCCCTATGCCACACCCCGTGAACTGCCAGGTCTGCAACAAGGGTTGGGCTCCCTTCTGCCCCTTCCCGGAGGACAGGCTCTGTGTGCACCCCGCCCCAGGCCACCTCCGCCATGCTTGCACACACGTCACGGATGACGTCGTGTCCCCTTTTTACCAGCCCTCCTTTTTTGCAGTTTAGGGCATGGTTGACGTCCATGACTTCCCCACAGCCATCGCAGGTGCTTGGCAAAGCGGCCAGTTCCAGGTCATACCGAAGGGCCAATGCATCCTGAAACTGTGACCCCGAGAGATCGCAGTCCTCAGCCGCCAGTGGTATCACTGTCAACCATTGGGAGGCTTCCCTGATCCGTAGGATGGTTTGCTGTCGTCTTTGTGACACTTCTGACAGCAGCTGATCCCCTCTTGTCTGCTGTTCCTGCCTCCGTTCGCTGCGGGCTTCCTGAAGGACTCTCTCCGCCTGCTCTTCGTGGCTGTAGATTTGGAGGGGGGTACCTTCTCTGATGGCTTCAACCAGGTGTGCGCTTGCCTGTCTGGATACCTGGAATGCCGTTGCGGCGGTCTCCACTGGATCCTCTATGGCCATTCCACCCAGCCGTGCAGGAAGTGTGAGGATCTCCACAATCTCGTCGGGGACATCTCTCCCGAAGATGGCTGGGATGAGCTCTGCCCGTATTGTGTCTCTCAGTGGTACAAACTCCTCCTCACAGCCTTCTATGATTCGATGAATGAAAGACCATTCCATCTAGTTCCTAGTTCAATATATTTTATTATGCCAGGTAATAAATTTCATGCAAATTATATGAAGCTGTAATCCGGCAATGACCTGAAACGTTGTGAACTCAAGATTAGTTTGTGCAGTCGAGATCCCAATGAAATTTGTGTTGGGAAGTTGACAAACAAGTGTTAGAACTTCCAGACATCAGCCGCGAAAATGGTGTGGATTATGAGTTTTCAGAACCGCTCTTTGAATCAATTAAGAAACTAAAAATCTTTAGAGTTCTTCTAAAGTGGTCATTTGAAAGGACGTTCCAAGAGAGCGATGCCAGCAGGAAATATTAAGCAGGTAGAATTTGGAAAGGTAAGAGCCTAGGAAGAACTTTCCGTATATTATTAGGTATGTACTAGTTATTCATCATGTACTTCCATAGACAAAAATTTTAAGTAGGTACCAACTTAATCAACTTTTTCTGTCCCACAAATTTGCGTAACTGCAAAACTCACGTAATAACTGCACTGACAATGTGTTTATGAAGTCTAACTTTAGAAAAATGAATTTCAAGGTTTTTTCCTTACAACTGTTTTATAATTCATGATGCACAATTCTTGATTCGATATTCGACAAATTTGTTGATAAGCAGTTGAGAATCGTTGGCAGAGCAACAATCTACCTACTTAGTTTACCTTCAACCAACAGCAAATATGGTAAGGCTGTAAGTACCTACATAGTTTCGTTTGTTGGTGTAGCACCAACCTGTCTTGTTTACTTCGACAAACTAACAAATTTATCCTTTCATTCATTCAATTGATCATTGGTTTATCTTAACCCGGAGTTGGTGAAACCGAATATCGTTGTTAAGACCCTGAGATCTTCAGTTTAATGAGTAAACGTTGATTAAAAAGTTTGGTGAAACACACCAATGAAAATCATGACAATGGGAACACTGATAACAGAGATCCAGGAACGCAAGTACCTATTCCTATTTATATTAACTTACGACAGTTTTTCTTTTAGATATGTTAATAGGACCGCTAGGAGGGCAACATATCCGAGTTTTAAGAAAATCAGAGTTGATCACTTTTGACGGCTTCTTGTAGTGTGTACTGCGAGGTGTGTATGTTGTACAGGAATCAATGAGATTTGTTATTAGTTTTGTAACAGAGTTACCTCCTGAGAGGTCCATCAAGCTCCCGTCAGAGCTCAAGAGATAGCGTTGTCGGCGTCCCGTTGAGGAATCAATGGGAAAGACGCGCTGTTCTCGATCGTTTTAGACAGCTGGTTTGGCGTCGGATGGTTTTCTGGTGACAGGAATATCAACCTTCCCCGAACATGGCTCATTAAAAGCTCATTAGTAGGGGTGGTATCTCTCTGACGGGATGCCTCTTTACCTCCTCTACCTTGTTATGAGGATTTAGGCCCCCATTGCACCTCTGGGGGGGGGGGGGGGGGCACCTAAATTCCTTATATGGTAGCAGAGCATGGTTTGGATTATGCATGGCTGACGCCTAGTAGTCCAATCCACTATTTTTTGGGGCGTTAATGTTTCAGAAGAAACATGGCCCGGGGTTCCAGAAGGAATTCCCATTATCACCCTTTGGTATATAAATAATTTCATTGGTCTTTGAATTATAATTTCTCTTTTATTCCCTTTTTATATTTTATATACCATATTTTCTTTCAATTTTATGCCACATGAGTGCACAATTTAAGTCCCCTAAGTTGGGCAAATTCATTTTATACTATTTTCTTTCAATTTTTTCGCCACCTGAGTATTGCTATATGTCAATTACCAGGTTAGTGCGCCATTCAAGTCCCCATAGTTGGGCAATTTAATTTCTAAGTCCCCAATGTTGGGCAAATTAATTTCTATATATATTTTGATTTCCTAAGGTATAAGTCTCCATAGTTGAGCATCCGTTTTGTCCCGATTGTTCAATGAAGATACTTCTTATGAAGCTTCATTGACAATCCAGTTTTAATTTCTATTCCCCCATCCAAAACGCCAATTCAGCTATTTATGATTGAATGAGCATTAGTTCTCAGCTATTCACTATTCCACCCAACTACCATACTTGATCTTCAATCAAGTATGTCTTTAAGGGGAGGAGTGTAACAGAGTTACCTCCTGAGAGGTCCATCAAGCTCCCGTCAGAGCTCAAGAGATAGCGTTGTCGGCGTCCCGTTGAGGAATCAATGGGAAAGACGCGCTGTTCTCGATCGTTTTAGACAGCTGGTTTGGCGTCGGATGGTTTTCTGGTGACAGGAATATCAACCTTCCCCGAACATGGCTCATTAAAAGCTCATTAGTAGGGGTGGTATCTCTCTGACGGGATGCCTCTTTACCTCCTCTACCTTGTTATGAGGATTTAGGCCCCCATTGCACCTCTGGGGGGGGCACCTAAATTCCTTATAGTTTACAATATGAAATACGTACTTAGGTCGATAAAAAACGCTGCAAATTATTACATAATGGTTTATTATTTCTGAATTAGATAGCCAGCTATAGTAACCAGCATGCTCTGGGACTTTCACCAGTCTCTTTTCTAGTATCCACCTCTGTTCAAATGGATGATCGTACAGCCACCCGAATGGTCTCATTCAATCCACGGAGCTAATTTTTATAGGAATCAAACTAAAACCGTAGGTACACTGGATTCCAAAAGCATCTGGGACATATCCCAGACGAGTCCAAAATTACTTGGGTGACGACAACCCACTTACCTAGGCAGAAATATAAGTAAACAGCTATTCATCCAGAGGGTTCAGACTCCAACCTGCCCATGTAATGCAATTTTAATTTAAAAACGATTTGCTTCGAACTGAGAAGATTTTGGGAAGAAGAACAAAGGATTTTAGATGGGCTGGATCAATTATTTTTGTAACATACTATAGTATGATATAATATACTAAATATACTAGTGTGTTCAAGGTAGGTTAAATGTTATATGGGGTACAAGTAATAAAATATAATATAAAATACATATTATATCCGTTCCGATACGCCCCGGACGCCTTTCTGCTACTCCCCAGGTTCCGTTCCACTATGCCCCTAATGCCGTACCCCCCTCAGGTTGGCGCGGCGTATTCTATGGGTATAACACGTAAAAGTAATAAATATCCATTCTCCTACACCCCTCTACTACGCCCCTGGTCACCCCAGCCGCCACAAGGTGCCGCGGCGCCTCCTCTCACTCCACCCCCCCCCCCCCCCCAACCACCGTGACCTCCTGCCAAGCGTGCGTAAGTCCAACACTCAAAGCCTCGAAAAAGACACTTTTTAGCCCATAGCATCTATGCGAGTAAAGCGATCAGGATGGTTAAACGTTAGGACCAACTAGACCTCAAATGGAGTCTATGTGCGAAAGAACGGGTTTTTTAAGTCAATTCTTAGGCCTTTTATGGCCCGGACGGCGGACAGACATTTCAAATTTGGATTCTACGCACCTTGAAACGTAAAGTGACAAAGTTTGAGACGGGTTTATAAGCTTATTATTGGAAATAATAAACCAAAAGTAATATTTTAGGCGAGATCTGGTAATTGAATGAATAGTATATTTTGTTAATCCAATGGGATCATTTGACGTGACGTTTTCGAACAATCAAGTCGAGTCACGGGATTCTACACCCTGACTTGCTATCTCTAGTTCAACCACCCACTGCATGGCATCCCCAGCACTCGTCACGAGATTTTACACAGATCAGTTTTTGCTTAGAACAGTGGTCTGGATGCTCGCTACGCTCGCATCTCAAAAATACATAACATCAAGTAGTCAATCCCTTAGTAAAAATTCAGATTAGTTGGTCAGGGTCTAGCGTCTTGTGGCTCTACTTGATTGTTCGCAAACTTCTCGTGATCATTTGTAAGTAACAACATCATTTGTAATTTAAAACAACAAATCATAACTGAAGATCATTGAACTCAAATCAAATATTGTGGTTCCTACAGTCATCTAATACAGCACAAGTACCTGTTTTTATTTAAGAACAAGGTAAAAGTAAGACCAGAAATATTTTGTTGGCTAAGACAAGGAGATTTACCTCCAACAGAGACTTGAAATAAGGTGAACAGGCCGACAGGACCATTTTGTGGGCTTTACAAGTCTGACCGTCGCAGGCGAGAGTGACGTCGGTGAAGCTTTTCTCATCCCGCAGGTGCCTGAATGAGGAGACCTGCAACATAGTACGAATACAAAATGCTGAAAATTATAATGCAACGGCGTATATACTCTAGCAATCTATTTCTGGATATCAGATAGTGTGTAAAAAATGTCCTTAAAGGCTATGTCAATCAGAACGCTCTGTAGAGATTGAGCCGCCTGACACCTGAGTAACGAGGGGTGCTGCATTATGAGCATCAACCAGAAGGCGGACTACCACGTACCACGACGGACCATTCGGCAGTGTACATTTTTACCGAGTTTGCATAGAGAGAAAGACACGAAATGGATATTGAAAAGATAATTCAATAATAATTATCAGTTTTTTTTTTTGGGTTCTTGAGAGTCGGTCTGGCAATAAAGAGGTTTGGTCACCCTGGCCTCTTAGCTCTGGTCGTTAGAGCGTTGCAACTTCGGGAAATTGATAATAATTTCTCGTAGTTGTGACGACGCGAGTTCGAACTCCTGTTGAGGTAGCAAATATTTTTAGCCCGTTACAGTGGCGCAGCCGAAATAGGACCCGAAATCATACGAAACAATAATTAATTAAATCCCTCTCGAGCCAAAAGACTGTAAACATCACATTTCCTGTTGTTATGCCTTTCATTTCCTCACTCACTTGAGTCAAAACACACCGTGACAATGACCTCGCTCGACTGCTGACTTGTTCCAGCGAGCATCTGCTGAGCCAGCGGCCTGCAGTTACACTTCGTCATTCGTCCGACCCCAATCCAGCCGAGACGGCTGGTATTTGACTCCGGGGAAATGTTACGCTCCAGGAAAATAACTCTCCCAGTCGAAGAGGTTTGGTCACCCTGGCCTCTTAGCTCTGGTCGTTAGAGCGTTGCAACTCCGGGAAATTAATAATAATTTCTCGTAGTTGTGACGACGCGAGTTCGAACTCCTGTCGAGGTAGCAAATATTTTTAGCCCGTTACAGTGGCGCAGCCGAAATAGGACCCGAAATCATACGAAACAATAATTAATTAAATCCCTCTCGAGCCAAAAGACTGTAAACATCACATTTCCTGTTGTTATGCCTTTCATTTCCTCACTCACTTGAGTCAAAACACACAACTCGACAATGACCTCGCTCGACTGCTGACTTGTTCCAGCGAGCATCTGCTGAGCCAGCGGCCTGCAGTTACACTTCGTCATTCGTCCGACCCCAATCCAGCCGAGACGGCTGGTATTTGACTCCGGGGAAATGTTACGCTCCAGGAAAATAATTCTCCCAGTCGAAGAGGTTTGGTCACCCTGGCCTCTTAGCTCTGGTCGTTAGAGTGTTGCAACTCCGGGAAATTAATAATAATTTCTCGTAGTTGTGACGACGCGAGTTCGAACTCCTGTCGAGGTATCAAATATTTTTTGGGCCGTTACAAGGGCTACAACAAGATGAGATTCAAAGGGAGATTACATTATGACCAAAGGAAAAATTAATAAAAATTATACACATACGATTGCATCGTACATAGTATTGCATAGGTACCTCGGAGAATTTATGCAGCTTTTTACACGGTCATCTAGTAGTTTGTAACACATTCGTTGGCCCTGAAGATTTGAATTTTATCATTGCCTGACCGACTCTCAAGAACCCAAAAAAACTGTGCTAATTATAATTATCACCTAGCGGTCAACAAACTAAACCATATTAATAATTATTATCCTTTTTTTTAAGAGAACATTTGTTGAAAATGAAGCTATTGCAACGGCTCGGAAAATTTTGAAAAATGTCATCATTGAAATCTGTATTGAGGCATTCTGAAATGATTCCTGGATTTTAACGCTTTTTTATATGTATATATATATATATATATATATATATATATATATATATATATATATATATATATATATTCATGGCTAAGCTGGAGAACAGTTTTCTGTCAAGCAAACAAAAGACTCCACTGCTATGGAAGCGTTTTATAGACGACATTTTCCTGATATGGACACACGGTGAAGAGGAACTGCAGCTGTTTCTGGGAGAACTCAATTCTCAGTTTTCAGTTACATTCACCTGGTCATATTCGAGATCTTGCGCAACTTTTCTTGATGTGGACATTACGTTAAAAGATGGGGTGTTCATCACAGAAGTGCACACAAAACCAACTAACAAGCAGTTATACCTGCATTATGACAGTTGTCACCCCCCTCATACAAAGCGTTCAATCCCCAGAGCTTTGTCCATTCGAGGTCACAGAATTTGCAGTAACCAGGAGAAACTGAAAGACTATCTGTCAACATTGAATAATAAACTGGTAGAAAGGGGTTACCCCAGCAAATTCGTGGAGGACAGAATAGTCCCAGCACAGGTGGCTTACCAGGGAAGACAACAAGCTTCAACAAGTCAGGTTCCACCACTGGTCACGACATTTTTCTTTGGTGCCCAGAAGCTCAATACCATCCTCCGGGAACTTCAATGTGTTTTGACATCGAGCCCACTAACTCGAGATGTCTTTCCCGAAAAACCTAGAGTGAGCTACAGGCAAGGAAAGAATATCGGGGAGATCTTGTCGCATCGCCACCCTCGGGAGCAGCTTCCTGAGCAACAAGGCTTACACCCATGTCAACGTGCAAGGTGTAAACTGTGCAATTTGGTGATAGAGGGCTCAGACTTCTCCTCTGCTAACACCAATTACACATATAAATGTAAAGGTGTAGCAGAGTGCCAGTCAAAAATGTGTGTTTACCAACTAGTCTGCAAAAAGTGCACTGATGCACATGCATTCTATGTTGGTAAAGCTACCACACTCAATCTGCGCATGAACAATCACAGAGCATCTATCACCCAAACCCAGCAACTCCCAGTTAAAATACATGCGACGTCCCATAATGCCACGTTCGACCAGTGCTTTGGGGTGAAAGTTTTAAGAAAGTTGCCAGATACGGCTAATGATAGATTGCTCCAGCAATCAGAAAGAGCTCACAGATTAATACTTGGAGCAAATCGACCACCTGGCCTCAATCTAAACGATTAACTCAAGGTATTGAACACTACCTACAAAAATTAATAATCGTTTCAGCCAGCATCTTAGCCTTGGATACGAGTTTTCCCCAAGCAATCAGGACGCAAGAAAACAATCATTTCTCCTACATTCTATATCTGTGACCAAGATTTTCATCGAAATATTAGATTTTCCATTCTTTCGTCTTTTATCTGTGAAATTTCTTTCCTAAATTACTAATCATTCATATATAGTTCAGTAGAACCATCAACTTGTATAAAAAAAAATATATATATATATATATATATATATATATATATATATATATATATATATATATATATATATATAGTATGAAGTAGATCCAAATGGTTCTTGGTTGTTGACCGTTTACATATACCTAGTTCAGAAGGATGTTGAGGTTCGGTCATGAAAAGATTTTTGTCCCGACGTTTCAAAGGTTCATTCCTTCATTTTCAAGGGCTATAATACAAACAAAAACAACACAATCAAATAGTTGGCTTTTTTAACTGAGGAATGGGCTTGAATACTAATATGATATACATCTATGATTTCAACGGGGTATGCATGGATGGAGGAGGTCGATATTAAATTTATAGGTATGAACTTACAGAGTTGATCAGCTCCAAGGTGTAAAGCTATGCAGTATTAGAGACTTTTTGCAGTCGTCCCGTGAACAAAACCGTAGTCTCCGAGATAAGGCGAGCACATGGATGCTAACCGTTTTCGCACGGTTTTGTGAAAACCGCGACGACCGTAGAAGTGACGTTTAGCGTGACTTGAAGCTTGAAGTTTATGAAAATTAAATGGCTGAACCATTGAAGTAAAAGGCAGCCAGTCTGTTAGTGTTTTGTTACTCTTGCTGTCCAACTGACATTCCGATTATACCTAAATTCCAAATCGGACAACCAAGGTAACAAATAAATCAGCCAATTAAAATGAGAACAAATGCAGTTGAGTATAGCTGAAAATATTTTTTAACATTCGCTAAAAATGAGAAGTTGTTTGTGAGCGGTACCTACCTATAGTTTCTTCATACCCTTCAACTTAACATATTCTTCATTCAAACTGAAATATCCCGTAGGCAGTATGATTTCCATCTGTATTTCCAATAAATTTAGCAATAGAGGTAGGTGCTCCCATTGAGATCTTAACATTGAAACGATCTCTTCGTCCGTCAGTTGCTCTGAGCTGAACTCGCCAAACCTCTCACGCCGGAACCCTCCTCTCCAAATATAACTGTGATATGTCTATCAAAAGCTTCGTCTATATCCCTTCCATTAATCAACCCTTCATTGAAAAGCCGAAGCAGGCGATTGGGTTCATCCATTATCGAAAAATGGTAGGATGATATACCTATTTGATGCGGTAATTACATGATACAGACTACTATGTGACGATTTATTTTATTTTTTATTCAATAGTTTGAGCCGCACCTCAACCAGAACGGTCATATGTATAGGTATGATGTTATATTATATATATGATAAGGTAAGATCATATGAATATGAATGATAAAGTAAATCGAAAATGTAACACTGAGGACTGAGACACCGACAAAAAGTAAATAAATAATGGTGCTGTTCATAAAGTGTCAGGTTAGGTAGCTCAACACGGTGTGAACTCGTTGTGGAGAAGCCGTCATGGAAGAACGTAGGATTGCGGTTTTGCACGGCGTGTGATGACGAGACGCCTGGCTGTTTGTACGATAGTACCTAATAGTGAATAGCCACCATATTTGACAACCAACGCTAAATTTACCGTTGTTCTCTATTATGAGTTGTCCAAGTTATCTACCTATCAGCTGTCTGTTTTCCGATAAAACTGTCAACATCTTGATCCGGAAACTGCTGCTGAAAACAATCCCAAGGCTCTGAGGAGCCAAAAGGACATCCTTCACCTATTTTCTAACCTTTTTGCTACTTTACTCCTAATAATATTTTTCTTGCAGCGTTGTATTTACATACTTGCTCCTTTTCTTGCATTCCCAAAACGCTTCAGGGAAAATCATTGTGCAATTTTCTTACCTTAAATCTATACTATTAATAAGAATGAAACTCCGTTTGTCTGTTTGTCGTGTCTATGCACGGCCAAACGGCTGAGTGGGGGGAGTCTACGAGTGGGGGGATCTTCTTGGGATTTTCCGATAGGGGGAGCGAGCAAATTTAAAATTGTCTAATCCCAGCCGAACCATGGGCCGTAGGGCGGGAGGGGGGTCGAAGTAAGAATTAATGTGCGCTTTTTGGACTTCCCCGCATCCTCTACCCCTCTAAACGGCCGTCGACAATTCCGGAAAAATACCGGTTTCGTAGGTTTTTGAACGAGGAAGACGACGGCGCGATCGGATCGCGAAAAAAGTATCGGGAAATGCGTCAAAAAAATGCGAGAGTACGGACCCGTTTTCTCGAAAAGTCCGCCGAAAAACTTGGTTTTTTCCGATTAAAATATACCCCATAAAGGTACGTTTTTCGGAACGGTTTTCGCGGGCGAAATACAGCTTTGGGTCCGCCGAATCTGAATCCGAAATCGGATATCGAAAAAAGTGACGAGAACTCGGTCAAATTGCGAGCAGAAGCGAGCAAAGCGATTAAAA
Organism: Adelphocoris suturalis; assembly: GCA_030762985.1. Taxonomy (NCBI): domain Eukaryota; kingdom Metazoa; phylum Arthropoda; class Insecta; order Hemiptera; family Miridae; genus Adelphocoris; species Adelphocoris suturalis. Next base: position 1,312,049 of record JAUMHS010000014.1, on the reverse strand, counting down.
TGATTCTGCCGTGGACGAGAGAAGGCTCAAGAATTGACGTGAAGGGTTCGATGTCACAACATTGCGAGGCGAGCAGGTATGCCTACATAGGTACCTACCTTGCGAGCGAAGCGAGAGCCATTTCAAATAATAAATACGGACTTTGTCCTACACATATACAGGTATACCTTGCGAGCGAAGCGAGCAACATCCCCGAATAAACTTTTCGTGGTTCCACGTAGTTTTATAAGATTTAATTTGTTTGTAATAATTTCCAACTGAAAAAAACGTCTGCCAAGTTGGGTGGGCAGTATAACTTCCTCAAGCGAGCGAAGCGAGCAGCATCCCCTACAGAAGTTAAGCCTACCCTTAGAGATCTACCGTTTGCGAGCGAAGCGAGCAGCATCCCCTACAGAAGTTAAACCTACCCTTAGAGATCTACCGTTTGCGAGCGAACCGAGCAACATCCCCTAAATGCCATACTTTGCGAGCGAAGCGAGCAACATTTTCTACATGCCAGACTTTGCGAGCGAAGCGAGCAACATATCCTACATGCCAGACTTTGCGAGCGAAGCGAGCAATATTCCCTACATGCCACACGTTGCGAGCGAAGCGAGCAACTTAATGGGGGGTCCGGGGGGCTTGCCCCCCGGCTGGACGTGGAGGCGAGCGTAGCGAGCCGGAGCGGCTAGTATTGTATAAAAATGCATACCTGAATTCGCAACTCCAAAACAGCCTTCCGTTCCGATTCATCCACACCATCATCCCAAACCACTCACCATTCAAACCATATCGATTTTATTAGTTTTCCATACCACTTTTCAATTGTTTTCTAATATTTTCAACTCAATAGAAAATCGATCAACCAGTTGTAAACAAACTTCAAACTCAAACGCCTTATCAATAATCATGGCAACCAACATGAGCTCGCTAATATTTGTCTACCCCTTGTGCAGTTGTACATTTGTTTATTAGCTCTTGTTTGTCTTAGTAGCATTTTTATTGACATCTATTATTTCATAATATTCTTGTCCACAATTTATACATATATATATTAGTATTAAGTTCGTCGTTGAGGAAAGAAAAAGTTATACCTTCTTCAACATTTGCGCGGGTGGAAGAGCCCCCTTCGCCATTACTAAGTAAAAACGCTGCAAATTATCAATTGAGTATGATCGTAGTTATAGTTGGCTTGCGTACGTCATAAGGCCCATCCAGTGCCAGGCGTGCACGCGTACGTCAGTGTAACCTCAAAGCCTCGAAAACTAGACGCCAAGTGGAGTCTATGTGTGAAAGAACGGATTTTTTAAGTCAATTCTAAGGCCTTTTATGGCCCGAACGGCGGACAGACATTGCAAATTTGGATTCTACGCACTTTGAAACGTAAAATGACAAAGTTGGGGGGGGGGGGGTTTATACAAAATTTTTGCTATACGATCACATAGGCTTATTATTGAAAATGATAAACAAAAATTTGATCTCGGACAAGCAAGTACGAGCCGCTTGTCAACCTTCGGGAATCAAATCCAGAGTGTGCTGTGATTCGTCACAACAATGGGAGGGAGTCAACGGTTGCCCCTCAGCATTTAGCACCAAAAAGTGATCTTCAATTGGTCGGATTCGAAACTGAAGCTCTGGAACCTAAACATTCTACTCCGATTCAAGACCCAAGTCTCGAATTCTCGCCACCTGCTACTGGTAACCCAGGGATTCCGAATATTGAAGAATCGCCGCCTCCAGAACCATACTTCTCTCCTTCTACTCCCAGTTTGCCAAGAACTTCTGTTTCTTCTCGACCCCAAAGAGATCGACGCAGGCCATCTCATCTAGCCGATTACGTTCTTTACTAAAATGAGGGGCGAATGAGCCCGGTCCGTGCCAGGCGTGCGCGCGTACGTCAGTCTAACACTCAAAGCCTCGAAAAAGACACTTTTTCACCTATTTTTGGCTCATAGCACCCATGGGTGTGGAGCGATCGGGCTGGCGAGAAGTTAGGACCAACTAGACCCCAAGTGGAGTCTATGTGCGAAAGAACGGATTTTTTAAGTCAATTCTAAGGCCTTTTATGGCCCGGACGGCGAACGGCGGACGGACATTGCAAATTTGGATTCTACGCACTTTCAAACGTAAAATGACAAAGTTTTTAGGAGGGGTTATAAAAATTGTTTGCTATACCATCACATAGGCTTACTATTGAAAATAATAAACCAAAATTCCCGTCCCGAACCTACCTCAACTTTCAACGATCGTTTATTTCAAATTTGAATTTCAGTTTACCTAGTTGTTCTCAAACCTACTCTTTCAACTACCCGCGTCTATGACGAGAACACTAGAAGGAAGAAACGACCTGGGATTCATCAATCCAGGTTGGAAATATCAAGGTTTGCTGCCGTTCCACGTGATCTCGCATGTTGAACCAACGAAAATTGTTAAGATCAGTCCAGTTGAAGTCCTTTTCCCGCCATCAAGGGAAGGTACTTAACTACTTACAATCATTTCTGTGTGTGGGTATATCTCATTACCCCAACTTACCTGGTTCATTCTCATTTCATTTGCCGCTTTGGGGCGTTTGAGAACCCCAGTGACGTGAAATATGAAAGTGCTCGAAAATGAGGTTAGATCAGCAAATACTACTCGTTATAATTGATGTATTTTCATAGATATGTTTTTTTTTTTTTTTTTTTTTTTGGTATTAAAAAACAGGATATCCAACTCATGAGTGTTACCAGATTTCAAAAATTGATTTCTGTAAAATGGATGATTTGGCAAAATTGTTGTCGGGGCTCAAGTAAGTACAAAAGAATCACGTTCAAACGTAATATTCAAATTTCACGGAATTCATGTTGAAAGCAGTGTAATTGAGCTTAAATCTCAGGAGTGTTACCCTATTAGTGTTACCGTAATATCAGGAGTGTTACCCATCCTTGGTCACACACCTGAGAGGTAACACTCATGAGAATTTCCAGTAAAAATGGCGTCGCACAGGATGATGAAGTGACAAAACTCGGGGATGGCTACTGTTTGAAACCTGTCACCAAGCAGTATGGTTGTTGATATAGGATTATTTTGTTTAAACACCAACAACATTCGGAATTTGTGTAACACTCATGATTGAAAATAAAAATACTCAACATGTTTTTAGGTTTCTTTCGCTGTAAAAACTGCTGCAACTCCAAGCACTCCACTACAGTCTCACATCTTCAACTGGACAATATAACCTCCACATCTGACTGTTTCCCGCCATTTTCCATCAGCTTTCTTGATCGCAAAAATGATAACACTCCTGAGGTCCCATTGAGAAGAGATAAACGGGACTGACTGAAAAACTAGTTTTTCAAGGGTTGGGAAAAATCTTAAAAATGTAAATCCTTACTCTAAATAAAGAGGAACCAACTTACTGCAGCTAGTAACCCTGGCCATTTCTAGGTTGTCATTGTTTCGTAACTACCTAACTTATTCTTAGGTGTAAGGTAGGAGGGGACAGTAACACTCATGAGTTTCCAGGATTTCAGGTTTCATTCGACATCTCTGTTTATTGGTTAAAGGGGATTTTGGGCAGTCAAATTATTACTTCGTTGATCTCCCAACTTATACTACCCTTTTTTCCCCAAAATCACTAGTTTTTCTTCAAGAATTGTGAGAATTTGTCGTCGGGGGACATGAAAGCGGCAAATGAAATGAGAATGACCCACCTATTTCACATTCTATAACATATTACCCGTGCTGGGAACCAAAGGATTCACCACCCCCACCTCTACCATCCGCCACACACACGCATCTTCATTTTTATCACATTTTGGGACCGTCTACACTTCAGCAGCTCATAAACATTTTGTTATATTTCATTCACATTTCATGTATTTGAGTGAAACATCTTACAAGCTTATTTAGGTACCTACATCAATAGATTATTATTAGGCACAGTGGCCACTGCATGTTAGTTGTAAAATTAACTAACACTAATTACGCATTATTTGTTAATATATTACAGCGTTTTGTTTACAAAAGTTTTCTTCATTGCACTTCCATTTCATCTATTCTGGGTACATATTTTTCCCCAGTGGTCCTTCGAAGGTGATATTGTCTGATTCAGTAATAAAATAGATAAATCATAAAGGCCCACCTTACATAAACACACATATAGTCCACTTATTTAACAACACACAATCTATCTGAAATATTTGCCTTTGTTCAAGTATATTCTATAATTTGGATCAACTCAAACTAACCATGTTGGATTGAAAGTCATTCCACTTGAGGAAGAACTGTTGTTGTTCGCCGCCTGCCATCTTGTTTATGTCGCAATTTGCTTTTCTAGTATTTCACGTTCTTGGGTACTTGGTTGCCACCGTCGTTCGCGATGGCTGATTTCCTTGAGGAACCTGTAAAGGAAAATCATAAATATATTCCAACATATGTATTACACAATTACAATGTCCTCAAATAGATCATAATTATCTATATATACTGTTTACTATACAAAAATCCACTGGACCTATTGAGCTGAAACTGTACATGGACATTCTTAGGGTCCCCAGTTAACACGTAGGCCTATTTTTAGGACGTCCCTCTGAAGCTATGTCTTATAGGCCACACTTCGTAAATAAGGGGGACGCCTATTGGAATTGATCCAGGAGGGTGGGGGACAACCCAAGGATGTGGGAAAAAATAACCGCATACAAATCCGTTTCAGACCATTCTAAGACCGAATCCGTGAAAAAAACCATAGATGTATGTATGAGTGTGGGACACATTTTGTAGATGCTGTCCAGGCCACAATTCTCAACCGGTTTTCGAGATTCTCTCTTTGTTCGATCCCAATTTCAATCTAGTTGAGCAACAAACCCCGGAAATTTTGAATTCTGTGATGAAAGATGTGACAGTAAGCGACCTTCATTTTATTAGTTTAATTTTCTAAGCACCTGGACCTAATAAAGGAATAGACAATTCAAATTTAAAACTTTTAAAAGCACGAAAACCGCAGAATTACTTGAATAAATAAATACGAACAAATGACTCGAAAACAGGCTCGAAATCAAAGGAAACCACAATTTGTAAGGTGTACGGTTACAGAAGTTTGAGGAAGGATACATTGGGTTATCTAAAGTTGCAAAGAGCGCATGCGCGGAGCAAGCTGCACCTCCTCTCCTGGCGGAGCAGGAAGTTCATGTTCGGATCATGTTCCTTGAGCAGCGGAAACACCGGACATCTTGCACCGAATATGAACCGAGTAACTGCGGAAACGTCATTTTCTTACTCCTTCTTCACTGCGCAAGCGCAACTTGACCTGAACCAGTTCGGTTCAGCAGTGGAAACAAAGCCAACTATGGCGATATTATTATTTCCAGCTAGCTAAGGAAATACCGCCATTTTAAAGGGTTTCGTAAATTGTTGTTTACTAATTTAAGTTGCTGCACAACCAGCCGAAACGTTGTAATTCACCACTGGAGATGTTCTTGACATTTTATGTCTTTGCTATGGCACATAAACTTAAGAAACGTCACGGGAATTGCTCACGAAAATATTCTGATGATTTCCGCTGACAACCTAGCCGTTGCTAGGGAAATGGTGCTTCGTCGTTTTTCATCCCACAAAAATTGTTGACCATTCGTTCGAAAGCTCTCAATTTATCCAACCATATTATGTTAACTACTGCGAAGTGCGTGAGCAACAAGCTGAGTTATGAGCATGGTTATTCGAATAATTGTGTACACTTAGGTGATCATTCTCAATAATTAATATTGTCAACATAATTGCAACCGCTAGTTAAATTCTGATAAGAGTATGTAACTAAAGACACAAAATGTCCCAATGTGTTGCAGACTCGTATGCAAGCGTTTCCAGACATGCCCTGTCTTTGTTTTTTTTTCTAGGTAGAAACAGCTGAGCGAGGGCTTTCCAAAAGGGTGCTATATGAGGGGTATCTGACCAGTAGTACTGCTCTTGAAATTCATTTGCGCGATGACGACATGGCTCCCGCCCACCTGGGGGGAACCCTCAGCTCCCTTGCATACTACGTCACGCGTGATCTTTCTATCCGTTTTTTCAAAACTTCTTCAATTTTCTGTTTTTGGTACGGTGTTGCCTCACGTAAATATTGAAATGAATTTTAAAACACAAATTTATAATAAAAACGGACGGTGGACCTACGGTTATACAGTCAGATAATTTAATTATGATTAATCTTACACATTATTAGTTCAGTATTAGTTTATAACTTATCGTATTAAATCAGCTTTCCTTGACACTACAGATGCTTAGGGAACATGAGATGCTGTGATAAAATGAGAGCATTCCAAAAAGTGGCGAACGATTTTCCTGCTATGAGAACTAAGGGAGTTAACATTTCCCTAGTAACGCATTGGTTGTACGTAAAAATGAATAGAAAATCAATTTTTATAATTTGCTTCAAAATCTGATGCTCCTAAGTGCAAACCGGGGCTGTGATAGACAAATATGCTCAAGGTTGCGATATTACCCCATATTCCCCAATAGGACTCTTGAAATTTATTTGCACGATGACGTCACGGCCCACCGCCTGCCACTACTGCGTCACACGCGATCTTCTTACCCATTTATTGGTCAAACTAAACGGTCTTTCGAGCTGAAAATTGATACCAAAGGGGTTTTCAAGTGCGCTGAATCCGAATCCACTGAATATCATTCAAAAATCCATTCTCAAAGTAATGACAAAAAAAAACCACGTAGATCTCCTACAGTAGATTCGTATAACTATGTCCGTGTGTTCTCAGTCCATCAGTTGTATATTAAGTCGGCGCTCACCTTTTTTCACAAACACCCGGCATTTTTCAATTTTTCTAGAAATACTCCGTACGCCTTCCGGTTCACTACACAAGCTGTAGTTCCTGCACCAAAAACTCGTACATGGAGTACTTCTAGACACATTTTCTATAGTATGCCATTCTTAATATATATACCGCACAGTTAAGGTGAATGTTAAGGCCCCATTGTTAACCCCATTGTTAAGGTGAATGTTCCATATTGCCATATATAATGTATACTCGTTTTTGTAATTTGCTGTTTCTCGGAATAAACTCACTTTCATTCATTCTTTCAATCTGAGGTCAACATTGTGCAACTTCAACACACGAAAGTTCCCCATAGAAAAATGTAATTCTATTTTACAATGTTTCAAATGTCAACGATGAGAAAGAGGGGACTCGAACGATTCCAAATCATATTTTTAAAATTAGAAAACGATGGTTTGAAGTAGAGAAATTTCATTTTGAAATTGGGGAGCAGGGCTGAAGTACACCCATTTAAACTGATAGTTGAAGGATATAAGGAAGGAAGGGATATTCGAATTTTTTTGACCTAGAACTACTCGTAATTTGGAAATTCATTAAATCGCCTTCGGACAGCAATTTTTGCAAAATTCACGAGGAAAATGGTCGTCAAAATTTTTCATTCAAGTAGCTATTTCTTTTTCAGCATTTGATAGTTCACAATTCACAGATTCCACACGAACTGAATGCGAACATCCTATCGCTGTAGATCCTATTAGTTTGTTCATGTTTTGAAATTTTACGTTCAAGCTGATTTAATATTTTATTGATGTTTTGAATAGTTTATTCTCCATTCTGTTGTGAGAAGAAGAAAATAATGTATTTCTGGTTTCTATCCCTTATAAATACCCACACTAAGGCTTTACCTTCTGGGATTTTCAGTGAGCAAAATCGATTATGGAAACCATCTCTCTATGTACCTATCCTGTCTTTCTGAAAATAAAGTATTCATACAAGTAAAAGTAAAAAGTATATACAGCATTTTGAATTTCGCCCGGTCAGCAAAAAGACATTATATTTGATAAATATCCAGGTACTACTTACTGGTGGATCTACTATGACTCTTTTTGACATGGATATATGTCTTTTGGCTGGAGGTCAAGGAATTTTTCGCGACACTTTTTTTTCCCGACCGGCACATTTTCTATTGATTTTCACGTACAACCAAGGCGTTACTAGGGAAGAGTAACTCCCATAGTTTTCATAGTAGGAAAATCGTTCGCCACTTTTTGGAATGCTCTCATTTTACCACGACATTTCATGACCTCTAAGCCATTGTAGTGTCAAGGAATGCTGATTTATTACTCTAAGTTAAAAATCTCGCCACCACCGTGGTGCAATATCGCTTATTATGAACTTTCTTTAGAGCCGAGATGAATGTTGAAGACACAAATTATTGAATTGATTATAGTATTGATCAACTGTAAATATTTGTATCAAATAATCTTCTAGCAGGCTCGTCCGATTGGGATGAAACTTTCTACCGGTACAATGATAGGATATCGGGATTTTCCTCAAAACTACTTCTTATCGTCAAACTGGCCGCCGTTCTCAATGGGTAAATACAAGGGGAAAGCGAAAAACTTTGCTACAAAAAAAGTGTTACGCTTTGATATGGCAACTACTTGCATATCCGGGTCGTTCTCAAACTAGGGGCAACTTTTGGACACAGAAATTTCAAAAAATAAAAGTCTTAAAAAAAATTGAAAAAATTCAGGGTGGTTCCTTGGTCAACACTGATTGCAAAAATACATGTTACCCAGATCAGCTCTCAAATTTAAGCCTAGTTTTTGGAAAATTTCAAATTCGGTGTCCACGGTAATAGCTGCAGTTGCCATGGTAATTTCATCAGTGTTTTCAACAACAGATAATTATACTAGGAAGTAGGTAATAGCGTAAAAACGGTTTTAATCCAGCAATTTTTTAATTTAAACTCTAATTTAAATAAAATAAAAACGATCCAAACTTGAACACAAGATCGTATATATGTAGGGTAACATTCGTAAAATAGTCAATTACACCTAATTAGTCTTTTAGTTTTTATTTGTAACCTTAGTCTTTTGGCGTAGGATCACATAGGGGTTCATATTAGCAAAACCTGAACAACAAACCAACAAAATTAAAAAAGTAATTGACTACAGAGCGCCCAAGTGGCGTTGCACTGTACCAGGCAAATCAGACAAAATGTTGCAAAGTGTTAATGAGATGGTAAGTTCAGTATATATAGGAAGGTATATAGATACCTATATAAATAACTTTTTCGAATGAATAAGCTTACCTAGTCAACAAAAACTATTTTTACAATGTAGAACTGTACCTAGGTACGTGCTGTTTAATAGCTAACTATGTAAATAAGGTAGGCAAGTTTAACAAAGTAAGTAGGTATTAACGTACTTTTATGAAGGCTGGAATTGAAATTATAAATTCACCAAATTTAACGACATGTTTTGTCAATGGAAAAAGATGGTGATTACGGAAAAATCTCCTTTAAAGTAAATCTAACTAGTAATAAGGTATGGTCCACCATCGTTGGACAGGAACCCAACACCGAAACTAAATTATCAGTCTAGCTATGCTTAAATGGTGCAATTATGTACTAGATTTAAAAGAAGTAGGTAGGTACATTTATGACATCACCCAGGGAGACTCTGAAGCAAAAATATTGACTGGGAAACCTGAGAGTAGAACCAAAATTATACTCGTAGAATAAAGCTTGAAAGGCAAACAACAAGGGGATTTTGAAAGATATTTCTCATTAATTTAATCATTATTTGAAAACATTCAAATAACACTAAATAAAAGTAATAAACTATTATAATAAATTTTTAAAATTAAGAAGCAATAGTAAGTAAACTAATACTCCTAACACTCAGTACCTAGTAAAAAAAAGGTTGGTACTTCAAGAACCAACGTGACTTGAAAATTCGAAAAAAATGAAAAATTCCGAGTCTACCTAAAGGTGGCGGAAGCATTGTTGTTTCATTTTCAAGAGAAAAAAATTGTTGGTCTCGAAAACCAAAATTTCCATTTGCATTTTACGTTATAGACCATTCTGAATAACTTTGGTTCCGTGTCTATCTTGTGTCCGCAAATCCTTGTAACAACCTTATTTTCCACAGTTTTCATCCAATTTGGATGAAATTTTAAGGGATTATGTGGGCGTAGACAGGGTGTATGTAGTATAGGTGGTCCCCCTATCAGTTTCACCATTCTTGACTCAATACTTCACTTTGCGCATGCATTCTACCAAGCACCATTTTCTCACGCCCAAGTCGTTTGATCTCGCTCAAATTTGGATCATAGTTGGGAGACAACGATTTGATCATCCCATATAAATTTCAACATTATGGTATCATTAATAGCTACTGCGCATGCGCCAATGCAAAATCCTTGTAACCACCCTAATTTTCACAGTTTTCATCATCTTATTTTGATGAAATTGTCTGGCAGTGCGCGGTGCGGGTTAGGTTGTAGATGGTCCCACATCAGTTTCATTGTTGCCAAACAATTTTCCTCAGTTTTCTACTTTTGGCCCTCCTATCCCTTTCATTCAAGTCACATAAAAGCTTTATATCCTTTTTCCGTTGCTGGTACCTTGAATGTTCTTTCAGCTAATCTTCCTCCCTCAGTTCAGGTTCATTTCTTCGCCTCTCTCTTCTCTCGCGTTCTGCATCTCTTTCTCTCTCTTTTTATTTATTTTTTATTTTTTTTAAGTACCTCTTCACGCCAAATGCCTGACTTCCTTCTACCACAAGCCATGTTTTTCAGTGGAAACAATGTCGATTTATTTTTTATTTGCGGTTTAGTCAATAGAAAACTACCAACAAGCAAATTGCCACATGTGGAAAGAACCCTCCCATCTGATGGCGAATTAGTATTAAAATGCTTCCCCTAGTTGATGGTCATGCAAAATGTTTTGTTTTACATTTTCCCCCCATACATATGCACTTGATGGTGTGGATAAAAACACAGAAAGGTATAATTATTGCTGGAAAGTTTGACAATGCAGTGGAATTATATTACCATGTAGCTAATGCAATTACCGTGGATTTTAATAAACCCATGGTAATAGCTCAATTTCAGACATGGTAATTGAAAATCGTTGTTTGAGATCGATTTTCAACCCAATAAATAACTTCAGTAACAAAAACTTAGACGTATTTTGAAAGAGGAGAACGAAAGGAAGAGGATGGAGGGAAAAAAAATATGCTAAAAATGTTCCCTAGTCATCAATTTCACACACATGGTAATAGCAAATGAAAAGGTACGCTCCTGACTGCACTCCTTTCGACGTGGCGGTCCACCAGCAACAGCGTTGGGTGAGGGGAAAGGGTCCTATCCCCACCTTAACAGATCCCAAGCTTCCCAACAGAATGAGATTCAAACCAAAATTTCGGTTGGTTGGGGTCAGAATTGGAGTTTTCAGTTCCAACCATGGTAATATCCCAAAACATTAGGACACTTTTTGGCGATATATTGAAGGGATCGAAAAGTTGATTAGCACATTCTTTCAATCAATTTCATGATGCTCTACAACCCAACTTTGGAAAACGAAGACCTTTTTGCCACACATGAATCAATATTGTGGGTAAAAGTAACATTGTAGAGCAAGAAATTAATTTGGGACACCCACGGTAATTGCATTTTTGGCCTTTTATGCGCAGAAATATTTGTATAGATGTGCAGGTATGGCACTTGAATTACTTTTTTCCAACACACTGGCCTGCAAGGAATCCCTGGGAAAAAAAATTTTCTGGGAAAAAGTTACTGTACGTGAGAAAGGCCTGTGGGACTCAATAGTTGCCCCTAGTTTGAGAACGACCCATCCCAATATTGTTGGTGAAAGCCCGAAATTATATATGAAAATCGGGCATTTACCGCTTGACATTTGGTTAATCTTCGGAATGATTGACCAATTTGGTAAATGCCCTTAAAACCTTGTGTGACTGAGGCATTTCGGACTTTTCCCAATCTCTCTTGGCAAATGTGCGGATTTCCCACGACTCGTTCGTAAATGTAGTAGCTACAGAGGCTTGTATGGAGACGATGAAGAAATGAGCCTTCGTACCGCGGTTCAGAAACAATCATTGGTCGGCGGCCAGGGTTTCTAGAAATGCAATTGTTTTAAAAAAGTGTTCCACTAAAAAATGCCTCTGCAAGACAGCAAATATGAAGTGCAACTCGAAGTACCATAATTCTCTACCTTGTTGCAACAAGTACAGTAGGTACTTACAATTAATTGTAAGTTCCTTTCTATCATTTTACTTGATTTTACTACGTGAAAATAAAGTTTAGAAGTTTACAGTGTTGGCAAATTTACATAGTTGATTCACAAGTTTGCAAAGTGGAAATGAAGTTTATAAAGTTAGTAACGTTCACGTTCATTCATGGGTCATTCTCATTTCATTTGCCGCTTTTGGGCGTTTAAGAACCTCAGTGACGTGAAATATGAAAGTGCTCGAAAATGAGGTTAGATCAGCAATTACTACTCACTGTACATTGGAGATGTGTGTTCCATAGATGAACAGTGAGTTTTTCATTGATGTATTTTATATGTTTTTTTGTATTAAAAAACAGGATATCCAACTCATGAATGTTACCAGATTTCAAAAATTGATTTCTGTAAAATGGATGATTTGGCAAAATTGTTGTCGGGGCTCAAGTAAGTACAAAAGAATCACGTTCAAACGTAATATTCAGATTTCACGGAATTCATGTTGAAGGCAGTGTAAATGAGCTTAAATCTCAGGAGTGTTACCCTATTAGTGTTACCGTAATATCAGGAGTGTTACCCATCCTTGGTCACACTCCTGAGAGGTAACACTCATGAGAATTTCCGATAAAAATGGCGTCACACAGGATGATGAAGTGACAAAACTCGGGGATGGCTACTGTTTGAAACCTGTCACCAAGCAGTATGGTTGTTGATATAGGATTATTTTGTTTAAGCACCAACAACACTCTTAATTTGTGTAACACTCATGATTGAAAATAAAAATACTCAACATGTTTTTAGGCTTCTTTCGCTGTAAAAACTGCTGCAACTCCAAGCACTCCACTACAGTCTCACATCTTCAACTGGACAATATAACCTTCACATCTGACTGTTTCCCGCCATTTTCCATCAGCTTTCTTGATCGCAAAAATGATAACACTCCTGAGGTCCCATTGAGAAGAGATATGGGGGACTGACTGAAAAAATAGTTTTTCACGGGTTGGGAAAAATCTTAAAAATGTAAATCCTTCCTCTAAATAAAGAGGAACCAACTTACTGCAGCTAGTAACCCTGGCCAGTTCTAGATTGTCATTGTTTCGTAACAACCTAACTTCTACTTAGGTGTTAGGTAAGAGGGGACAGTAACACTCATGAGTTTCCAGGATTTCAGGTTTCATTCGTCATCACTGTGTATTGGTTAAAGGGGATTTTGGGCAGTCAAATTATTACTTCGTTGATCTCCCAACTTATACTACCCTTTTTCCCCCAAAATCACTAGTTTTGGTCAAGAATTGTGAGAATTCGTTGTCGGGGACATGAAAGCGGCAAATGAAATGAGAATGACCCTCATTTCAGCTTTTACCGCCTAACGCTGGGAAATGTTAAGATTTACCACAATCCGTTGGTAAAAGTTCGAAACACGCTCTCTAACTGAAATAATGCTAGCTTTTACCAAGCCTCTTGGTAAACCTAAGATTTACTGGAAAAAGTCCGATTTGAGTGCCAATACTGGTGTTACGCTCCAGGAAAATAACTCTCACAGTCGAAGAGGTTTGAGAACCCTGGCCTCTTAGCTCTGGTCGTTAGAGCGTTGCAACTCCGGGAAATTAATAATAATTTCTCGTAGTTGTGACGACGAGAGTTCGAACTCCTGTCGAGGTATCAAATATTTTTAGCCCGTTACAGTGGCGCAGCCGAAATAGGACCCGAAATCATACGAAACAATAATTAATTAAATCCCTCTCGAGCCAAAAGACTGTACACATCACATTTCCTGTTGTTATGCCTTTCATTTCCTCACTCACTTGAGTCAAAACACACCGTGACAATGACCTCGCTCGACTGCTGACTTGTTCCAGCGAGCATCTGCTGAGCCAGCGGCCTGCAGTTTCACTCGTCATTCGTCCGACCCCAAACCAGCCGAGACGGCTGGTATTTGACTCCGGGGAAATGTTACGCTCCAGGAAAATAATTCTCACAGTCGAAGAGGTTTGGTCACCCTGGCCTCTTAGCTCTGGTCGTTAGAGCGTTGCAACTCCGGGAAATTAATAATAATTTCTCGTAGTTGTGACGACACGAGTTCGAACTCCTGTCGAGGTAGCAAATATTTTTAGCCCGTTACAGTGGCGCAGTCGAAATAGGACCCGAAAATCATACGAAACAATAATTAATTAAATCCCTCTCGAGCCAAAAGACTGTACACATCACATTTCCTGTTGTTATGCCTTTCATTTCCTCACTCACTTGAGTCAAAACACACCGTGACAATGACCTCGCTCGACTGCTGACTTGTTCCAGCGAGCATCTGCTGAGCCAGCGGCCTGCAGTTTCACTCGTCATTCGTCCGACCCCAAACCAGCCGAGACGGCTGGTATTTGACTCCGGGGAAATGTTACGATCCAGGAAAATAACTCTCACAGTCGAAGAGGTTTGGTCACCCTGGCCTCTTAGCTCTGGTCGTTAGAGCGTTGCAACTCCGGGAAATTAATAATAATTTCTCGTAGTTGTGACGACGCGAGTTCGAACTCCTGTCGAGGTATCAAATATTTTTGGGCCGTTACACTGGGCTTTTACCTACAATAATGGGAAATACTAGGATTTTCTGGTAAATCCGAGCGTTTACCGCACGCAGAAAGTATCTAAGATAGGATTAAAAATGGTTCAACGCACCAGGCCCTACCGAATGAGTCCATCGTAGCTTTGTTTGCTTTCCAGTGTCAATCAGATTCACAACTAGTGCTACTAGTGCCACTAATGTATGCTCATGTACAGAAATGAACAGAGTTGCTTCCACTAAATATCTTGGTATACAAATTGATGGAAGACTGAGATTTAAAAATCATATACACTACCTAGCGAAAAAAATTAGACAAAGTGCATATATATTTTATAGATGCAGAAATGTTTTGCCCTTGCATATCCTTAAGCAGCGCTATAGCCCCCTGCGAATTTCTCAACGACTGATCTTAAAAATGATAGGTAATGAAAAAACCCATTTTATATCCAACAAATCAGCTTGTTGGAGGTACAGGCTTTTAAAAGCGTCAACCACACGATTTCGTTACAAATAATAAAATTTTATCCAAACAGGCCATGGCTTTTACAGGAAAATCAGTCTGCCCACTTAACCAGAAACCCCAACAAGTATATTGTTCCCCACAAAACAACCCGGTTCGGTTTTTTAAATATTACTTCGCAAGGGCCTAAACTTTGGAATACACTTCCAACCAGTCTTCTCTTCCCACCAAATACGCTGAAAAATAAGGCTTTGTTAAAAGCATGGATATCTGCGAATATCTTGTTGAAATACTTACATTATATTGCATTATTACCCTGTTTTCATCTATATCTTTTTATAAAAATATGTTTGTATGGTCACTACTACCTTCCCTTTCTATAATTCTCCTATGCGATGTGTAACAACAACAGTGTTAGGATAGGCGGAAAAACATTTTAATCGATTTTTTTCTCCCATACTGATAAGCTCACGCACAGGCTTCTTTTGTGCAATTTTTAGGATTTAAGGTTTTTGTTGTACTATTGGCCTACTCTACACATCGAAACATTTTATAAACTTTTGTAATCGTTGCACAAATAAAACTAATTTAAAATCGAAATTGAATTATAAAATTGAAGGCACAACTAACATTACGGTCACTAGCATATGACTTTTCTTATTATTTAGAATAGTCGAATAAGAACTCTAAACAAAACTTAACTTCTACGCAAAAACCCAACAGTTTATACTATGAAAGATGGTGTCGATCAGAAAACACCCTTGGCAAAAGTTTCCACAGGGGAAAATTCCGCTGAATAAACTTCGGATATACTGCAAACTGTATATCCGGCTTGTAAATGCTTACCGTTTATGACAAATCCAACAACCTGAAGCGAAGCTCGTAGATGAGTAAAAAATGTCGAAATTTTCGAGATATTTCTTGAATAAAACTGCCAGACTTTCTCGGAGAAAATTGTCCCAACCGACACAACACACCTTC